>CM068726.1:1442202-2042202 GCA_035079005.1 Fraxinus americana
AATATTGTGCATTTTAACTTGACTAAAAGGTCGTAAAATATTCTTTATATTAACAAATAAAAAAATAACAATTTTTTTTATAAGTAATTATTTCAATGGCACCCCTTATAATTATTGAGTCATGTATGTTCGTACTTCTTGCGCGCTCTAAAAACTGGCCTTGACTGTTGAAAAAATATGTGTAGCAACTTTTTTTTTAATTGATGTTAGTTATTTATTGATTTGACTTTCTTAATTTCATGAACTTTTATGATCAAGCTTCCGTATATTATGAGTTTAGTTAGATTGTACTTGGATGGATAAAATATTAAGCGTTTTAATTTTATTTCAGTTTACACGTACGTTCAAATATCTATCAACATACTTGAATCAAAATCAAAACTATAGAACTCGATTCCTAATATGTTGTTTATGATTTAAGACATGATGTGATCATGAGTGGATCAATTGTGAATATCTTGAGTTGTGTAACTTGTGTAAACAATTCCTACCTTTGCACTTTTGTTGGAAATTTCATTTAGTAAAAGACTTATCTTATTGGCTTCCTTAATCAATTAAGAAGATTGTTTTAGAGTAAAATTGATGCGGGATAAGCTAGTTATTGAATAAAAGGTTGGTTGATTTCACGTGTTTGCACGCATATCTGAACGCTTCGACTGAATTAGTAATTTGTGAAACTTTATTCTCGATTCTCCTTATATTGAAACTCTGAAAAAAAAAAATGATTTGTATATGTTAGGACTCTTCAAATAATAGAAGATTATAACGAAACCTAAGTTGGATATGACTAGTCTTATTGATTCTTATCTTATTATACAAGTCTAAGTTCACTAAATTTGCAGGAAGTTATTGATAGTTGAACTCTTTTAATTTAATTAGAGAATGGATTCAATTGAATTCTTTATGTCTTGAATAACAAAAGAAAGGTCTTTCAAGTTCTTAAGGAGATAGAGATGTCCGATATGTGGAAGAGAAGTCTTGGGGTGACTTGAGAACAAGATCAACAAATTTGATTGCACTTTTTGTTTGGTTATATAAGTTTCTGGTCGACGTGATCGATGTTATTTGTAATTATAAAATTTTAAATAAATTATATTCTATCAATGACATGGGGCTCGTGGATATCTCCTTCTGAGGTTTACCGCATTATATCGCTTGGTGATCATTTACTTACTTTTTGTTATCACTTGAACGATTAAGATAAGTTACATAGTTCAAAAACTCAGTCAAAATCAATCTACGTGACTTAGCTTTCAAAGTAGTGAAATTCATATTTTTCAGTTTCTTTCAATTTGATAGTTATTGTGTTGACTCTAACGTCTAATCTTGAAAACACGAGAAACATAGCCCATGTTTGAGCTTCATTTTTGTAAAATATATTTTTATTTTTCTTATTTTCAATCACATCCTCCAATAAAATAACATTACACGTAAATCTAAGATTTTTCTTATTTTTAAAACATACATTTTCCAAAAAAATAGTATTACACTTGAATCTAAAACTTTTCTTACTTTTGAACGACACGTTTTTCAGAAAAATACTATTCCAACACACATTTTTTCACAAATTAAATTTAAATGGAACCCAAACGGGCTATTTCACTTTATTATTATGCAATAATTGATTGAAATCGATTTTTTTAAACCAGCCTATTCAACCTTATAGATGGCTTCTTAGATTATAAGATTTTCAAACTCTAACCAACATTTGTATAAGAAGGGAGAAGTAGAAAAAAAAAAATTAACAGAATATTTACAACTTCCCTATGATAAAAAGTTCTAAAAAAATAATAACAATAAATGAAAAATAAAATAAAAAATAAAGAAAACCTACTGAAACCTGAACAGATGTACATAAGTGGAGGTTCACTGTCGCCGGCCACCACCATCGTCACCGCTTCCGCCACCATAAACAACCGGTGACAACGATAAAAAAGTTAGTTACACGCCTTCAGGTTTCTGTTTTTCAAAATCCCTTTGTACAAAACTTGCCAATTCTGAGGCATCGCCTCCAGATTTCGATCCTCATTCCGGTTGTGGATGGCCGGCTTCGGCAAATGCTTCTTGCAACGTTCTTTCTCATCCCGTGATAGCTCCACCACTTCGTCGGAAAATCTCACCTTCTTCTTTCGCACTCGATCTTTTCCACATCCTCCTGCATATACATATATAATCATAAACATCAGTTAAAACCTAAGAAATTCCATTAATTTAAAGAGAAAAGAAAGAATACCTGTTGCAGTGCCGATTTCGAATTCTATCTTCTTCATGAAATCAGAAAGAATACGCTTATGAATTTGCATGGCAAGAAAAACAACGCTCCCTGAAACTGCAAAAACTGCCATAAAACCCGTGCCTAAAGAATTCTTCATTTTTCAATATCCGTTCCCAAATTTCCTCTATTTTCTCAACCAAGAATCAAAGGGTTTTTAGATGAAAGAGCAGAGGAAACACCATTTTCTGGATTTAAAGATTCTATTAAGGACAAAAGGAAATTGCATTGTCGAGGCATCAATGTGAAAAGAGGAAAAAGGAAATGCTTTGAGATTGGCAGAATACAAAGAATGAATCAAAACTTCTCTTTTTTCTTTCCTATCAATGGAGTTTGACATTGACTTGCTTTATGATCCTTGACCTGGTCGCCAGTTTTATGAAATTACAATATCGTCCTTGACAGTTTTAAGAGGTCAGGAGATTTTCTTTTCAAAAATGAAATGGAAATTACAATTCTATAAAGATAAATGGCAAGAAAAGTTAGAGAAGAAGGGGTATTTTGGTCAAACGCAAAAATCTATGGACGGCTGGTAGAATAATGGTGAACAATGGAAAACTTCGTCAAATCCTTTTGGCCTTTTATTCGTTTTCCTTTCCTAACTATCACCGGACGATATGACATGTTATGTATGTGTTTGGCGGGGCGGGGCGGGGACGGGACGAACGGAATTTTCGAGAGACGACATGGGTTCTCGTTCCTTTTCTAATTTCTTAGGGGCGATACGGAACATTTTATTATCTTAATGAAACTCGACTAAACCACTTGATTAGACACGTGTCAAATATAACATTATTTTGGTCTTTTTTGGAGTGGGGTTGAGTGGTGATGTGGCAAAAATCTCCCTTTTCTCCTGTTGATCAAACAATGATAGTGGAGTGATAACTAATATAGCACAATTTATCATGAATCCTTCAATATGAACTCCAATTATGAATGTTAATGTTAGAGATCAAATTAGAAGCATATGAAAATGGGTCATTCACTACAACAAATCAGCCTTTTGAATTCCTGAGGATACGGTAACATTGCAACTCAAATGATTTGTCAAGCCCTTATCACTCGAAGATGCATCATTCGCTATATATCTACCCAAGCACGATTAGAAGATATCTCTAATCTCTAATCTAATAGGTTAATCTTAGTACCGTCCAGTCTGGTATGTGACATTACACTGACTGTAAATTTACATCCATAAAATTAAATTTTTACATAGCTCCTTTAATTGTGCAATGCCCTTGTTTTCTATAGTGAAATGAGGCTGTTAAGATCAACTATTTTTGGACAAATTAACCCTACAATGGCATTGCAATATAAATAAGATCAATAATATATCTAATCATAGTCAACCCCTTCTATTCTTGGTTTGGTGGCAGTCCCTTAATTTTTTTTCTCAGTTTGGTGGTGAGGGAGAAACAATGGCTTTCAACAACAAAATTGCCTTAATAATCTCCCTCTCCATCGTCCTCTCCGCCCTGTCTGGTGAGGCCTACAAGTTCTCGCAAGCCACCCTGCCGCCCGAGGCTGCCGCTCAAGCCCCGTCCCCTTCCCCTTTTTCCTACACCTTTACCACTTACAAGAACTCGCCAACACCCACACCGGCATACACCCCAACTAATGCACCCGCCGATGCCGATGCCGATGCCGATGTAGACGATAGCGCGTTCTCCATTGTCCCCACTATTAAATATTTATATAATAAATATAATATGTGAAAGAAATAATTAATTCAGATGAAGTGCCCAATTATTGAAAAGAGTGGAATTTGTGTGGGAGGTCGGGGATTCAAGTCACATCTCACGCATTATATTAAAAGGCTTAATTGATTCTAATAATAAATTATTATTTTTAATCATTTTCGGAATTATTTAATGAGTCAACTAGCCAGTAAAATATGACAGTTTTTAACTATCTAGTATTAAGGGTTAATACCCCAAATAGTCACTGAACTTGTACAAAGATTCATAGGAGGTCACTCAACTTCAAATTTCCCCTAAATAGTCACCGAACTTTGTAAATTTTGACCCCATCCATCACCGACCCCAAAATCAAACAATTTTTGATGATGTGTAAGTGACGTGGCACGTGTGTGTACAGCTGCACAGTTGAAGAGGACGTGCCAAAGGACGGAGAGGCCGAAGGCTCCAAGCCCCTGGAATTCGATGTACCAAAGGACGAACAGGCTAAAGACTCAAAGTTCCTGGAATCCAACATGAAAGCCACAGTTAACAAGATCGAGAAATTCATCTCAAACGTAGTGGAGAAACGCCTGAAAGATCCTAAAATCGAAGAATCGGACAAGCAATGCCTGGAAGGCTGGAACAATGCTAGGAGGTTTACGAAAGCGCCATCGAGGCCATGCAGAAAAGCCTGGAAGATGTCTCGTCAGGTGACTTCTTAAAGGCCAATGTGGATGTCAGTGCATTCACCACAAACATTGATACTTGCGATGAATGCTTCAGTGAAATGATCGAGCCAGAATTCCAGAAGTTCGACGATTGGGACAGGGGCGTTGCCAGTGACTGCCTGGACAAGATTGTTAACTACTTAAAACACAAATTATGTATAAACTGTAAACTGCATATATTTACTAAAAAATTTAAGTTCTTGATGTATAATAATGAGCTTTCTACTGAATAAAATCAACACTATAGTTACTGTTTTGTAACTGTAAATTGTGTTGGGGGTGAAAATATTTCGAATTCTACTCAGTCACATGCATCAAATCCTGTAATCAATTTGGCTCCATTCAACTGAACTGGTAAAAAAATTTGAAGTTCATGAGTGAAGACAAGCTCATGATAATATTATGCCTATGCTCAGGTAAACTTTGAAGTTACTTGTAATCTCCGTATAATGCAAAAAGTAGTGGGTATCACAGAAATGTGTTGATAATAAGTGGATCGTAGTTATGAATATATGGTTAAGATTTAAATCTGACTGAAAAATTATAAGTTGCTAATAAGTTCACCCAAACATAGCCTATTTATGAGGATGCCTTTATTGGCTCATGATTATAAATTGTTAATAAATATTCAAACCATTTTTTATCTCTACTTTTTAAGGATCCGCAAATAGTCCACTTAAATTACCATGAACCACTTGGCAAATTTGAAATTGGCAAAGAGTAGAGCAATTCAATGTACTCGAGGAGCGTATGAGTACATTAAGCCCATGTTTGGTCTCCATTTATTTATTTTTAACCGTTCATGTCATAGGATCCACAACATTTCTCAAACTTTTTAACCACACATTTTATCAGTTTTTATGAAAATCTATTAAAAACCTTATTTTTATCAAAACCAAACATGGGCTAAAATATGATTCATTTCTAACATACTCGTCAAGCTGTTGAGTCTGTCGATTACATAATACATTGCTACCTCTAGTAAAAGATTTTTAAAAAATAAATTATTAGCAACAACAATGGATGATGCTGTTGGCAAATTTTCAGTGACAAGGTTAGTTGGTTTTCTATTGTAATTTACTTGTATTACTGTATGTGATGTTTAATGGAAGAAACATTCAGTTAAACTCGTCAGTTAAACTCGTTTAAGTAAGATCTCAAAAATCAAAAGGTTTATCACATTATCAGAACTTACTGCAAACATGATTTTAAATCATGTGAATAACTATCTTAAGAATCACACTTTATGCTAATCTAGTCCAAGTAGTGAATTACAACCTCTCCTAGGCAAAGAGTTTGAATATCTATTCCAGTCATCTTGTTTTCATTCCCATTTTCTGGCTTCATGCTTAATTTAGATGGGATAGATCATGAATTTCCGATTTCCAAAGTTCTTGTTTTTGCCAACATGGCCTAAGCTCCTGATTGGAGCTTCATCCTTCGTAAAGATAGGTACGCCAAGAGTCTGTAGCCAACAACCATGGCTGCCAAAACAGCTACTTCCATGTAACCGGCGTCTGTTTTGATTCCATTGATAGAGTCACCTATGTGTTCATATTGTACCTTCAGAAGAAGTTTGTAGGTGTGATAGTTAAACGAGAGGTGGCGAAGCCATGATATGAAGACTGGAACTGTCTGCACCACGAAACGCCCCAAATTGTTATGTCTAAGCTGTAAATATTTGCGGACTTAAGCTAGTAACATAGAAAAATGTTATCTAAAATTTGCATGCTTACCTTGACAAAGTACCCACCAGCCAACATGAAGGTCATCACTGTGACAGAAGCTAGAGTTGTTGCCCTTTTCAAATCCATCAGGGTAGCACCAATAGCTAGCCCAAGTCCCTGTTGTTTTACACAAATTCTTAATAACCCTTTGGTTAGGAATTGTTTATTCAATCACTAGATTGGTCTTGTAAATAGAGAAAGGGGGTACCTGAGCAGCTATAATACAGAGAAAAACTGTCAGCATGGTGAGGAAAAATGAACCAGCATCCATTCTTAAGCCTGCCATGAAATATACTACTCCGAGAAATACGACTGGCAGTAGAAGGTCAAGTGGAAGGTCACTTGTGGTTCTTGCCACAAAATAGGCACTTAATCTATACATGTCAGCTGCTCGTTCCTTGCTCAGCATGGCTCTTTCTTGGGGAAAAGTGAAAATTGCTGTGAAAACTGGAAAGAATCCCCAGAAAACAGCAATGAAGAACAGCAGCCCTGCCTGCAACATAATTTTCTCAGTATGTTAGATCATTATCCCTCAGTGAAGACAGCAATACCAGCAGCTTTATAATGTTTTTTTTCTTCTTCCAAATTTATTGAATCATTATCCCCTTTTGTTATTCTTATAAACTATCCCATCTTGCCTCAAGGTTCCAAGGATTCTCCCATCGTATTTCTGATTGTGGCAAAACATTAGGTGCATGTTTGGTTGGACAATGTACAGTCCATTCTACCAAAATGGCCATTATAGGCAACAAAGATGGGAATCACAAACTTTAATGATCAATTTATGCTGTTACAAGGTTAATTTTTACCTGATCTTGCAGTTCGCTAGTGCTGTCACCACCAGATTGCCACCATAGCAATCCAAGGATAGTTGCGGTTGCTATAACTTGAGTAATTCTCAACCAGCTAAAATAATCGTGTCTCCGTTCTTTGAGTCCTCTCCTGACTAATATGGAATACTGATCACACCAATTAGCTCCCCATTCTCTTTTTGCAGAACATAATTTGGACTTGATTTCCTCATCAATGGGTATAGGATCCATAAGTTTCTTCTTCTCACTTTCAGCAACTCTTGTCTCATAGGCTTCCACGAGATACTGTTTCGGTATAAAATATAATTAAGTGGGAGCTTTTAAGCATTCTCCCTTTTTGTTTTGAAAGGAAAGAAGCGGACTACTAATATAGGAAAGATACTTGTAATTCCATCCCAGAAATTGTAATCTCACCTCGTGCACCACTGCTGGAGCAGGCTTTCCACCTTTCGTCTCTGTCTCTGAATTCTCCATTTGCACTTTATCTTCCAATTCCGATGGGACAGAAATATCAGTGACATTTCCATTTGCAAGGTCAAGCATGAATTCTGCAGGGTTCATTGCAATGAGAGGAGTACATCCTATGGATGAAAAGTACACCATTGCTTCTGATGCCTGTCCAAAATAAAGCAAGCTTCCTTTGCCAAGAAGAATCAACTTGTTAAACTTGAGGAAGAGTCTGCTGGACGGCTGGTGGATTGTGGTGACCACTGTTTTGCCAGCCTGCCATAAGATTACTACAATTATAGATGAGGTATTTCGACGCTATTTTCATGTGTATTCGACTAGTGTTTTTTCTGTATCTTCATGGTACTGATTCGAGTAAATTGAAAGAGAATTGCTGTCTTAGATGCATATACCTCAGCTATATCATGTAAAGTATCCATAATCCTTAAAGCAGTTGTAGAATCCAACCCGGAGGTTGGTTCGTCGAGAAACAAGAGAGACGGGTTGATTATTATCTCATTTCCAATGCATACACGCTTCCTCTCTCCACCTGAAACTCCCCGAACAAAGGAACCACCAATCATGGTGTCTTGGCACCTGTAAATATATATCAGAGCACCACTCACTTATGCTGGTTATGTCGAATTTTTCTGAATTTTAGTGGCAATCCTCTGATTATAAATTCGAATGTTAAGTCATGAACACATAACATCCCAAAATTCTTACAAGACCTTTTCAGAATTTTGAAAAGTCAAGCGATTAAAGTAAAATATGTTTTAAATTCTTCTTTTTATTATTATCTTTTGGTAAAATAACTAGATTTTGATAAAACGAGTTTTAATATATTAATATTAGACTTTTTATAGCTTGTAATTAATTAAAAGTTTTCGAATCAAGAAAAAGTTAATTAGGACAAGTTAGACCCAAGATATTTAAGTTTAATGAAATTATCATTTATTAGTATTTAATTAAGTTGGTTATTGATTTTAAAGTTGTTGATGACACGTGTATGGATAACATTTTGATTATGGATTAGGATAAAAAAAAAATAATAATAATAATAATAATTCTAATTCTAATTCTAATTTTAATCATGGTTAATTGTAATCCTAATTTAATTTAAACTTCATTACTTTTCATTAAAACTTCATTACTTTCAGATCTTAATATAAATTTTATTAGATGATAAGGATTGATTGAGTATTTTAATTAGGGAAAACATTAATTGAATATAAATTCTATTTTTGTTAAGTTTAATGGTAATCTGAATTACGATAAAATTTAATAGTAATCATAATTCTATTATTTGAATTCAATTCTTATTCAAATTCCTTGTAGTACACGGTTTTCAATTCTAGTTGTATACAGATTCAATTGTGAATTTCAACTATAAATACCGCAAGAATTTCAATTATTTCACCACAATAAATAGAAGAGCCACGACAGAGAGAGAAGAAGATGAGAAAGTATAGAAAAATAATAGGATGATTTTTAGGTTTAAGATTTTATATATTTCAACCATTCAAAATTAAGATAAGATACTTTTGTGCAAGTGGTTTGTTTCCGTATACTTTTATATTCAATAATTTATGCATGAATTGTCAGTGGATCTTCGGTTTGACCTTAACGAAATGTGAACTCTATAGGGTTCTTTATAATGAAATGTAAAATCATTTGGGAATGCAAAATACTACTGATGAGTGTCTCGCTTTGTCACCGATATATTTAATAAGAAATGTGGTGTGAAATATTTATTTTACCATTCTATAATTGTCTATAAAAACTGCACGTATCTTACTGAGTATTTTAAATACTCACTATTACAATAATTTGTAGATTGAATCAGGTTGATTGGAATTGTGGCAAGGTAATGCCAGCTGTCAAGAGGATTTAAATATTTAGTTGATTATGTTGTTTTCGAACAATTTTTATGTTTTAGTTTAGATTTTCCAGATAATTTTATTAAATGAATAATTTTTTATTGTTTTGCACTTAACACAAAGAAATGTAAGTATTTGATAAGAGTAATGCCCTGAGTACATGGCTTCTTCTTACTGAGACCTTACAGGCCTCTCACATTTGGGACGGACCCCACATGTATTTAAAAAACAATTTACCCCGACCCTACTTGCTGTGTCTGGCCGAGTAGGGACCTGTGAAACAGGTCCCTATACTCCAATCACGATCCATTTGATAACACTCTAGAGTTTATGAAAACTAGGGATGTTATTTGGAGGTTTTAAATAACAGTGTACATGAATGAAAAATTAAGAAATGTTTTACCTTTCTAATCCTAGCTCGTATATGACATCCATAGCTCTTTTCTTCTTTTCCTCTTTTGTCAATGTCCTTGGAAGTCGTAACAGAGCTGCATATGATAATGTTTCCTTCACCGTTAGGTGAGGAAATAGAACGTCGTCTTGAGTCACGAACCCTATCCTGCTAGTCATTGCAAGTGAAATATGTACAATGGACTGCGTTTCTAATTTGAAGTACGATATACTCTCTTCGTCCCATAGGTTGATTTTGTTATTTTCACACAGATTATGAAATCTTATTTAGACCATGTTTGGTAGGATTTAAAATCTAAATTTTAATCTAAGTCGGAATCAATAATTGATTTTAAACATATATTTCACGAGTCTCATAATTTTTCAACCACACATTTCATCAATTTTTATCAAAATCTACTAAAAATCTGATTGAAAAAGAAATTTTTGCCAAAAACTTTCCTATTTTACCCTTATTTAATTATAAACAACTAGTAGTAAATTATTGTTGGAAGTAGTAAAGAACTTGAATGATTTAATTTTCAATTTTCATACTGGTTATAACTACGCAAATTAAATAAGGGTACATTAGTAAATGAACAAAACAAAACAAAACATTTTCAATCAAGAAACATAACTATGCCCCTGTTAGGCCCCTATTATTTGAGATTTTTGATAGTTGAAAATTTTTGGAATAGTGATTGATGTGAGAATGTATGATAGAAAAGTAATGAAAAGTTTTAGATTTGTGTGTAATATTATTTTATTTGATGAATGTGTGGTTGTAATGAAGAGAGGGAAAAATTTAAATGTAATGTAATTTAATTTGATGGGGGCCAAACATGGGCTATAATTGGGACAAGAAAACAAGCAGACGGAGGGAGTATTATTTAGTCGTCTCAAGGAATGAGGTATGGTTGAGGGTGTTACCTGCTTTTTAGGAGCTTCGAGTATGGTTGGTCATTATAAGTAACTGAACCGCCTGGTGCGGGCTCACATACTCTCCCTCCAAGCAGACTCAGGAGGGTAGTCTTTCCACTTCCGGATGGTCCCATAAGTGCCAAAACTTCCCCTGGATCAACCGAACCTGTAATTCCATTTAGAATATCCTTTTCCATTGTCGATGTTACTCCTTTTAGAACCACCTTGTATGTCACATCAGTGAACTGCACAATTTAGAAGAAAAATCCATTTAGAGTTGACAATAAATTCATGTAGAGTACCGGGTCGTCTTAGGTAAAACTGTACTTTGAACTATACAATATCTTGTTCTCGTAGACAATAGTTGAACTATATAATGTCTACTGACCAAAATTTTGCCTTATTCGATATTTTTTTTTTGGTTTAAGGAAAGTCTTGTACGCAAATGCCATGTAAAATGAACTTATGTACAAGACTGAACCTGACATGATAGCCATTTTAGAGTTGAAGTCTAACTCAACTCCATCCTTCCCTGTCCGAATCGATAGTATTGAATCAAGAAAGTTTACCTTATCGAATTAAGAAAGAAAGAAATGTGTAGTGAATGAAGTCATTACCTTGAGGTAGATTGGTAAGGTAGGTTCAGTATGTATTTTCTTCTTGTGCATGCCAGCCTCAAGATCTTCAGCTGTAGTTATAATTTTTAGCATAATGTATTATATAATACACAGTATACAAACAAAACACAAATAAAATAAAATAAAACTTTTATATTCTTAAGTTTTGGTTGAGAACTTGAGATTAGTATAAATTCTGATAGTTTGAAAATAAGAATTTGAATTAAAAAATTTTGTCCAAAATTCAGAACGTTTCAAGGCATGACAACCCATCTTTCACGTGACCATCAATTACCAATTATACCCTTGTGCCTTGTAGTTGTCTCATCGAAGATGTTTTCCCACTCTAACGTAATTCAAGGGCAAAAATGATTTTTTGACCGACTAATGGTTGATGAATTTGGAGGAAAGTTGTCTTTAGTATCATAAGTTTTCCGTCAACAAAGCTTATTTAATTAATTGAGGGTCTCACTTTTTGTTCACAAAAAAATGATTATCAATCGGGAAGCAAGATCTGACAAGCACTATATATCAAACATATTCGTATAGGACGATTTTTTACTCTAGTGCCTCCTTGTAGGATATGATTATGTTACTATTTGGATCCATATGTTTACCATTGCCTTCAATACCATGGTCCATGGACCCATATGTTATCTATTGGCTATTATTTGCCAATTGCCAACTATAAGTAAAGCCTAGAACTCATTTCTACAAAAAAAAAAAAAAAAAAAAAGAGGGGGGGGGGGGGGGGGGGTGGGGGGGACCTACTTCTGACCTAACTTCCTTCAATCAACAATTATTGTGACCAAATATTGAGGACAAATGTCTGTTGCAAATTGTTGCTTTCCTTCAAATGGTTGGATTACTGCCACTTGTATTAGTTGACTCATTTTCATAGTTGGTGATCTAGGTTTTTTCGAACGTCTTCTTCACTTGGAACACTACTTGTCCATACGTATATGCTCCATTATTTGATGGGGTAACCCTTCATCATCAATCAAATACCAAGTAAAGTAAATAATGTCCGGATTGGGTGAAAAGACATCACTCTCGAGTATTTCTCTATAGGACCATGTAGAGGTGTCAAAACGGACGGGTCGACCATGACCCGTGAAAATCGGGACCGCGGGCCGACCCGTGACCTGTGCGGGCGGTTCACGGGCCAAGGAGGTATAACCCGCGGGCTTCGCGGGTTGCACCCCCACGGGTCGCGGTTAACCCGCGGCCCGTAAAAAAATTGAAAAAAAAAACAAAAATTAAAAAAAAGGAGGGGAGCCAAACAAAAAAAATTGAAAAAATAAAAATAAATAGACATGCATTTTGATAATAATGATTAGATATGCATTTTGATGTAGTTGTTATTTGTTTAAGTTAAATTTAAGTTTGCAAAGTTATAAATAATTCATGTAACATTAAATTTAAATTCTATGTAAAAATTTCTTGATATAATTATGAATTTATCATTTTTTTCAATTCTTAGTTTACATTTAACAAAAAAAATATATTTTTTGCTATAAATATGAAAAATTCTATATTTTTATAATTTTATTTATACAACCATATGGGCCAAACCGGAATGAACAGCGACCCGTGACCCGCATGGGCTCGACCCGGATGGGTCAGCGGGCGGGCCTGGGTTGTAGTCCAAAATTGTGGGCCGACCCGTAACTGGCCTGGAACCCGCATCGGGCGGGCTTTTTTTCACGCGGACCGTTACCGAGCTCACATGTTGGCGGGCCGACCCGGTCCGGATCACCCGGATTGACACCTCTCGGACCATGCTACAAGTATATAATCATTTACATAATACATTACATAATTGACATGTAGCGCACATCTATCGGTAGTCTACAATTTTTGACTTTTCCACACTTCACATCCACGGCCGAATTTCTTCCACATGGGCCTATGTAATCCATTATGTACAATAATTATGTACATATAGATTTATCATTCTCTATATTTATGCTATTGAATTTGAATCATGTTATCTAAAAATTAATAAATTTCACTGTCCCCTGATGAGCGTGTTAAAAATTTGATGTTGTATTGAACCATATCATCTAACCGTTGATATAACCGATATAGTTTTTTCTAGTCTATAATTATAAGTTTCACGTGGCCTGTCCCGTCAGGTTCATGAATGAATTACGACATGGGGTTGGCAGTTAGATTGATGCATGCACGAGTTAGAATCAATAAAAGTTTGCTTTTCTTGTAGAATAGTATAGCCTTATAGGTATTTTATAGAGCTAAAGATGCGTAGCAGAACACCGCCCCGAGGCCTGCATGTCAGCGACATCTTCCCGGTGTCGACGAGTTGGATAACATACATTCCGTATACTCTAGATTTTGAAATTCATGGACGATTTTTGTCTATATGTTGCTGTTAATTAGCTTACCCTCAGAACATGGCAAGGAGTGGGGGATGGGGGTGGGGTATTGCTTCTGATGACATGAGATGACAGAAACACCCTCCTAATTATTAACACTAGAAAATATGAACCAGTAAAGCTATGGGGTGTTAGGTCTTTTTTGGCTGGAATTTAATGCATGTATGGACCAGATGGAAAGTTGATGAACTAATGTTCTTGAAATTAAGGATTTCTAATATAGAAAATAAGTAATTAAGTAAACTTACGAATTTCATCATCACTAAATGGTTTCAAATCCGCGATCTCATCTGGTGGCATGGTGAAGCCGGTGAACGAGAAAGACAATCCTAAGCTGGCGCTAGAAGCTCTGCTCAAGGCGGCCCCGCTACTGAGATCATCAAGATCTAATTTCATCTGAGCGCTTCTCGACTTCCGAATGTGTGTGTTCCTGCCGATGCTCCGCCCTGGAGAGGCAGCCGCCAGCCGCCTGCTGGACTTCCTCGACAGGTTGGAACTGCTCTCCGGTCCTCCACCAACAGCCGCCTCGCTCGATGACGACCTCGGAGACATCATTGCAGACAGTGCTGCAGCCATTGTCTCCACCAGCTGATCGGATTTTGTTCGTATTAAACTAGTTGCCGAATTCGCTTTCTCCATCATCGAAGTATTGGGAGGGAGCACTATTCTAAGCTCTTTAACATCTTTCAAATGTAAGCAACTCTTCATATTTATAAGGGAAAATGAGAGGGCATCCTTAAATTACAAAATTACCCCTGGACTTTTTAAAATGATAACAAAATGCAAAATTCCACAATTCTTGAAAAATAATTGACTATAATAAACTCATAGATTAGTTCCATGTTTAACTACAAAAGTTGATTAAAATTTAAATTAAACTACACGGTTTCATGGCCTCACAATTTTTCAATCATATATTTAATCAATTTTTATTAAAGTTTACGAAAAAATTGATTTTTATCTAAACCAAACATGCTAAAATAAACTTCATAATAACAAATATCAATCATATCCAACTTTGAATTTGACTTAGTGGCACATAGCTCACTCACGATGTTACGGGCAAAACAACCCTCGTCAATCTTTGAGATCAATAATTGTGAAAGCTTCTGTTGAAATTTGTTCGATGCACAATTTTTCGTACGATGAAATATATGATCGGAATTAAGCAGAAAAATTCAAAAATCCTAATGAAGATATACACGTGTTGGAAAATTTCGTCATTCCATGTTTTGTGGAATTATATCGAGTCTCTTTCGTCAATTTTGTTAGGCTATGAGTCCCTATAATGGAACTTCTAATATTATTAATGACTTCTTAACTTTATTAGGTGGTTACAATGCAGCTAGGCTTATCTACAAGACATGGGACATGGCAGATTTGAGGCTGTTGTTTGATCGTAGGTTACCTCTTGTCTAGGGCAGCCAGTTTGGAATTTTGCCATATCCAGTGTTTAGCTTACATTATTCTTCATTTCTTTATTTTATTTTATTTTATTTGGATGTCGAATTTCGGAATATGTATTTATATTCTTTCATCACAACGTGGTCATGATCACGTCGTCATAATTTTTGGACTTTCAATAACAAAGTTAGAAAAAGTTTGAATTTTGAATTTTTTACGATATCACATCAGTCCCTCAAGTCCAGGCAGAGATATTTATACTGTGCGCGGAGTTCAAGAAGTGTTATGCATAAGGTTAAGAAAGTTGCATTTAAAACTGAAGTTCGTTTGGAGCTAAAGCGAGTACATCCTAGGAACTGGCCGATGCAGAAACTCGCCTCGTCAAAAAGACATTCAGCCTCGGCCAGTGATGTGATATCGTAAAAAATTCAAAATTCAAACTTTTTCTAACTTTGTTACTGAAAGTCCACGCGTGACATAAATGACTACACATGGACTTGGGGGACAATTGTTACGAGTCATAATATAGAGGCGACACGTGGCACCATATTTCAGTGGTGGGACCAGCTTATTTAGGCCAGGATATATTCTCCTAGCCTCTGACGTGGATTCCGAGGCCCTGGCTATTGCTCCGAGGCCCTGAAGAAAGTTCCTATGCCTTCACTGCCATCCCAGACCCAAGCCTCGCGTGATGGAAGACCACATCGAAAGATATTGCAATGATGAAAGATCCGTGTGAATGATTGACGTGACTTTTGTACAAAGTAAACTCTATGTCTTGTCTTGTCAATGTAAGAACATTTAATGCTTTGTAGGGCTAGAGGGTCAACTTGATGACTAGGATTTGATGCCTTGGCCGAGGAGATGAGGCCACGTGTAAATTGATCCAAAGGTCATTATTAGACTTGTAACACTATAAATACCCCAACATGTAACACAAAAAGGGTAATGAAACTTCTCACACCAAATAAAAAGAATACAAAAACATTTGGAGCAATATTTTTCCTCTCGCTCTTCAACGTATATTTCAACTACAGATCTACAATTACAAATCTCGTTATTCATCGATTGGATTCTTATACAATCGTTCCATCTATCTTGCCGGAGGCCCGAACTCTGACGTCTCGTGCGGCGAGCTCCTCCCACGCCCACCTTCTGGAGTCTTTCTAACCGTTCTTCGGCACACGCGTGCTGGACAAGGCTTGCACGTGCACGAGTGGATCCGGCATCTGTTGGCTACATTTTTTGGGGTCAACACCAACTATATAAACATGGTTGCGAGAAGATTATTGAAGCCTAAGATACAGATTTTGACCTTGTGCCGCGCAGTGTCAGGCGTGACAGGAAGATGAAGGATGTGGTTATTTGAATATGAAAAATGCTAAGTGTACATAATTATTGTACATAAGAGTGTACATAACCCTCACATGGGGTGGGGTCCACAAAAATGTGGACTCCACCCCATGTGAAGGTTATGGACACCCCTATGTACAATAATTATGTACACCAAGCAAAGTCCTTTGAATATTGCAGTTTGAGAATCTAGATGTTCTCTTGGACATTTAAATCGAATAACATTGTAATAAAGTCCACGTCACATCATGAAATCACTGAATACATCTCATATAAACTGTGAATATTGAAACCATATGCTTGGAATATGAATCTTGATTCTGGAAAAAAATATTGGAATGTTACGTTTTTGTACCAGGAAGAAATCCTTGATTGATAGATACAGTAGAAAGCAAAGAAAAAGGATGATTATCCCACAACTTGATATATGATTTCCCCAATTTGAATTATGTGACGTATTTGAAAGCACATAGAGTGTTCAGCGTTGACCCAGGAAAAAAATGACGGTTACGTGGACAACAGGTGCCGTGCCCACTCACACCTAATCAAGCAAATTTTGGTGCGTTTCGACCGGAGCACCGATAAGAAACGAGATGAATGTGAACACGTGAAATGCTTCAGACGTGAGACAAAAGTGTTCAAACACCGACGGGTGGAACAAAGATGATTGTGATAACAACAATCATCAATTGAATACCAAAGTAAACCAATAAACAGATCAACTAATGTATATAGAAAAAACAAAACAATATGTATAGAGTTTGCAAGATCATTTGTATTACCAAGGATCAAGAGTTCAAGAGTCCAACCATTTTTCAGTTACAAGGAGGGCCTAATTATAGTATTTCGGCCGACGTGGTGTCTGTTGGATCAGAATTATGGAGGAGAAAAGGTTAAAAAATAGAATGTCAAATCTGTTATCAATTATTCTTGGCAGCAATGTTTGGCATTTAAACTTGCCGTTTGTTTATTAAAAATTCAGAAAGTAATATTATCATTACATTAATATGAAAATAATAATAATAATAATAATTGCCCTCAAAAGTGTGTAGCTAGATTTCTTTTTAATTCATTTCTGTAGTATATATTTTAAATCAATTAGAAATCAAAAATCACAAAAATATGATTCAGATGTTATCACTCTATATAGAAAGATTGAAAAAAAGAACTTTTTTAAAATTAAAATAGTGATAGTAAAAAAATATTACAATTAAGGAAACAAATATAAACATAATGAGAAAACAACAATTGGAAACTTACACTACGTGGGAGGTTTTTGAAATTTTTGATAAGGAAAATGATCTTATTGTTGTAAAAATAATACTATCTAACATCACTGCTGCTACATCATCAGGTTAGATGATACTAATTTGCAGGCTCAATAAAAGGTAGAATTGAGTGACTAATCAAATTGTACATATCATTTAATAACGTATTAGTGTCGCATAAACTGATATTTTAACAACTGTACTGCTAAATAGCATTATTCGCTGACGGATGTCAACATTTTTCTTTTTTCTTTACTTGCTTTCCTTGAAAAAATGAAATGAGTCAAACGATACTCTATACAACCTCTTCCACTCGTGGCTTTGTTCATCTTGTCATTTGCAGAGAAACAGAGTATAAGCTAACATTTTATGTCTTTCACAATCAACAATATGTACCAGCAGGTGTTCATAACTGACCGGCTTTATCTGATGATCACAAGCCGACGAGTACATAAGAATTCGTGGAACCCTTTTCATTTACCTTCCACTTTTGGACCAAAAGTGTTCCAACTTCAACTCACCTTCAGAAAGTTATGGAAATGGAGAGCCAGGTTAAATCCCACTGGATGCAGAGAAATGGCCACCATTTTCATATCGGTCTGGTTTTAAATCATGTTGCCAACAGCTTGGCATATAGAAGTTCATTCCAAGTGTCGGGCACTCCAGGTAGACACCAATGGCTGCAGTCTTGTGGGGCAGTGATTGAAGTACCTGGTTCGCGGTGGCTTGATGGGTGACCATCTTTCCTAAATTCAGTTAAATACGTTACGTTCAAGAAGTGAACATTTCTCTTTGCACTTTTCATTTGTTTGACTACTTCGTAAATAAGTATATTGTTTCTTGGTTCTGAGTTCAGCCTTTTGTAGTCCGATTCTGGTTCTATATTCAAATTACAATGACCACCTTCATTCCATTCTCCATCCCTGCAATTTCACATCAGATATCGTAAATTACATAAGCTACGTACCGAGTTGAAGTAGATAGATTCGTCGTAGAATCCATCCCGTAATGTATAACTAACTTGCCTGTAATGTACTGGCGAATAACTGCGGAAGAAGATAAGGCTCTTTTCGGGCTCTAAATTTTGCATCAACCACGACTTCAACGTGTTTAGAGATCTTCGAAAGGCTTCCATTACATCCATGGTCATGTTCACACTTTTTCCTTCCTGGAAAAAATGTCCCCTGAAAGACAAATATATTCTTAAAGCTGCACGAATAGACTAAAAATATGGAAAGTTGAGTAAAAATAAAATGCCAATGACTCAACTCATTGGAGTTTTATGTTAGTGATCGAATTGGATAAAAATTAGATTTTTAATAGATTTTTGATAAAAAAAAAAATTGGTGAAATGTTGTAGTTGAAAAATTTATAAAAGTTGTATGTTTTATGAAATATGTATTTGAAAATGATTTTGGAGAAGAACAAGTTTTAAGAAATGAGAGCCAAAGGGCTAAATGTAATACTAGTCACTACTAATCCTCCGTTTTATAACGGAAAGCTCATGTGACTTAACTAAAATAAAAAGTAAATTTGATACCTCTTGACAGTTTTGTCTTGATTCCACCAATGACCAGCGCTGAATACAAAAACATTCGCTCCAACCCATTTAGTGGAGAACCAATGCAGTTTATCGACCCTAACCACACCGATAACTTCCTTGGATGAATTTTCTGGTGGGCGATCAATGACGACTAAATAAGGCATTCTATAGTATTCGACAGTGAGATTGTATTCTTGAAATCGAATTGACAGGAAGCCCTTATGTTTCGTTATTGGGTTACCATTTTCCTCGTATACTGTAGATTGATTTGAAACTCCTTGTGTGAGCATGCATATTAGGGATTCCCATTGATTTCTTCCAATGGAATCGCCGGCGAAAACAATCCGACCATTCTGGCTGCGCCGGAGAAAGTCTTTCGCTTCAAATCTGTCCAGGATTAATTGATAACTTATGAGTAAAAATTAGTTATTTACTTTGAAGTAAACTTGTAAGTTTTTTAAAATAACTTGTGAAGCTGGCCAAGGCAGTCACATCTCGCATAGGGTTCTCATCTGTGCTATGAGTGAGAAGGTAGCCCCATATCCTAAGCAATTGATGTCAAATTCGACAATAATCATGTGAAAAAAGGAAAGTGATTGAGTTTAGGACTCTTTATATAAGCTCAAACACAAATGTGAGTTGTATAATAATTACGATTTGCTCATTTTGCATATTTTCTACTTTTCGAGAATCATGAAAAAGTAGAGTTGTGAACCGTAAAATTATATTCACACTAAAAAAATTACTTTACGTACTCGTTAGTTTGGTTGCTTTACTATATAGCATATGCTTCTGTTCATCTATACAAGGTACTAATGAAGCCAGCAAGGTGACACATGATTGTACTGACCATCGTATGGATAAATAAAGGAAGCTAATTGTACATCATAAAGGAATTTAATTGAATAGCTACGTACAAAAAGGAATATAAACAAGTATTGAACTATAAAGTGTTTCGACTGACGGGGAGAAAGAGATATTCATTCATATTGTCAAAATAGATCAACAAATGCATTCAGTTCCACCGAAGGTGGCGAAAGTGCGTCGTAATATATGGAGGAATGCAAGATAACTCTATCCATGCCATTATATAATAATAATAATTATAAAAGAACGTAAAGGTTGAAACTTTTAAGCATTTATATAAATATAAATAAGTTGTAGTTGGAAAATAATCTATCGACTCATTTTATGCATAGGTGCAAAGGGTCAATTGGTACGCATTTTATCGTTGACAATTATTAACGGCACCATGTGATTATATTGAACAAAAGTACAAATTAATGTATTAAAAATTTCATAGCCTTGAGAAAATAAATAAATCAAAATTAAAAATACTAATCATCATTCTCAATAATGGCATTTGCATGATTCAATAAAGCGTGTACAAGTTGTAGCGCATGCAGTGCCTTTCAACAACATGGAAGACAAAGTGAAAAGTAGCACTTATGAATGGATATCATCATCGATATAGTCGATGACAAAATTTATTACTGAAAAAAAAATTAAAATTTTAATCATACCTTGGAAGATGACAATCTTCGGGTTGCCATCGCCACTTTTGATAATCTGAATCCTTTCGACCATTTTGTTGACACCGGAATCCAGGATCCAATAATGGACACTTTTCTGTATATCTTTGAAGAGATTGAGTTTCATCGCGAACCCATTTTCCATAAGAGTAGTCACAAGTTTTTGAAGTTTTGCTTAGGATTTGGGACAAGTAACCTATATCGATGAGAGACCTCGGCTGCAAAGGTCTTAGGATGTTATAACAAACAACAGAAGAAAGGATCAAAGAGAAAAATAACATTAATAGAGAGACTTCTTTCTTGATTGGATTAGAGAAAAAATGTAGCTTTTGGTCCATGGAGGGCAGATCAGAGGACTCAAAATCCATAAGAAGAGGAAGAAGAAAGGGTCTTAGGTTGAAGAGTTCTTGCGGGTTGTGGCTCTGAGAGAGAGAGAGAGAGAGAGAGAGAGTTTGTGTCTTTTATGGCTGTGATTGGGTTAAATAAGGTAACTTAGAAAATTGTAGGGCAAATTAATTATTTTCCTGGTTTGGTGGATAGTGATTTATTTTATTGGGAAACTTCGTTTGGTGTATTTATTTTGGTTCTTGGACACCACAAATTATGAACCTAGACAACGGTAACATAGTATTAATATTATATTTTTCTCATAATTAAGGCAATAAATTATGAGATTTGCCTAATTTATGTTAGGTACATAACACTCATGCAACCAATCGAAGTTTCAAGTGTGATAGAAGTCAATAATTAAAAATCGAAATGTTCGTAAGATTAATTTGATTGTATTAAGGAGTGGTAATTGAAAAGGTAGACAAGATCATATTTGTATATGTAAATTAGTTCACTAATCCTAATGACTAAAGTGACTAATCTAAAAGGAACGAGAAATCATATTCTAAATAAGAAAGAAGGAGAAAAATAGATAAAGTTCAATTACAAATAAAAAAAGGCAAAAAAAGACAATTTTATATGCTATGATCATGAATAAATCCATGAAGAATCTTTAAGCACGAAAACTCGCTGATATTCAATAGTTAATTCGTACAAATATCAATTTCTGTATGCTATGCGATAAACCTACTAAATATTATTTTTCCTATATTTTGGGATAATATAAACATATAGCTAGAAAATTTAATAGACAATTCCAATGTTTGGAATCAACTCCTTAAAGAGTGCCTAGGCTGCAATCTGATAATGTTTCTTGATCACTTCACAAACCTGCCAAAGCAAATACTTTGTAATTTATTTTCGGGCACGAAATAAATTTTAGAACTTCGTGTTAGTTTGTTTAAAAAATAAATAAAAGTTAGCGTGAAAAGGAGAGGGGAAAAAGGAGAATGTACATCGAATGAGAAGAATAATCCTTGTTGGAACTTCATGTACTCCTTCGAACCACCATATGCGATGCCATTATTTCTCCCTATTGGTTTAGGGTTCCGATTCCATGGAGTAAAAAAAGAGTCGCCACGCTCAAGAAAAGTTATGAATTTCGAGTAATTTGTATTGTCTAGTCTTTCCATCTTCTCGTCACAATCAAGAAAATCTAAGGGGCCGTTCTCTTTGTGTTTCAGTTTTCTGTTTTGAGTTTTGAATTCGTTTTGTATTTTGTGTTTTGAGTGTTTGTTTTGAAATTGTTGAAAATGCGTTCTGTTTGTTGTTTTGGAAAACTGTTTCTGAAAACATAAAACTAGAAAACGCGTTTACTTTGAAATTTTGAGAAATATTTTTTTAATATTTTATTCAAGAAATCTAATTATTCAATAAATTTCAATAGTTTAATATTAATATAATATTAAATAATATGTTAATGGAGAAGTTGTTAAATTTTGAAATATTTTTTCCACATATCAAAAACACAACCTAAATTTTAATATTCAAGTGGCTCGTCTAGATAGACAAATTTTAACATTCAAGTGCTAGTCGGAATGAAACACACTTTAATGGACTCTAATACTGTATTAAAACTTTAAAATTTCATTTTAAAGGGTGTCAATTTGTCGTTGGTCTTTAGGAGGATAATATCCTGAAATTATGTCATTATTAAAAGAAACTAATGAAAATCGCAAGCGAAAATGGCAAGCGTTTACCAAATAGATGGTACTTATAGACAAGGAAATAACAATATTGCTTTCACATTTCTATACATTATCTTTTGTAGCTAATATTATAACAGTATAATAATAATTCTGATCACTTAACAACAAATCCATCAGGTTTTTGGCAATAACCTTAGAGGCTTGATTCAAAATAGCAATGGAAACTTCTACAGTAGCTATTTCTACCGGACCTGAGCAATAACAACAACTAAGTCAAATAAACAAGTTTGGTACAAACATTTCTTCAAGAAATTTGTAAACCTGAAACAAGATGTCATCTACAGGTTATAGAGAAATTCAACATTAATAGATGAGAGTTATGAAAATTGGAAGAGTTACACGGTGGGAAACTTATATGGCTCGTTTAGCAAGGTGAATTGTACAACACAATGGACAGTATCAAGTAAGAAAAAGAAACTAAAAATTGTACTATGTTGTCCAGTCCTCATGAGTACTATGTATTCGAACATATCCATATAGGTGATGATTTTCTTTTACAAAAAATTTCGAAGGCAATAAAAGCAAGTATAATTTGTGCTCAAGGTTAAAAAATTGATAGTCCCTTCATAATAACTCAAACTATCCATATAGAGCATACAAATATATAAATAGGAACGATGACCCTCTACTCAATCTTTATCTGGCAAGTAATTATACTTTCTTATATCATTTACTCCAATGATACAGTTCAAGACAGATTATTCAAGTATATTTTTTCTTTAAATATAAGAATATTGCCTAATTCATATCATTAAGGCACTAAAATACGCATCATCTTACTTATAAAATAGATCACTGCAACTAAAAATTTCATCTATTAGCATTTCAATAGCTCATTCAAAATATATGAAAGAACCTAGATACTTCTCCACTCTCCTCTTAGCACAATAATTTCAACAACCTGATGAAAAGAAACCATTTTAGTGAGGGAAGAACAAAAAACAAAAGAACAGGTTAAGAAATTCTGAGCATACATCCTGGGAAGCGAATAGCGAGACAATTCCAATGGGAATAAAGACTACGCTAACAAGCAAGAAAGCTGAAATCACCTGCATGGAACAGAGTTTGTGAGAGGGAGTAAATCCATAGGTAAAATAAATCCCCATAATGTGGTGAATAAATAATAAGGCACCACTAATATGTAGGAACAGTTTATAATATTTACCCATTTAGGTGTTAGAATAGGCTTGCATGCTGGAAGTTATTGTTGCGTAAACCTTGAATCTGAAGAAATAATGAAAACAGAAATGATGCTTTAATCAATCAAAATTCAAATTGCGATCAAAATACATATATTATTGCTTCACAATACATTCGAAGATGCAGAAAGGTATTGAATTGATATTCCCATATTTTACTGACTAATGCAACCTCCAAACGAAATTGAAAGCCCAAGCATTCGGTTTTGCAACATTCCCATATAAATAATATGTTTTAGCAAGTCAAACAATTGTTTTTTACATTTCGAAACCAGACTCATTAATGAAGGCTATCAATATTATTATGCTAGTAATGCAAAACTCAATCTCAGTGTAGAAACCAGACTCCAAGAACGTTGAAGCATTGTGGTTAAAAACGTAATAGCCATTCATTGTTAAGGAACTTAGTAGCAGTAGTAAAAATACCGCCATGATCGTAAATTAATTCAGGTACTAAACAAGCTTATTATTTTATTGTCTTATCTGGGAATTACAGAGTTGCACATTTAGATATGGGTTAAAAAAGTAATATAGACTTCACAAATACGAGAATTTGAAAAGATACATCTACATTCAATCAACTAGATCATGACTCAGTAAAGTACCTCATATTTACTAGAAGGAAATATATTAAGCCTCCGTATCCTTTGAGGATATTTTGACTCAGCTTCATGCTTTTGTTCTGCCAAAGGCAATCCCGGATAGTGCGGTAGGAGGATCGTAATGGTCGGGGCGGCTTATGGGACCAAAATCATGAGATTTCCCCGCAACAAGTTGTGCTTCAAATGAAAGATGTGGTCTTGGAACCGGGAAGGGATTTACAACTCGTAAAAGAGGAAATACATCAAGAATATAACTTTATTGCAGAAACCAAAAATGTAATAAGCACCAGTATAAATATGCTAAGAATAAGAATTTGGGTGGGAAGTTGCTCATATAATGCTACTGCCATTTGAAAGTAGAACCCACCAGTATAAATATGCTAAGAATAAAAATTTTTAAGCCCCTTTAGGGGTGACATTTTGCGGAGGGGAGGATTTTTATAGTTAAAAACAAGTGTCCTCCAAAAAAATTCCAAAACAGTGTCAATAAGTACAACTTGATATCACATAGAGATGTGTTCAATCTTTGTCATATAAAATAAACAAATAGGCGAAGTGCATCATGGCCTGCAGCTTATTTGTTAGGCAATCTTTATATGGTTCATATGCACTTCTACCTCAATTAACCATTTGTTCACTTCAAGTCTTCAACTACATCACTTGCTCTATAAATATTTCTTTGATCCCAAACTCAGGCAAAGCAGTATGATTGCGGTACAAAACATCCAATGAAAAAGAAGTATTGGCCAGTGCATTCCCTGTGAATCATTAAGCACTTCCCCACCCCAGGCCTTGTGGATTTAAATCCCCGCTAATTCGAGATGTGAGCTTTGAGAACCCAACCTATTGAACTACTCGGACTCGAAACGCCGGAACTAGGTCCTGGATCATCTCTCTTTGAAAACAAGCCTAAAGACGCATACATTTGTGGTGTCATTGCAATTTAATTATTTCAAAATCCCTTGTAGGTAAATCGCTTAGCCAATTGATTTAGTCAATGATGCATCATGTTGACAAAAATACTTTGTATTCTAAAATCATTTCCATGCCTTAATATGCCTCGAGTAAAAACCCACACAGATATAATTCGACTTAACTCGAAGTTTCCCTACGTGGCGACAAACGAGTATGAAATCGTAGAAATATTATGCAGCCAAATCTTTTAGTATTGTGTGGGTACCCTTCGTAAATACATAAAATAAAATGCCCGATGCACTTCCCAGATATATACAAATTAACAAGGATTATAAGACAAACTCCCACCCTTAAACCCAGTCAAATTTTCAATTATAGACAATTGTTTCCATACTACTCATCAATTCTCAAATTAAATATCATTCAATAAAAATGAGTAAAATTAAGGAACGAAAAAGCAGTTGTGTACGAAGAGAA
The DNA here is from genome assembly GCA_035079005.1 of Fraxinus americana. Taxonomy (NCBI): domain Eukaryota; kingdom Viridiplantae; phylum Streptophyta; class Magnoliopsida; order Lamiales; family Oleaceae; genus Fraxinus; species Fraxinus americana. The sequence continues at coordinate 1,468,464 of CM068726.1, forward strand.
AAATACATTTGGGCCGCTACGCATTCCTTCGGGCCTGTTGAATCCGCCGATCCAAGTCCTCCCGTACTCGTTGACGGAGAATTCGAGTTCATCACTGTATTGATCTCGCCCAGATTGGAAGAAGAGGGAAGAAGAAGAAACTGTGGCATCGGAGGCGTTAAAAATGGCCATTTCCCGTGTTTTCAATTTTTTCCTTGTTTTTGCTTGAAAACGACCAAAACAATGTTTTCAACGTTTTGTGTTTTGTGTACAAATTTTTTATCGTTTTCAAAAACGCGTTTTCAAAAATAGGAAAGAGAACGCGTTTTCATTGTTTTGGAAAATCGAAAACAGAAAACGACCCAAAACGGCCAAAGAGAACGACCCCTAAGTATTTGTATTGTCTAGTCTTTCCATCTTCTCGTCACAATCAAGAAAATCTAAGTATTTTGTGAAATCTATGGTGTACAAATTGTTTTCCTCGTCTTCTGGTGTACGAAACAAGTAATCATGTTCATGAAAATAGATTGGCCTTCTTCTAGCTTTAGGCACCAACTCTGTGTAGAAAAGGTAGGTGCTATATTGTGGAATTTGATAATAGAAGTCATAAAACCAGACCGGGGGCATGTCGTACTCTCCATACCCATACATGTGAGCACCAAATTACAAATTCATAATTGTCCACAAAAACTTTTTTATCGGAGTTCTTGTTGATGCTTCGAATATAAAGAGATATTTTTTCAAAGAATTAATCACCCAGGAGATAGTATTTGATTGATGTAATGATTTTGAGGAGTATCGTGTTTTAAATATACTAGGAAACATAAGGATGTCCTTTTCTTAGTTGATTTCATTGAGGACAACAAAAGGAATGCAAATGTCCATTAATTCTCCCACGATAATTGGTGTTTGCTTTGGAGTAGAATTCAAAAACGTTTAATGAAAAGAAAAGAGATGATTAAAAATCGGTCACAAAAAAATCAGATCTAAAATAAAAGAATCATTACCACTTTCTTTCTTTCTTTTTTATTTGAAGCCTACCACTATGCCCAACTCAAGAGTAAACTATGTTAAACAATCCAAAAAAATAAAGAAAAAGAAGAGGATGTTAGAGTTTTATTAATTCTGCATAATGCAATTGAATACAAAAAGATAATTTAACCTAGAAATAAAGAGACTATATATAGGCTAAACAAAGGAAATTGAAAAAATTATTCTACCCTTAATAAACAATAAACTAAAATAACTCTATATTTTTTAATATCTCTCATCAAACTCATGATGCAGCAGTTACAAGTATCGAGAGTTTGCCAACTAGAAAACAAAAATGGGAAATAGAATGCGAATTGGTAAAGAAATCCGCAAGCTGCAAAGAAGAGGAATAAAGGCAAATTAATTGTGTCATGCTTGAGATGATGACGAGTAATGTGACAATTGATCTCAATGTGCTTAGTTCATTCATGAAAAATCGAGTTGTGAGCAATTTGAATAGAACTCTGGTTATCACAATACATAGGAGTGGGATGAGAAGGAAAAACTCTCATATTTGTAAGTAACCAACGTAACCAAACAATTACGATTTTACAATAGGAGTGGGATGAGAAGGAAAAACTCACATAGTAGATGCCATAGCATGATATTTTGTACGGTTCGATTTTGCTGTCTCAACTTAGGACACTGAACCTTCCAATAACCTTTCTGCTTACAGAAACTGCATTCGTCGGGGGCAGCCCTTGCGTAAAACAGATTCTGATTATTAGAGAATGACTTAAAAGGCACTGCTAACACAGAAGGATTAGAAGTAGAAAGAATTCCCTTTTCAGAATAAGACTTAAGACGTATTTTGCAGCCAATAACTCACTGACAACTGAGTCAACAGAAGGAAGTGGAAAAGGATATAAAATTGAACCTCTAAGTCATTCAAAATCACGGCGAAGTGCCGTTAAAAATTGTACTAACTATTGCTGCTCTCTACGAGCAATATAGGCACCACACGCCTTTAATTTTGCCCATTATGTAAGAGCCAATTGATCCCCAAAGATCTATCATAATATAATAAAACTCCTGAACACTTATATTCTTCTGCTGAAGAGCTCGTATGTCATTCTCCAATTGATACTGCTTTGCAAAATTTGACTGAGTGAATAACTTTTGCAGATGATTGCAAACCTCCTTTGCTTTTGCCAACTCTCTACCTATGGAATGCTCAACAGAATTGTTAATTCAAGTAATAATTTTTGCATTGTTTGCTTCCCAGACATCTATCAAAGCAGCATAACCCTCATCAGTATCCCTAAATTTCATAGAAGTTCCACTAACATATCCCCACATCTTTTTACCCTTAAGAAAATTTCTTATCACGTAACTCCAATACGAATAATTCTTTCCATCAAACCTCACACTCCTAGATTGAAGCGAATCGTCTCTTTTAGTAACCATAACCAAAAAATAAGGAAAACCAGATCGCAGAAGAAAGGAAAATGAAATACCAAATTGCTGAAACTGAATGAAAACCCTCTCGAAATCGTCTCTTTCTAAAAGCTGTGTTTGAAATTAAGCCTCGTCCCATGAAACTTGGCTCTGATACTATGTTAAACAATCCAAAAAAATAAAAAATAAAAAAAAGGAAGAGGAGGCTAGGGTTTCATTAATTCTGCATAATGCAATTGAATACAAGATATGATTTAACCTAAAAACAAATAGACTATATATAGGCTAAACAAAAGAAATTGAAAAAACTATTTTACCCTTAATAAACAATAAAATAAAATAAACATCTATTTCTTAACAAACTAAACCCAATCCAATATATTTCAATTTCTCACCTCCGGTACCCATTATCCATTCTACCACAATTCATCTGCAATCTGCGAAAAAGCAAGTGCGAGCGGACGAAGGCAGTGCACGGCTATTCATCGGCCTGTCACTCTTGTCTCTTTGAGCCGTTGACGCGACGCTGCCTTCCTTCTGTCGACACCATCGACGGGTAGCAGAAGTGGCAACGCAATTGGCAGTAACAATTCCTTTTTGGCATAAGAAGGCGAGAACCGTTAACTCACTGAACTAGTGATTGGTGAAGAAGAAGAAGTCGAGGCGACAATCAACTGAAGAAGGTGAAGCCCTAAAGCCCTTTCATTTTTCTTTTCTTTTTTTTTTTTTTTTTGTTATTTTGATTTGAGTCATGTGTTTGATTAATCTTTTATAGGGTCTTGTGTTTGATTTAAAATCATGTATCGATTTTGTGATTCTTATGAAATTCATTTGCAGGCAGAACTCAGAAACCGCTGGAGCTTGGAGTAATAGGAAGCGCCTGCCCTGCCTGAGGTTGAGGATAGGTCATAGGTGAACTTAATTCAGTAATTGGATGTTGTTTTAAGGCTAGACAAAAGCTACTGATTTAAAGTGAATTAGATGTTGTGCATTGAATTGAGCGAGTGAACTTAATTGGATGTTCATGTTTTGCCTAGAGTTTTGTGAATTAGAATTGAGAGTATTTTGTTTGATTTTATTTAGTTCTGATGATGTATAAGATAGAATTATTAAGTATTTTGCTGGTGCAATGACTGTTTCTACAACAATGGCTTTCGCTTCTATGGTGAATGTTGCAATCTTATAAGCTTCTCTGTTGTTTCTTTTTTTTTTATGTGTAAAATCAATATTATATATCCTAAGAACCCTCAAATATTTGGTAATTCCTTATTACTCCAAATATTATAAAGAAATCCCATAGCTTTATGCATAATAAATAAAAAAACTATTGTTTGTTGAACTACAGGAAATGCAAGGCAGCAAGGGGTTTTCATTGCAGCATATAACACAGATGAGTTCCCTGCATTTTTCACATAAACAAATGGCTGTAAGGTTGATTAAATTGTGCCCGCACTGAACGAATTTCCTGGCTACGTCCCTGCTCTAATGTAAACGCTAACTATATTAATGGAGATTTTTCTGCTTCTTGTTTGTTCTTCTGGCCATGATAAATGTAAACGTCTGAATTGAGAAATTTATATTTCTACCAAAGGTGTAGCCCTTTAAGTTATCTTTCTACAGCACTTTGAATCGCTTCAATCGGATATCAGACGAGAACGTTATGGCCAAAATACTGACCGCTGTGCAGAGACAAAAAATCTGCGCGCGAATGCAACTTTCCTTATCCGATTAGAACTCTTTTGGAAGTCAATTTGGACGTGATTTTCTATCAATTTTCGACTGCTACAAATAGAGGACAGCAGAATATATATTGGGAGAGGGGATGCACATATTATGAGCCATTATTCATCAATTATTTTTATCAAAGAAGGAGAATTCATAGTTTTTGTGAGAGAATTGATGGAGATTTGCAAGAATTCATTCAAGTGGAGGTTCAAACCTAATTTTTGAGCAAAGAAGAGAAGGCGCAACTGGAGATTCATCAAGAAACCATTGAAGAGATTTAAGATTTCAAGATTTGTCTTCACGTTCTCAATTTATCAATAATCCGGGTTATGTCTTTTCACTTATATATGATTTCTTGTAATTTCAATATGTTAGGCTAGATTTTTACATTGCTAAAGATATAGATGAACCCTTGTCGTGATTAAGTAATATAGTAGTGTGTAAAGTGTCGAACCCACGAGAACTACGTGTTTGATCGAGTTAAAGTTAATAATACCCTTAATCGAATAGCAATAATAGTTTATAAAAAATCTATATCTAATTTATCACGTAATATAAATTAAAGTAAAAGTTTATCAAATTATTGAGATGCATTGCTAAGATCTAGAATCTCCCTTGTTAATCCACTATTAGTATAACAATTAAATTGACAAGTTGTTATCATACGAGTTGGTCAAAGTTCCAAATTTATTTAAAAGCCTCTCTCGATAGCAATTAAACATATTCCCCTCATGCGACTTTCCTATCTCTCGATGAAAAATACGAACATGATAAACGCATTAACGAACTAGAACATCTTTATGGACCATGCAAAGCATAGAAGTATATCTCTATCTTCTATCGAACCTCACAATATTTATTACTATGTGCTAAAATTCTATTGTCTCTCTCGATAACAATAAAATTCACAAACAATTCAACTATTGGCCAATTAATTGAAAAGCAAATTAAATCATAATAAACATCAACGCATTCAAACAAATTAACGTCAAAATAATTAATTAATACTAAAAGTTTCAAAACAAGGGTTCATCTATATCTTTAGCAATGTAAAAATCTAGCCTAACATATTGAAATTACAAGAAATCATATATAAGTGAAAAGACATAACCCGGATTATTGATAAATTGAGAACGTGAAGACAAATCTTGAAATCTTAAATCTCTTCAATGGTTTCTTGATGAATCTCCAGTTGCGCCTTCTCTTCTTTGCTCAAAAATTAGGTTTGAACCTCCACTTGAATGAATTCTTGCAAATCTCCATCAATTCTCTCACAAAAACTATGAATTCTCCTCCTTTGATGAAAATAATCGATGAATAATGGCTCATAATATGTGCATCCCCTCTCCCAATATATATTCTGCTGTCCTCTATTTGTAGCAGTCGAAAATTGGTAGAAAATCACGTCCAAATTGACTTCCAAAAGAGTTCTAATCGGATAAGGAAAGTTGCATTCGCGCGCAGATTTTTTGTCTCTGCACAGTGGTCGGTATTTTGGCCATAACTTTCTCGTCTGATATCCGATTGAAGCGATTCAAAGTGCTATAGAAAGATAACTTAAAGGGCTACAACTTTGATAGAAATATAAATTTCTCAATTCGAACGTTTACTGTACCAAAAATGAGTCTCAATCTTCGACTAAAAATTTGGAATATAACTTGTGCGATTGGATATTGATTGTGATAAATTTCATTCCTTTTTGAGTTCTAATTCCACCCAATTGTCTCCTAAACATCTTCAAAGTATCATCTTGTGGTCCAAATCAACTATTGAATTTGCAATTTGATCCTCAAACTTTAAATTGTGCAATTTTCACCATTTTTCGCTTCTTTCTTTCCATTCCTCGTCCAACCATTGAGTTTTACCTATATAAATTAAAATACAAAAATTTAGAATATATTTTGTCAAAAGAACTAACAAATGTAGTTATTTTAGGTCCCAAATAAGTGTAAAAATTACACTTATCACAACTCGCGAAGCCCGCGAGTCACACGTCTTTGACCCGTGAACCGCCCACTCGGGTCAAGGGTCAGCCCGCTGTCCTGGGTTGATCCGGACCGATTTTCACAGGTTTGACAGGTCCGTCCGTCTTGACACCTCTACCCGAAAGTAGAATCAGAAAAATGTCATAAATCAAATTATAGAGAACCCTAAGTCTCAATTTATATTGAACACTTTAATTTACCTCAAGAGCATCTTGGTTACGTTCTTCACTCAAGTGGCTCGAGATTAGTTTTCGAAGCTTGGATAATACATTGTCGTCCTTTTTCCCTGGTACTTCATTCATGGAACTATGATAGTCGTGAATCAAGTGTAGAAGTTCAGGGCTTGTGTCTGTCTCGTAAATTAGCTGGCCAGCATCATCCCTTCTTCCAGAGGCACGTAAGCCCTCAATCGTCTTATCTAAAATTGAACATTTTATGGAGGATGGATTCTTATGGGTTCGAATAGTAATATTAATATATTTAAATGAGAGTTTTGATGGGAGAGAGACGCGGTTGTTGTTGCGGTTGTTGAACTGGAAACAAAGAGACGGTTTTGAGATGGGAAAATGAGATATTACGGTATTGAGAATCGTTGCCATGGAAGATCTTGAATGCTGAAGAAGACAAGAAAAATGAATTTAGGGATGCCGAGAAAACCCTAATATTCATAAATTTTAATTATAATTATATTATGTCCCTAATTTTTTCATTAAATTTTTATTTTCAAATCGACACAAGGATTTCGGTCCAAAAAAAAAAAAATTGATACGATCGAGTAAAAAGATTTAAGGATTGTTTGTTTCTGATTCTCAAAATCAATTCTCATTTTCAACCACACATTTTTCAATAAAATAATATTTTTTGTCACATCAATAATTTTTTCTTCTTTTTCAACCACACATTTCTCATCATATCACTATTCAAAATCAATTCTTCCCCCAAAAATCTCTACCAAACAAGTACTTAATTGCCATTTATATTTTGAAATAAAGCAAAAAATTATATAATTAGAAAATAAGTCTAAATATTTGTTTCTCATTGCAATGTACATTAACAGTATTTTGAGTGAAAATCATGATTACGAACACTAGTTACTAGTAAATAAAGTATTAAAGATAAAATATGGAAAAAAAAAATACTTATATAAGATAGTATCAAGATACAATTTCAAAATTAAAAAAACTTATTTTAAAGTTTCAAAAATAAGTTCATAGAATCACAAATTAATGTGCCAATTCATCGGTGTTTAGAATAAGATGAGCACCGGTGCATATATATATATATATTATATATATATATTAGATAATGAAGATATTTAAAAATATTATCCCTTAAATCAAGGAATTGATTACATATTCTTTCCAAAAACAATGTGAAATTAAATAAATAAATAAAATATTTTATTAGTTAAGTATTTTACGACAACATTATTATATAATTTATGGTCACAAGTACGTACTAGTTACAATCACAATTTTTATATATTACTACTTATTTTATGGTCACAAATTATCAAATTAATATGCCACAAGCTATTTTTTCATCAAAATATCAAATTAATTGATCACAACTTATTTTTATGTGCACATGTTATCATACTATTAATTTATTACAATTTATTTATTGATCACAAAGACTCGAATTTTAGGTCACAATTATAAAATTTAATAAAAAATCACACATTTTTAGATCAAATGTTATTTATTGATCACAAATGCCCAATAATCAGTCTCATTCGCTCTTCATTTCAATAACTGAGCACAATTACCCAACTCTCTATTTATCAGTGTTCTAAAAAATGCAAAAATTTCTCCTTATTTTCTTTATCAAGATACGGAGATCACAATTGTGAATTTGAAAGACGTCTCCGCTTCCCCACACGAGGTCCTCTATCTAAGAGCATTAGTAAGCCAGCATTGTTGGCTGATAATCCGAACATGTACCTAAAACAATAAACAAAAATGTAATAAGCATGGGGTGAAACTCCAATCTGAACTTTCCCAATCTACAAACGGCTTCCACTGAATCATCTACAATTTTTTGCCTACTTTCTGAAGAACGGTAGAATTGTATATACATTATGGATTTAGCCCTCTTGGTTCATTTCTTCTTTCCTCTCCCTAGTCAAGAAACTGATATTAATCCAGACTTGCATATGGGCCACGAAATTTCTAGTTTCTTCATAACAAGCCTACATCTAATTTAGAGTAGGATCTTTAATGTAGCCCAACGCACATTGAAGAGAGGAGAGAGTTGTGCTATAAAAAGCCAATATACATGAGTAAGATTTCATGAAGGTAATGTGAAAAGCTAGATGATGCTGACTTTTTTTTTTCAGGTAATAACATTGGCAGATCTTTTATCAGAAATTAGGAATCAAGTCCTAAACCATAAAACTGCTGTGAACTCGATTAAAAGACCAGTGGGCAGAAGCCACATACATAAAACATGACCAAATATAAACAGCTCGAAAGCAGTACAATGGACACTATGGTAATGAACCTTGTAAAATTAGCAAGAAGTAGTAAAGCAACAATCTGTAAAGATACACTATTCAGCAACTAACATGTTAGAAAGTTCACAAAAGACATACACACCTGCATTTGCGAGCTTTTCTTTTCCATAAAACAAAAGTTGCAACCCACTGAACATGAACATGAGAAATAAATAGTTAGCAGTTATTAAACAAAACAAATTTGATGGTTAATTCGTTCATAGAAAAATGTAGCTAAATTCACAGAGATGTTTCATACAATCTAACGTGCAAATAGCTTTTTCGATGCTGCGCCTTCCCAGATGAAATTAGAAAAGAAAATTCCAAAAGAATCAAAGATGAAAGCATTCGAAAAGAAATTAATCTGGAAGACTTCGCTTTCAGTTCTATATTTAGATCAACTTCTGAGAAGAAATAGAGGAATTTTTATGTCTGAACTAAGCAAAATTAAATTGCAAATAATGATTATGACACTCTAAAACTAGCTCCAAAAGGATAAATCAGAATTAGATAGGTTAGAAGCTGTTAAAAACCATGATAAGGCAAATGAAAACTATAAAATTATGATCGACCAAAGGCAAAAAACTAATCCAAAAGGAACACAAAAGAGAGGGTATAAGCCCAAGAAAAAGTCCATCGCCTCTGTCAACAGATTGCTAAACTTACCACTACAAAAGGTAACAGGAGCCAAGATACTAGAAATGCAGAGTGACGACAAATAAAACAGACGAAAATGTTTCAAAAAAGGACAAAAAATTAACACCACCACCACCCAATTAGGTCAATTTAGATATAAATGTAGTACCATCCATGAATTACCTTGAATATTGACGAAAAACTCCCGATTACTGATGGCTTCCGCTCAGGCATCCTTCTTGCTGGTGACATTTCTTTGCACAAATTCTGAGCAATCTCCTTCAACAACACCATCTGTGCTTTGTCGGTTCCAACAGAAATAATTGCCTGTCTCATTGATTCTCTGTCAGCTTCAAGAGCATGAAGCCTAGCGTACAGCTTCTGGACCTCCAGATCTCTAACATCAGAATGATTTAGCGACTCTCTTGGGGTCGTTATATAGTTGTCGCCTATTCCAACTGAAGACTTAGAATCTGTGACACCATTATATAAAGCTCCCTTATGAATAGAATCGATTGTGTAAACTCTGTCACTCACATCATCTCCAACTTCTGATGCATTATCGACCTTTCTCAAATTAGAGTTCTCTTCCATCTGCGTATTTACTGTCTTCTTAAAACTGCCACAAAACTTTGGAGAATCAGTGGAAAATTCTGCCCCAGTTTCTTTACCCATCATAATATACGAATTTGAACTATCAGTTGAGAACTTCCTAAGATGCCGAGGCAACCTTGGAGATTGACCGACTATCACCTTTTCAAATGCATTTTTAAATTCCCCTTCAGGCTCAATGGTCTTAGGAGTTCTCTCCAATTGATTGATCCGGTCCTCTAAATCCTTCAAGTGATCCCTCGACCGTGGAGTTTCACCAAATGCAAATTTCTCTATGTCAGCAGGTTCATCTTCGCCGTCTGGATATGTTTGGGGTTCATTCAAATTGCACTTGAGAGGAGGATATATCTCGTAAGGAGGGAGTTCAGATTGCCCCTCGAGGTTTTCATTCATGCTATTGCTTCGGCTCATATCCTTCTCTCCTTCAGCCTCAGCCTCTGTGAGTCCATAACTCATCATCCTATGCTTATAGGCCTGCACCTCACAAGTTAAAGACTGAATGGTCTGCTTCCTCTTATACAACAAATCTTCCAACGCTAACATCTCCTGCTGATCATGTGCCATTTTCCCCTCCACATATCTCTTAAACTGCCTCGCCTCCATCTGAACCTCTGCCTTCTCCCTCTGCAACCTCAGTATCATTGACATGGCCTCATTGGCAGCTGAGGACGATGCATTCCTCTCCTCCTCAAGCTCTAAAATGAGATCCTGAATGGTCTGCTGTTGGCTGCTGACTGTCTCACGCAATGCCGCACATTCATTTCCTATCTCCACACGGGCATTTTGTTGTAAAACCAGTCTTGGGATTGTGAACCGGCTTTCTTCCTCAAACTCATCATATTTACGCTTTACAGAACGAAGATAGGTCCCTGAAAATGACCTGTTCATCATTGAACAGCTAAACCCGCAATCGCAACATTTGACCAGACTGGTTGACGGAGATGAATTCTCAGATTTCATAGCCAAAGAATGTCCAATCAAATCTCAAACAACTCAATTAAGTTTCAACCCCAATAATGAATTTTCCCGCAACAAATTAAAGATTTTTCCAACCAAACAAATCCCCTGACCTCCCTCAATGTTTATTAACAAATTTCCCCCAGAATATGTTTAAATCTCCCCCTTTCCTCAACCCGGATAAATAGTCGATACATTCAGATCAATATATTTTCCCCAACAGGCTTCCTACAAAAATAAAAACTCAAATCCTCACATAGAAAAACATATACAATAAACATATAAGAACGTGTGCATGTATATTTGTTTACCTTGAAGCTTGGAGGGGTGAAAACACAGCTGAAAACCAGACGTTAATTTTTCGCGGGAAAATGTTTACTCGTCGCGGTGCTTTTCCGGCTGCTAAGATGCGATCTGAACGGAAAATAAAACAAAATGGAGATTGAGGAAAAGGAAAAAAAAAATTGTATGAATAAAAGTGGAGGGAGAGCTGGAGAGGGAATTTGAAACCCTAGATTTTTTGGATTTTGATCTTGTTTTTGTCGTTTTTATGGTTTTTCTTCGTGTTACGAGAAAAGTATGATTACTGATTTCTAGAGAGAGAGAGAGAGAGAGGGAATTGTTTGTTAGTTTTAGAGAGAGAAGAGGAAGATAGGGAAAAGGGTGGGCGTGGGGGGAAATGCCGTTGATTAGTCGGAGAATTCAACTGAAACCGCGTGGGGAATGTGTGTTTTTCTCCGGGCAATAGCAAGAGAAAGAGTCGCAAAATGCAGGCTGCGACTGTGCCTTGGAAGATTCTATTGCTAATTCCAAATATAGAAACTGAATTTAGTAATTTGTAAACTAAGCAGGCAAATTTCTCTCTGGCCTACAACCTTTTCTTTTATGTCAATCGATATTCCCAACCTTTTAAAATTATGCACATGATGTCCCAATCCGATGAAAAAATATATTTATGTAAACTCGTGTTTCTCAAAACATAACCCTATGAGTGAAAAAACATTTTTCTCCTTAACTGCTTGGGTTGATGGACATTTGGCATCCCCTTATTGGTTGGACTGTATTCACTAGGATTGTGCTATTTTGAGGATGATCTGGATCGTTGATTGGATCCAATGGTTGAGAGTTAACCACTCAACCATTTGGAGTTTGAAGGGTTATGAATTTGATTCATTCCATTCTTCCGCCTTTTCTCTTTAGCGTCTGGATTCATCTTCTTCGATCTGTAATCCTATTGTGTTATTAACCAGTGGTAAAACCTGTGTTCAGTGTTTTAGGCCTGATTATTGGGTGGTAAATCTGTACATAGTTGTTTGAGAGGTTCTTGTAGACAAGGTTTGATGGGGTTGGTTGTTTGCATGATCTCTTTAGATTGATAACCAAATCTGGTTTTGATTTTATTTAATATCTGATTGTATACCCTCTCCTGAAGGTTTTTTGTATTAATGATTGGCTTACCTTTGAGCTCCCCAGATTAAGCTTAGCCGAATTAGGTGAACATTTTCTTGTGTTGTTTTTACTGCTTTATGGTTGCTTGCTTTTATTTTTGTCATTGATTTCAAGTTTACGAGTAAAATACCCAACAACTTAGATGATAAAAGGACACACATTAGGCAGGTGATACATGACCGACGGATCAAATTGTTCAAAAATAATTTTTCATCCACTTCAAATACTATTTAACATAATCTTCTTCTTTTGTTTATACGTGCTAGGAAAGTCCTCAAAGTCATTGTTACGTGCCTACTTCATGTCCTTTTAACATTTAAGTGGACTGTGGAATTCTATCAGGGATATTGCACGCGCAATTTTAAAATGTTGGGATATGGGATTGATCAAATGGAAGGTTAAGGACTTGGAGTGACACAAGTGGAAAGGTTGGGATCCTCATAAGAATTTATCCAATCAAGTATTAATTTTTATAAATAAAAAAGAAACATTATTAATCCCTTTTAAACGGTTTATTTTTGCCATATGGATTACATTTGATTAATATAGAAATATCGGATTAAAATAGTACTGCACTGAAACTAGTAGGTTTGGCCGATTCTACTAAAGTTCTAATATATTATGTATATGAAAATCCAGAGCCGATCAATTTCGATTCGATTCAAGAACCAAAAATCTGATTAATCTGAATGATTTTTAAATTTATAAATTTAATTTTCGATTAATAAGATGCTAAAAAGTTTTATTATTTCTGTAATCATGGAAGACGTGTCTTTTTAAGATTCCTTCGCTTTTTCTTTTGTTGTTTAATTAACTACTAGATGCAAGCAACGTGCAATGCACGTTTGCCTAATTTATATTTAATAATTTTGTTTAAAAATTAATTTGTTATTAATAAAAATGTAATTTTTTTGGTTAATTAAATAATTAATGATATAATGTTTATGTAATTGATAAATAATTAGATGTGTGATTTTGATGTTGTGCTGTAAGTTGGTGAGATTGAAGAAAATAAGCAAAAGTTGACAAATTTTGAGAAATGGCTAAATTGTAAGGGATCCAAAGTTCGGGAGATTAAAATGTAAATACTTAAAAGTTGTGCCGAACCTCAAGATGAAGATTTGAGAATGGTCGGAGTCAATTGGATAAAGGAAGACGTCAATGGAATCAAATTTAGTCAAAAGACGATCACAAATCAATTTCCAACCGAAAAGTTATGCTCCGATATTTTAGTCTCATATTGAGACCTATTTTTGGCATAGAAAGTGATCGAATTGGAGAATGATGTCTGAATCAGAGTTGTAGCCAGATGAGTTGGTTTTCCAACGCATTTCGAATCGCCTCAATCGGATATCGGAATACAAAGTTATGATAAAAACACTGAAGGAAGGTGCAGCTGCCTGTTTAAAATAAGAAATTCCGTTACATAGTCCGTTAAAACAACAAATTCCGTTAGTTTTTCCGTTAAAAACAAGAAATTTCGTTACATAGCCACTTTTAATATAGGTGCAAGCAACGTGCAATACACGTTTGCCTAGTTTATATATAATTGTTTTGTTTAAGATTTTAATTTGTTATTAATAAAGATGTAATTTTTTTGGTTAATTAAATAATTAATGATATAATGTTTATGTAATTGATAAATAATTAGACGTGTGATTTTGATGTTGTGATGTAAGTTGGTGAGATCGAAGAAAATAAGCAAAAGTTGACAAATTTTGAGAAATTGCTAAATTGTAAGGGATCCAAAGTTCGGGGGGCTAAAATGTAAATACTTAAAAGTTGTACCGAACCTCAAGATAAAGATTTGAGAGTGCTCGGAGTCAATTGGATAAAGGAAGATGTCAATAGAATCAAATTTAGTCAAAAGATGATCACAAATCAATTTCCAACCGAAAAGTTATGCTCTGATGTTTTAGTCTCATATTGAGACCTATTTTTGGCATAGAAAGTGATCGAATTTGAGAATGATGTCTGAATCAAAGTTGTAGCCAGATGAGTTGGCTTTCCAACGCATTTCGAATCGCCTTAATCGAATATCGGAATACAAAGTTATGATAAAAACATTGAAAGAAGGTACAACTGCCTGTTTAAAATAAGAAATTCCGTTACATTTCCGTTAGTTTTTCCGTTAAACCAACAAATTCCGTTAGTTTTTTCGTTAAACCAATAAAATTCCGTTAGATAGCCACTTTATATATAGAAGAGATATAAACTATTTGGATAATGGGACCAACTAACACAGATGGATGTTAGGCTGTATTCAAGTTACTAATTTACTTTAGTTTTTAAAAAAACAAGTCACTAAGTCTGCTACAGATTATTTAAAATTTATTTTCACACAAATTTAGCTTCATTCACACATTATTTCGATAAAATAACTTTGCAAGTAGACTCATTATATATATATATATATAGAAATGATTTAGTGAGCACCGGTGCTCATCTTATCCTAAACACCAATGAGTTGGCACATTAATTCATTGGTGGATAAAGATTTTGTGAGTTCCAATCCACCAATGAATTAATATGTCAACTCATTGGTGCTTAGGATAAGATGAGCAGTGCTCACTAGATCATTTCGTATATATATATATATATATATATATATATATATATATATATATATATATATACATTATTTATTTGTTATTTTTAAAAAAAAAAAAAATTTACATCGGTGAGCACCGGTCATTTCTGTATATATATATATATATATATATATATATATATATATATATACGAAATGATCTAGTGAGACCTGCTCATCTTATCCTAAGCACCAATGAGTTGGCACATTAATTCATTGGTGGATAAAGATTTTGTGAGTTCCAATCCACCAATGAATTAATATGTCAACTCATTGGTGCTTAGGATAAGATGAGCACCGTTGCTCATTAGATCATATATATATATATATATATATATATATATATATATATATATATATATATATATTATTTATTTGTTATTTTAAAAAAAAAAAAAAAATTTACATCGAACAAACCATAATCGTAACTTACTTTTTCAAAAAGTAATTTTAAACACAATTTTTTAATCTGAACAACAATTGGTCTTACGGATGAGACATTTTCAATTTTCTTGATAATTTTTGTTGGGATGTGATTGCCAACCTTTTTTTTTTTTTTTTCGTCCTTGAAAATGCTATTTAATTATTAAATAAGGTAGAGTGTTATCCATGTTGGAAGTGACTTAAAGTCATTTGGAGATGGGGCTAGCTTTTTTTTGAGAAATTGCATCCGTGCAGAAAATCCCCCGCACAGAAATGCAACAGATACTCACATGGGGGCCATGTGAGTTAAATATTGCAAATAAATAAATAAAGGGCCTCACATGTACGTGTGTGTTCTGTTGAATTTCTGTATGTGTGTGTTCGGTACACACGGCAAAACTATATTTTTTTTAGAAGTTCATTGATTATTTATTTATTTTTGAACAAAAACAACTTTTCTTAAAAGTAGTTTTATTTAATTTTACAGTTTCAAGGCTGTCCTTGTGATGTAGAAACTTTTAAGATCGAAAGTACCTAATAAGATATTAAAATGTTAGTTTTAAGATTAAAAATGACTACAAATTTGTTTTGTTTAAGATTTTAAAAGTCAGTTTAAGATTAAGAAAATGAAGAATAAAACGCTAGAGGAAGGGCTTGAACCTTCGACCTTGTGGTTAACAGCCACACGCTCTAACCAACTGAGCTACTCCAGCTGTTGATTTTTGTTTTCATTTAAAGTTTTAAATTTGTGTATCTCTTGCTTTTTTTTCAATAGGCCACCTGCTTGGCTAAGTTTAAAATCCAATTAAAATTGAAAATATAGTCATTATTGGCTCCTATTCGTCTAATAAAAGTCAACAATAAAGACTAATTTTTCAATTTTAATCTCTATCGAACACGCTCACAATCAAGATTACAAAAATGTTACATCAAAAAATTTTATTTCAAAATCATTTCTCTCTTCCTAGTTAATATTCTACAAAACGAAGCCTATCCGAGAAGCGGGCTCAAAATGCCTCGCCTCACATGTTTTTGTGCTTTTAAAAAAAAAAAATTATTCGCAATTGGGCACATTATTTTTTATACATTTTTTTTCTTTAATTATTAAATAATGTTTAGATTGATTTTAAAATTTAAAACAATATTAAAATAAGAAAAATGCTTTTTACATCCGAGTTGAACTGTGGCTTCCATGCTTCGCCACACTTTATAATTTTTAGAACACTGCTTTTAATAAATTGTCTCTTTGGTTGACAATTATTTTGTTGGTCTAATTTTTATTGTTCACTTGCATTTAATTGCAATCCAATAACAGAAAAATTTTAAGAAAGTGAACAATAATATGGCAGATTTTTTGTTTAATATACAATTTTCTTTCTCTCATGAGATATAAGATATTGTTCATGTTTTCGAGCATACTCGACTATATTGAGTTGAGCTAATTATAATCCCCAATTGAACAATCTCAACTAGAAAGTCAAGTAAAGGAAACAAGATTGAACCGAACTTCAAAAATATGAAATCAATCTCGATATATTTAAAACTCGTATACTCGTGTCAAAGTTTTCAAACACATGAGAAAGTTTCCAATTAATCAAAGACTCGATAACCAAAGGTCATGCTATCTTCAACAATTATTTTTATTTCCTATTTCTCTTCCGAAACCAGATTACCAGAGCAAGAATTCAAAGAGAGATCCAAGCAATACAAGTAATTTCACTGCGAATGTTGGCTCTTGATATGAATTCTATATATTGTATTATAGAATTGAATATTTAATCCTTTGGCAAAAGAATCTATACTATCCATGTTTGTTATCTGGAAAATATTACATGTTCAATATGCAACTCTCATAGATATCGAGGTTTAGAGGGTATTCTGGCTGGAGTTCTGAGTTAGATTCTCAACGTATTTCCTTAGAAAAAGACTCCGTTTTTTGAATCGAAATTGAGATATTGATGCAAGTTCTTCCCCTCTAAATCAAATAGATTCATATCTGAAAGAAGTTGACAACAATTTGTTTCAAAATTGACTATTTGTCCCCCTGTTGGAGGTGTTCGAAAAATGTCAATTGTCTTTATTTTTTCCTGATTAACTGAACAGTGCATGTCTATTGTCTTTATTTTCTGTTCATGATTGCAGAACTTTCATTTTCCTCTATAAAAGCGAAGTTCCACTGGTTGGAAATCCAGCTCCTTACTTTGAAGGCAGAGGCTGTTTATGATCAAGAATTTTTAAAGGTAATCTACTGAAAAACGCAGTATAAACATTTAGAAATTTTGTGCTTTCTATCTATCAACTTATTTTATTACATTTTCAAAAACCCTGTTTTAAAATTAAATGATATTTGTTTGTGCTTATGGTTATATTCTATATGTGAAGTTAATATCATTTGCAGTGACTTGTATAACTGTTCTGGCTAATAGCTCAGTGGGTTCTTTGATTTTGCTTGACAACTTATTTTCCTTGGAATCTTAACTCTGCTGCACATACCACTAACACTTTCTAATGTGTTGAATAAAGGGCTTCTAAAGAACAGACCTTGATGTATTATTCAACTCTCTTTTGATCTTGAGGTTGTTGAAGTTTGAAATAAACTCTGTATCTATGTTTGGTCCTCTATTTTTCTCTCATTTCTTTACTTCTGCTCAAACAATTCCTCAATCAGTGCAAATAAGTAACATTTTATGCTCCAATCTTTTAAAGTACAACCGAATAATTTGTCAGCATTTGTTACTTGGGGCTACTCGAGTTGCTTTTTCTTGAACTTTGGAGGGTGTATTAATCAATAAAAACACTACTACCAATAATCTTCTTATGCAATCGTCGTGCTGTTTCAAGACCATCAACAATTGCGATTGGCCAAAATCGCAAAATTGTTGATGAAACACTAAGAACTCTCTAGGTAACACACCATATTCACTATAACGAACAAGACAAGCGTCTAGACTTGGTCCCTCGAAGCCCATGATACCGTTTGGCAAAACGTGATTGAAGCTCACAGAAAAATGTTGTAGCAACATATTTTCATGAGTGTGGTACTATAATGTCAGCATGGTCAATGGCATGTCCCTTACCTAAATAACTTGGCACCCCTAGTTTGTTTACTTCTATGCATTTTAGAAAGTTCAACGAGTTCTTATTTATGGCGCACGCTGCTTCTGCAGGCCTTGCAATATGTTCGGGAGAACCCTGATGAAGTTGTTAAACAATCCAAAGAAATAAAGAAAAAGAAGAGAAGTATAGAGTTTCATTAATTATGCATAATGTAATTGAATACAAAAATGATCATTGAACCTAGAAACAAAGAGACTATATATAGGCGAAACAAAGGAAACTGAAAAGACTATTCTACCCTTAATAAACAATAAAATAAAATAACCCTATATTTCTTAACAAAAGTATTGCCAGCCTGGGGAGAAGTCTATGAGCCAGACCAGATCCCAAGCTCAACAAGGAATACTTTGCTGCTATATAGGTAAAGATTGAACTGAGACCACAATGGTATTGTTACTTGTCAGTGGGAGAGGTTGTAAGAAAATGTTTTTAAGGCTGCTTGTTGAGTTTTGGATGTTGCTTTGCACACCTTCGTTATACTAAGCTCCTACTTTAATTAATTTTTCTACAATATATTTCATCAACCAAAAATTTGATTTTTAGCTAAATCAAACATAGGTTGAATGCGTCAAGCATTCAAAATCCTGCCGCGTAGCATTAGATTCCTCAACATTTTCCCTTGTTCTCACTCGACGTTTCTTAGTGCAAGTGAAGAGTTCTCAGTATTGAGCTTGACTCTAGCTGGTCATAGATCCATGGCATGTCTATCAATTTCACCGTAATGGTTTGTCTTGAACTCATAATATATAGCTTATACGAATAAGGAATGGATGATAGGTGGATAAAAGTCGAAAGAATAATGATGGCAAGTTGGTAAAATAGTCGATGATCAATAAGGAATCAATCCATGGCGTATCTATCAATTTCGACATAGTGGCATCTTCGTCAGTTATAAGAATAAATAATGCTTCCTCAATTACAAGAAGACTTGGTCCCTATTTGAGCCTAATTCTTTAAAAATTCTTTTTTTTTCTACTACTCATTTTTAACCACATTTTCTCAATAAAATAATTTTACACGTAAATTTTAAACTTTATTTTTTTATTTTTTAATCCTGCATTAAAAAATACTATCATAAAATCTTTTTTTTTTTCCAAAAAAGTGAAGCTCAAAGATAGCCTTACTCGTAAGAAACTCAAAGATAGCCTTACTTTTGACAAAAAGACCGCAATTGTTATGTCATGATGGTACGTTGGTAGGCCCTTTTGGCAAAAAGACTGAGGCCAAGCCTACAGGGTAAGTTTTGCATCAAATTAAAAATCATTTTCAACCAATTACATCAAAAGTTGCACCAAATGAACGGTGTTTAATCGTTAACGAAAATATTAAATTTATTAATAAATTTAAAAAATGTAGTACAATTAATAAAAATACCACAACTAAGAAAATATTAAATCGTGTTATTAAAAAACAATGTATTACATATAGATCTCAATATTATGATATGATATAGTCGAACTAGTATTGTAATTTAATTATCGAAATTCGTATATTCATCCCCCGAATGTTCAATTAATGCATTTCGAAGTGCAATATGAGCATCTTTATCTTTTATTTGTGTATGACAAGTAAGGAATTCTTGAAAACAGTGATTTTCGTATTCTTTTTAATTTTAAATAATCACGTTTGTTGAATTTTTAAACTTTTTTAATACTTTTAATTCATTCCTCGATTAATATTGATTACATGATTAAATTTTATTACAAATAATAATAATTAATTAATTAATTAATTGAGAATTAAAATTTATGTATAATATAAAATGACATGAAAACCCTTTAACACATTTGGTGCTAAATGAAAAAAAGGGCAAAGGGGACTTTAATCAAATATAGTGCAAATTGGTGCAAAATTTGGTGTTGGTTTGGACTTTGGAGTGACATTGCACCAAATATTTGGTGCAAAATAGGGAAAAATTGTGTTTGGTTGCAAGGGTTGGAGTTGCCCATAAGAATTTGACTATCTTTTTCCGTCGAAATCCCCTATCTTTTGCTATTTTATCAAATGGGGGCTGGAACAAAGATATCATGTCAAATTTATACTAGTCGATAATTAATTTTAATCATTACCTTTAATGAAATTCACAAATTTTCAATTATATATTTTATTAATTTTTATATAAATCTAAAAAAAAAAATCTAATTTTTAGCGGGATAATGGTTTTCTTATATGTCACGGCAACTTGTGTAAAAGTCGCAGTTTACAATTATTTCTTGGACATTCGAAATTGGCTTTGCTATGCATAATTCAATCAATTAACCAACGGCAATATCTAATGGTGGGATCCAATGCAACATTTTTCTAACATTTTAACGGCTAATAAGAAAATGAAAGGAAATAAACATTTGTTTATTATTATAACAATATATATAAAATAAACGAAAAATAATAATAATACAAATTGATGATACGTTTAAAAGGATTGATTATTTACAATAATATTTTCCGCTAGAGGTTTATTACTTTCAATAGTTTTGAGAAAAATATGCTAACTCTTCTCGACTCCTGGGGGCGTGTTCGGTAGAGATTAAAATCGGATTAAAATTGAAAAATTAGCCGTTATTGTTGACTTTTATTAGACAAGTGAGACTCAATAACTGTTTTATTTTCAATTTTAATTGGATTAAAAACTTAGTCGAACATGTTCTAACATTAAGGGTTCGTTTTAAACAATCATTTAAACAAACTCGTTGTATGGACATATTATACAAATATAATAAAAGTCAAGGACTAGCTCATTCTTCAAGGTTAAGGATCCAAGTTTTCAAAAATCTAGGGACTGTTATGCCCTTGCAATTTTCTTTTCTCCAATCGAATATGATTCTTGATAAAGCTAACCGTTAGTGTCCCCCTAAAGTTTCTTCTATAAGAATCAGCCAAAAGTTGCAATATAAAAAAGAAAAAGGGAAAAGATTTGAAATCTAGACTTGATAAATTATCCTGATCTTCTCATCTCCACATACTGAATTTCCATTACCAAATTCTCAATGCATCGCCTTTTAGTAAGTTTCTCCCTTTTTTCTCTTCTCATTTTTTCCTCGGCCCATAAAATCACCCTATCCCTCTCCTCTGCCGTAGCGCCACCACTCAACAACCCATGGCAGAAGCTCAACCAACTCGCCATTGCATCTCTAACAAGAGCCCACCACCTCAAACACCCAAAAACCAACGTTTCAGTCACCAAAACACCCCTATTTCCCCGGAGCTACGGCGGCTACTCTGTCTCTCTCAGCTTCGGAACTCCGCCGCAGACTATGTCCTTTGTCATGGACACGGGTAGTAGCCTAGTCTGGTTCCCATGCACACACAGGTATAAATGCAGTTCCTGCAATTTTCCTAACATAAATTCTATGAATATATCAAGGTTTATACCAAAATCGTCATCTTCTGCGAAGATTTTGGGCTGTCAAAACTCGAAATGTCGATTGTTTTACCCCAATCTTGAATGTAAACAATGTGACAAAAATTCCACCAGTTGTACTGAAACTTGTCCACCGTATATAATTCAGTACGGTTCTGGATCAACCGGTGGGCTATTATTGTCGGAAACTCTAGTTTTCCCCAAAACATCTGTGGATAATTTCATGGTCGGCTGCTCCGTATTCTCATCCCGGCAGCCTTCGGGCATTGCAGGATTTGGTCGTGGGCCGGAGTCATTGCCAGCCCAAATGGGCCTGAAGAAATTCGCATACTGCCTAGTTTCTCACCGGTTCGACGACACGCCGGTAAGTAGCGATCTGGTTCTAATCAGCGGCGCCGCCGCCGCCACCAATGGTAATGCTACAATCAAGTACACCCCATTCCGCAAGAATCCAGTGGCTTCAAATTCAGCATTTCAAGACTACTACTATGTAACACTTCGAAAAATCACTGTCGGTGGAATCCGCGTCAAAGTCCCATATAAGTTCCTGGTGCCGGGATCTGATGGACACGGCGGCACTATAGTGGATTCCGGCACCACTTTCACCTTCATGGAGAATCAAGTGTATGAATTAGTTGCACAAGAATTTGAAAAACAAGTGGGGAAACATTATCCCAGAGCTGCAGATATCGAAAAAGAGTCTGGATTAAGACCATGCTTCAAGGTTTCAGGTGAAGAAACAATCAATTTGCCTAAATTAATTTTCGGATTCAAAGGGGGTGCAAAAATGGAGTTACCCATTGCAGATTATTTTTCATTTCTTGATGATTCAGTGATTTGCATGACTATAGTCTCAAATAATGGCAACAGTCAGGGGATTTTAGTAGGGCCATCAATAATTTTGGGTAATTATCAGCAGCAGAATATTTACTTGGAGTATGATTTGGAATATCAAAGGCTTGGATTCTTGAAACATATTTGTAATTAATTTTTACCTGTTTGAATAAGTATTTGCTCCTTAGTAGTAGGGTGGCAAAAAACAGAGCAAAATGATGATTTTCGTCATTAATTTTCTATCTTTTTTGATATATCTGTTCTTTTCTAAAAGAAGAATTTATTTCTTGTATAATTCCTTGATTAATGTTGATGAATTTCGTAATTTTCGTACTCTCTCGAGTTTGATTGTGATCCTCTATGCAAACATCGTTATTGACCTATCTTTGAACACGTTTGATAGGGCTTCTGCTTCTTGTAGAAAACTTTCGTGAGAAAGTTACGTGTAAACTTTCTCTAAAAACTCTTAAATGTATTTAAAAGTAATTTCTTAATCTTCGAAGAAAAATTTGATATTCACAAGTCATGTCAATCGGACCATTTGTCTATCTAGTTAGTCGACGAATTGTAACATTCTCGAGAACATCGATGTTGGTCCTGGGCTCGACTATGATGTTCACCGGTGATCACATCTACATTAATTTGTTATTAATATTGAAGTGATTCAACGGTGGTACATATTTACCAACCGGCAAACCCTTTAGGTAGTAAATAGCGGCGATTTAATTTCAATCAGCAACCATGTTCATTCCCACTGTTGCAGCCCCGTGAATCTTTATCCTATTAACTCACATGCACCCAAAATCGCCAATCGTGCCAGCCACGCTAAATTGTCGCTTTGGTCACCTTGGCTAGTGATACATGGCACGGTTTTCAAATACTTGACATGTTGGGTCCATTTGGCAAAATTTCTACATTCGTTTCTACTACATAAAGATCTTTTTCAGAAAACAACCTTATGTCGGCTTCCTACACAAATTCTTATAGTCAAATAAGGTATTTTAAAAAAAAATTATCCCAATATATTTAAAAAACAATTTTTGATTTTTCAAAAACTGATGCAGGAGGGTCCGAGTCAGACGAAGCTGAGTTGTCAGATAACTCGTTGATGGCGCTAACGTATCATGAGTTGGCGGATCGACGTAAGAATGGAAAGTAATCGACGACATTTCCTAATTTGGGTCAATTTTGAACACGTTTTGGTATTTTGGCCATAACTTTGGCTACGGTTGTCAGAATCACGCCCGTGACCCCAATTTGGAAAGCTCGTTTCGGCGCGCACGTCGTGGGCACCCAGCTATGCTCGGTGTGCATCGGATTCGAGGTCAAATTCAGCTGTTTTCCCTTCCGAATCGTCAATTTAAGTTATTTTTTGTTATTTATGGTAATATTTCGGTTTCCCTTTTGACATAGAATAATTGCTCGATTTGAGCCGAATTTTGGTGATATTGTTTCTTTTATTAAGTATTTTATTTTGGTATGAATATCAGGATTTTGCTATTTTTGGCAAAATTCCGATTATTATTATTTTCTGGCTATTTAACCCGGCTTGTGGGTTATTTTCATTCAGTTGTTGAATAATAAAGAATTTTCTCGTTTTTCTTTGTGTTTCTCTTGCGTTCTTCTCTGTTTTTGTCAATTGAACCCCGCCTACAGAATAATCACTATTCTGCCCGGCGTCAGTTGGTATCAGAGCCGAAGTCGTTCCTTCACCATGCCGTCAAGGAGACGTCAAGAAGCCCATGAAACCCTAGTAGAGGATATAAATAGACGTGATAAAATCGCACAACTGCGTCAACAAGTGGAGTTGCCGACACAGCAAGTCGCTGCACTTATGCCGCAGCAACATACGCCTGGAGGTCGTGGTCGTCATGGGCAGGTTCCGATTGAGGAAGTCCAACACCATGATCGTGATATTCAGGATGTTACGATTGAAGACATTGAAGAAGCAACAGAGGGGGAATGGTTTGATTATGAAGGCCCGCCTATTTTTGACAATGAAGACATTGAAGAAGCAACAGAGGAGGGAGAATTTGATTATGAAGGTCCGTTTGTATTTGACAATGAAGATATTGAAGAAGCAACAGAGGAAGAAGAGTTTGATTATTACGGTCCGCCTGTATTTGATGAAAATACTCGAAGAAGTAATAGAGGAGGAAGAGTTTGATTATTACACCCACCCGTATTCGATGCTGAAGGTGTAGAAGAAGCAAGCAGAGAATGAAGAGTTTGTGGTTGGTGAAATGGGCCAGGCATTGGTGGTGAGGCGGAATTTTCGTACTCCCCGGAAAATAACACTGATCGGTTGTGTAATAATATCTTCCTGGCCGACGCAGACTGTATGGGGAAAGAAAAGTGTGTTGCTTCCAGATAAAGACTCAGTAAAAACAGTTGGGGATGGCGCCAATTTTCTGACCAGAGTGGAGTTCGAGACAAATATGGAAGGATATGGGGTTGTGTATGTGCAGGTGGAAAAGTTAGTTGACAGTGAGCAGGATGTCACTCGTAGGGTTCAGCCATCGCTAGAGGGGTTTCATGAGGACTTCCCAGAAGAGCTTCCAGATGGATTGCCGCCGGAGCCGCCATTTCGTTGTGTTAATTCTGATGATGATGAGGGTTCTTCCCCGTCAAATTCGAGGACGAATTTTTCTCAACTCGTGGAGAATGATGAAGGCAAAATAATAATTCCATTTAATTTCGGGTTTGTTCGTTTTTAGCGAATTACTAGTCTAATTTGATTGGAAACGGGCCAATGATCACAACTCAGGGCCTTTGGCCCTGATGCACGTCAAATTTTGGGCAAATTCCGTCGTTTAGGCCATCAATTAAGCGTTTTTGCCGTTTATGGTATTTTTTGTTTTGGCAATATCTTAGTCAAATAAACTCGGATTTGATTTCCGTTTGTTGGGGGATGATCCTGGTAATTAGGAGAATCAAGATCCGTGATTATCTCAATTTTTTCCATTTTTGGAAAAAATAATATTTTCTTATTATTATGTAATATTTCCGAATTTTCTTAGGTTTTTCGCTATTTAAACATTGTAAGCCATTTGAGGCAGCTTAGTTTTAAATTAAATAAAGTTTTTTCTTGAATTCCTCTTAATTGAAATTCTTTTTTTGTGAGATTTTTTTATGAAATTACTAAAGTTGATTGACCCTGATTTGATAGGTACTTGGAAGGTGTGATAACAATTACTAAAAAACTATTCTACCGACTTTCTCTCTGACTACCGATCGACTCTCTCTCCCTTGCAAGTGGCAGCCATTTGTCCATTTAAAGTTTTTCATTTTATTATTATTAGCAATTTCGAATTTAAAATTATCGTCTTAAACTATGTATTTTGTCGAAATTTATTGTTAAAATTCTCATACAAATGTTATTACTTTACGTGTCGAAGTGCTCTATAATAAATACGAAACTTATACGAAATAATTTTTATGAAATTACTAAAGTTGATTTGATAGGTACTTGGAAGGTGTGAGTTAAATTACTAAAAAACTATTTTTCGGACTTTCTCTCTGACCGACGACTGACTTTGTATCCCTTGCCAGCCGTGATTTGATTTGACGAGTGTGGAAAGTGGGAATTAAGAACCCCACGTTGGGTTCTCTGACTATATGAATTCAACCCCTTTTGTTTGCTCAAAATGTGTGCTGAATGTCTTCTGCGAACCAGGTTCTCTCTCTCTTTAACAACACCTTCTTCTGATATTGATTTGCTTTACCTGATATTGATTTGCTTTTTACCTTTACGGGATTTGAAAATTAATCCATAAAACGACGCTGCTTTGCGTTAATTATCAAACAGAGGTTTAGAAATTGAGAAATTGAGAAAACAGAGGTTTAGAAATTGAGAAAACAGAGGTTTCGTAAATGTTTGGATCCAAGTTCGCATTATTCAATTCTTGAAGTTGATTTTTTTTTTTTGTATTTGAATTGAACGCGTCAGTTGTATTTGCCTGGTTTCAAATGACCATTTGCTATGCGGAGGTTAGTTTGTTTCATAGATTAGAAAACAGAGACATACGCTCACTTTGCTGCATTGGTGAGGTAGAAATTGAGAAAACAGAGGTTTCGATTAAGGTTTTTCAACTTCCTATAAGCTGAAGAGTTGCAGCGACAAGTGGTTGAATTGTTGGAGAGGGGCTACATTCGTGAAAGCATGAGCCCGTGTGCAGTTCCTGCTCTGCTGGTACCCAAGAAGGACGGATCTTGGCGTATGTGTGTTGATAGTAGAGCAATCAACAGGATTACAGTGAAGTACAGGTTTCCAATTCCCGTCCTGGATGATATGTTGGATCGGCTTTCCGGTTCTAAGGTCTTCTCAAAAATTGACCTTAAGAGCGGATATCACCAAATCAGGATCCGACCCGGAGATGAGTGGAAGAGACGGCGTTTAAGACGCAAAGCATGGTTTGTATGAGTGGATGGTCATGCCTTTTGGATCGGTCCAATGCACCCAAGACCTTTATGAGGTTTATGCATCGTGTGTTACGGCCTTTTATGGGGCGCTTCGTGGTTGTCTACTTTGATGATATCCTTATTTACAAATCCGACTTGGGAGTCACACTTTGATCACCTCCGTGCGCTTTTGATATGTTGAGGACGAAGCGCTCGTTCGTTAATCGGAAGAAGTGTTCTTTCTTCACCTCTTCCGTTACTTTTCTTGGTTTCGTGGTGTCTACCGATGGTGTTCTTGCAGATCGCCGAAGATAGATGCAATATTGGAATGGCCCAAGCCGAAAACTTTGCACGATGTCGAAGTTTCCATGGATTGGCATCTTTCTACCGTCGGTTCATCAGAACTTCAGCACTTTGATTGCTCCCATCACGTAATGTCCAAGGGACGTGAATTCAAATGGTCGGATGAAGCAGGCTGGGCCAGTTGGTCAAGAAACGGATGACCGAGGCTCCAGCTTTGGCACTTCCGCATTTTGAAAAGGTGTTTGAAGTTAATTGTGATGCATCCGGAGTTGGCATTGGTGGTGTTTTGAGTCGGGAAGGGCGTCCAAAGGCATTTTTCGTTGAGAAGCTATCAGATCGAAGAGGAACTATTCCACCTATGATCTTGAATTCTATGCCATAGTGCGCTCTTTGAAGCATCAAGGCCATTACTTGATACAGAGGGAGTTCATTCTTATCACTGACCATGAGGCACTGAAGTATATCAATGGACAACACAAACTGAGTAGACGACATGCCAAGTGGGTAGCGTTCTTGCAGGAGTTCACTTTTTCACTAAGACATCAAGCTGGGAGTTTGAATCGTGTCGCAGATGCCTTGAGCCGTCGTACCTCCCTTCTCACCACCGTGAGCACCAGTGTCGTCGGATTTGAGTCATTTCCGGATTTGTATGCAGCAGACCCTTCCTTTGGGAAGATAATTCAGGAGGTAACTAACAACCAACGACATGATTTCATTTTACATAATGGCTATCTATTTCGTGGGTTACAGTTGTGCGTTCCAGATTGTTCACTAAGGCAGCATATTGTTAGTGAACTTCATAACATGGGACACTTCGGGCGAGATAAGACACTGGCGTTGGTCTCATCTACCTATTTCTGGCCCAAATTGAGTAGTGATGTGGCTCATCATGTTGGGCGTTGTTGTGTGTGTCAGCGGTCAAAGGGGGCTCTTACTAATGCGGGCCTTTATACACCTCTACCAGTACCTGAAGCTCCTTGGATTGATGTCAGTATGGATTTTGTTTTGGGACTACCTCGTACCCAACGAGCCTCGGATTCTATTTTTGTTGTGGTCGACAGGTTTTCAAAGATGGCCCATTTCATAGCTTGTCGGAAGACAATGGATGCTACCCGGATTGCCCATCTCTACTTCAAGGAAATTGTGCGTTTGCATGGAGTGCCTCATTCAATTACTTCTGACCGTGACACTAAGTTCGTGAGTCATTTCTGGAAAAGCTTGTGGGAGAAATTGGGGACACAGTTGAATTTTAGCAGTGCCTACCACCCCCAAACTGATGGTCAGACAGAGGTGGTGAATCGGAGCTTGGGTAACTCGTTGAGGTGTCCGGCAGAACTAAGCCGAATCGGTGGGATCCGGCATTACCTCGTGCAGAATTTGCGTACAACGTGTCGAAGAATCGAACTACGGGATGAGTCCATTTGAAATTGTCTATGGTCGAGTTCCATCTCGGGGTACTTGATTTAGCCCCTATTCCACGTGTGGGTCGCATAAGTCACAAAGCGGATGAGATGGCGGAACATCTTCGGGAATCCATGAACAAGTGAAGTTAGCCATTCAAGATAGTAATGCCAAGTACAAGGTTCAGCCGATAGTCATCGTCGTCGGGTCCTTTTCGAAGTTGGTGATTTTGTGTGGGCGTGTTAACTCGTGATCGTTTTCCGTTGGGGAGTACAATAAACCGAAGGAGCGGAAGGTTGGTCCTTGTGAGGTTCTCGCAAAAGATCAACGACAATGCTTACCGACTACGCCTCCTCACCATTTGAAGACTTCGATGTCTTCAATGTGAAGCACCTCGATCCTTGTTTTGGGGATCCCGAAGACACTCATGTGAACTCGAGGACGAGTTCTTTCCAACCAGGGGCGACTGATGCAGGAGGGTCCGAGTCAGACGAAGCTGAGTTGTCAGATAACTCGTTGATGGCGCTAACGTATCATGAGTTGGCGGATCGACGTAAGAATGGAAAGTAATCGACGACATTTCCTAATTGGGGTCAATTTTGAACACGTTTTGGTATTTTGGCCATAACTTTGGCTACGGTTGTCAGAATCACGCCCGTGACCCCAATTTGGAAAGGACGTTTCGGCGCAAGACGTCGTGGGCACCCAGCTATGCTCGGTGTGCATCGGATTCGAGGTCAAATTCAGCTGTTTTCCCTTCCGAATCGTCAATTTAAGTTATTTTTTGTTATTTATGGTAATATTTCGGTTTCCCTTTTGACATAGAATAATTGCTCGATTTGAGCCGAATTTTGGTGATATTGTTTCTTTTATTAAGTATTTTATTTTGGTATGAATATCAGGATTTTGCTATTTTTGGCAAAATTCCGATTATTATTATTTTCTGGCTATTTAACCCGGCTTGTGGGTTATTTTCATTCAGTTGTTGAATAATAAAGAATTTTCTCGTTTTTCTTTGTGTTTCTTTTGCGTTCTTCTCTGTTTTTGTCAATTGAACCCCGCCTACAGAATAATCACTATTCTGCCCGGCGTCAGTTGGTATCAGAGCCGAAGTCGTTCCTTCACCATGCCGTCAAGGAGACGTCAAGAAGCCCATGAAACCCTAGTAGAGGATATAAATAGACGTGATAAAATCGCACAGCTGCGTCAACAAGTGGAGTTGCCGACACAGCAAGTCGCTGCACTTATGCCGCAGCAACATACGCCTGGAGGTCGTGGTCGTCATGGGCAGGTTCCGATTGAGGAAGTCCAACACCATGATCGTGATATTCAGGATGTTACGATTGAAGACATTGAAGAAGCAACAGAGGGGGAATGGTTTGATTATGAAGGCCCGCCTATTTTTGACAATGAAGACATTGAAGAAGCAACAGAGGAGGGAGAATTTGATTATGAAGGTCCGTTTGTATTTGACAATGAAGATATTGAAGAAGCAACAGAGGAAGAAGAGTTTGATTATTACGGTCCGCCTGTATTTGATGAAAATACTGAAGAAGTAATAGAGGAGGAAGAGTTTGATTATTACAGTCCACCTGTATTCGACAGTGAAGGTGTAGAAGAAGCAGCAGAGAATGAAGAGTTTGTGGTTGGTGAAATGGGCCAGGCATTGGTGGTGAGGCGGAATTTTCAGACTCCCCTGGAAAATAACACTGACTGGTTGTGTAATAATATCTTCCGGTCGACGTGTACTGTATGGGGAAAGAAAAGTGTGTTGCTTCCAGATAAAGACTCAGTAAAAACAGTTGGGGATGGCGCCAATTTTCTGACCAGAGTGGAGTTCGAGACAAATATGGAAGGATATGGGGTTGTGTATGTGCAGGTGGAAAAGTTAGTTGACAGTGAGCAGGATGTCACTCGTAGGGTTCAGCCATCGCTAGAGGGGTTTCATGAGGACTTCCCAGAAGAGCTTCCAGATGGATTGCCGCCGGAGCCGCCATTTCGTTGTGTTAATTCTGATGATGATGAGGGTTCTTCCCCGTCAAATTCGAGGACGAATTTTTCTCAACTCGTGGAGAATGATGAAGGCAAAATAATAATTCCATTTAATTTCGGGTTTGTTCGTTTTTAGCGAATTACTAGTCTAATTTGATTGGAAACGGGCCAATGATCACAACTCAGGGCCTTTGGCCCTGATGCACGTCAAATTTTGGGCAAATTCCGTCGTTTAGGCCATCAATTAAGCGTTTTTGCCGTTTATGGTATTTTTTGTTTTGGCAATATCTTAGTCAAATAAACTCGGATTTGATTTCCGTTTGTTGGGGGATGATCCTGGTAATTAGGAGAATCAAGATCCGTGATTATCTCAATTTTTTCCATTTTTGGAAAAAATAATATTTTCTTATTATTATGTAATATTTCCGAATTTTCTTAGGTTTTTCGCTATTTAAACATTGTAAGCCATTTGAGGCAGCTTAGTTTTAAATTAAATAAAGTTTTTTCTTGAATTCCTCTTAATTGAAATTCTTTTTTTGTTAGATTTTTTTATGAAATTACTAAAGTTGATTGACCCTGATTTGATAGGTACTTGGAAGGTGTGATAACAATTACTAAAAAACTATTCTACCGACTTTCTCTCTGACCAGTCGACTGACTCTCTCTCTCCCTTGCAAGTGGCAGCCATTTGTCCATTTAAAGTTTTTCATTTTATTATTATTAGCAATTTCGAATTTAAAATTATCGTCTTAAACTATGTATTTTGTCGAAATTTATTGTTAAAATTCTCATACAAATGTTATTACTTTACGTGTCGAAGTGCTCTATAATAAATACGAAACTTATACGAAATAATTTTTATGAAATTACTAAAGTTGATTTGATAGGTACTTGGAAGGTGTGAGTTAAATTACTAAAAAACTAATTTTCGGACTTTCTCTTCTTCCGACCGACGACTGACTTTGTATCCCTTGCCAGCCGTGATTTGATTTGACGAGTGTGGAAAGTGGGAATTAAGAACCCCACGTTGGGTTCTCTGACTATATGAATTCAACCCCTTTTGTTTGCTCAAAATGTGTGCTGAATGTCTTCTGCGAACCAGGTTCTCTCTCTCTTTAACAACACCTTCTTCTGATATTGATTTGCTTTACCTGATATTGATTTGCTTTTTACCTTTACGGGATTTGAAAATTAATCCATAAAACGACGCTGCTTTGCGTTAATTATCAAACAGAGGTTTAGAAATTGAGAAATTGAGAAAACAGAGGTTTAGAAATTGAGAAAACAGAGGTTTCGTAAATGTTTGGATCCAAGTTCGCATTATTCAATTCTTGAAGTTGATTTTTTTTTTTTGTATTTGAATTGAACGCGTCAGTTGTATTTGCCTGGTTTCAAATGACCATTTGCTATGCGGAGGTTAGTTTGTTTCATAGATTAGAAAACAGAGACATACGCTCACTTTGCTGCATTGGTGAGGTAGAAATTGAGAAAACAGAGGTTTCGATTAAGGTTTTTCAACTTCCTATAAGCTGAAGAGTTGCAGCGACAAGTGGTTGAATTGTTGGAGAGGGGCTACATTCGTGAAAGCATGAGCCCGTGTGCGCCTCGCTCCGCCGGTACCCAAGAAGGACGGATCTTGGCGTATGTGTGTTGATAGTAGAGCAATCAACAGATTACAAAGAAGCATGTGTTTCCGATTCCCCGTCCGGATGATATGTTGGATCGCCTTTTCTGGTTCTAAGGTCTTCTAAAAAATTGACCTTAAAAGCCGATATCACCAAATCATAATACGACCTGGAGATGAGTGGAAGACAGCATTGAAGACGCAACATGGATTGTATAAGTGGATGGTCATGCCTTTTGGATCGTCTAATGCACCCAAGACCTTTATGAGGTTTATGCATCGTGTGTTACGGCCTTTTATGGGGCGCTCGTGGTTGTCTACTTTGATGATATCCTTATTTACACCGACTTGGGAGTCACACTTTGATCACCTCCGTGCGCTTTTGATATGTTGAGGACGAAGCGCTCTGTTCGTTAATCGGAAGAAGTGTTCTTTCTTCACCTCTTCCGTTACTTTTCTTGGTTTCGTGGTGTCTACCGATGGTGTTCTTGCAGATCGCCGAAGATAGATGCAATATTGGAATGGCCCAAGTCAAAACTTTGCACGATGTCGAAGTTTCCATGGATTGGCATCTTTCTACCGTCTGTTCATCGGGAACTTCAAGACTTTGATTGCTCCCATCACGTAATGTCCGAAGGGACGTGAATTCAAATGGTCGGATGAAGCGTGCTTGGCTTTCGGTTGGTCAAGAAACGGATGACCGAGGCTCCGCTTTGGCACTTCCGCATTTTGAAAAGGTGTTTGAAGTTAATTGTGATGCATCCTGAGTTGGCATTGGTGGTGTTTTGAGTCGTAAGGGCGTCCGGTGGCATTTTTCAAAGGAGAAGCTATCAGATCGAAGAGGAACTATTCCACCTATGATCTTGAATTCTATGCCATAGTGCGCCTTTGAAGCATTGGCGTCATTACTTGATACAGAGGGAGTTCATTCTTATCACCGACCATGAGGCACCGAAGTATATCAATGGACAACACAAACCGAGTAGACGACATGCCAAGTGGGTAGCGTTCTTGGCAGGAGTTCACTTTTTCACTAAGACATCAAGTCGGGAGTTTGAATCGTGTCGCAGATGCCTTGAGCCGTCGTACCTCCCTTCTCACCACCGTGAGCACCAAAGTGTCGTCGGATTTGAGTCATTTCCGGATTTGTATGCAGCAGACCCTTCCTTTGGGAAGATAATTCAGAGGTAACTAACAACCAACGACATGATTTCATTTTACATAATGGCTATCTGCTTCGTGGGTTACGCTTGTGCGTTCCGCATTGTTCACTAAGGCAAGATATTGTTAGTGAACTTCATAACATGGGACACTTCGGGCGAGATAAGACACGGCGTTGGTCTCATCTACCTATTTCTCGGCCCAAATTGAGTAGTGATGTGGCTCATCATGTTGGGCGTTGTTGTGTGTGTCGCCGGTCAAAGGGGGCTCTTACTAATGCGGGCCTTTATACACCTCTACCAGCCTCGAAGCTCCTTGGATTGATGTCGGTATGGATTTTGTTTTGGGACTACCTCGTACCCAACGAGCCTCGGATTCTATTTTTGTTGTGGTCGACGTGTTTTCAAAGATGGCCCATTTCATAGCTTGCTCGGAAGACAATGGATGCTACCCGGATTGCCCATCTCTACTTCAAGGAAATTGTGCGTTTGCATGGAGTGCCTCATTCAATTACTTCGACCGTGACACTAAGTTCGCGAGTCATTTCTCGAAAAGCTTGTGGGAGAAATTGGGGACACAGCTGAATTTTAGCAAGGCCTACCACCCCCAAACCGATGGTCGACAGAGGTGGTGAATCGGAGCTTGGGTAACCCGTTGAGGTGTCTCGGCAGAACTAAGCCGAATCGGTGGGATCCGGCATTACCTCGTGCGAATTTGCGTACAACGGGTCGAAGAATCGAACTACCGGATGAGTCCATTTGAAATTGTCTATGGTCGAGTTCCATCTCGGGGTACTTGATTTAGCCCTATTCCACGTGTGGGTCGCATAAGTCACAAAGCAGATGAGATGGCGGAACATCTTCGGGGAATCCATGAACAAGTGAAGTTAGCCATTCAAGATAGTAATGCCAAGTACAAGGTTCAGGCTGATAGTCATCGTCGTCAGGTCCTTTTCGGTTGGTGATTTTGTGTGGGCGTGTTAACTCGTGATCGTTTTCCCGTTGGGGAGTACAATAAATTGAAGGAGCGGAAGGTTGGTCCTTGTGAGGTTCTGCAAAAGATCAACGACAATGCTTACTGACTACGCCTCTCCCGCCATTTGAAGACTTCTGATGTCTTCAATGTGAAGCACCTCGCCCTTGTTTTGGGGATCCCGAAGACACTCATGTGAACTCGAGGACGAGTTCTTTCCAACCAGTGGGCGATCGATGCGGAGGGTCCGAGTCAGACGAAGCTGAGTTGTCAGATAACTCGTTGATGGCGCTAACGTATCATGAGTTGGCGGATCGACGTAAGAATGGAAAGTAATCGACGACATTTCCTAATTGGGGTCAATTTTGAACACGTTTTGGTATTTTGGCCATAACTTTGGCTACGGTTGTCAGAATCACGCCCGTGACCCCAATTTGGAAAGCACGTTTCGGCGCAAGACGTCGTGGGCACCCAGCTATGCTCGGTGTGCATCGGATTCGAGGTCAAATTCAGCTGTTTTCCCTTCCGAATCGTCAATTTAAGTTATTTTTTGTTATTTATGGTAATATTTCGGTTTCCCTTTTGACATAGAATAATTGCTCGATTTGAGCCGAATTTTGGTGATATTGTTTCTTTTATTAAGTATTTTATTTTGGTATGAATATCAGGATTTTGCTATTTTTGGCAAAATTCCGATTATTATTATTTTCTGGCTATTTAACCCGGCTTGTGGGTTATTTTCATTCAGTTGTTGAATAATAAAGAATTTTCTCGTTTTTCTTTGTGTTTCTCTTGCGTTCTTCTCTGTTTTTGTCAATTGAACCCCGCCTACAGAATAATCACTATTCTGCCCGGCGTCAGTTGGTATCAGAGCCGAAGTCGTTCCTTCACCATGCCGTCAAGGAGACGTCAAGAAGCCCATGAAACCCTAGTAGAGGATATAAATAGACGTGATAAAATCGCACAGCTGCGTCAACAAGTGGAGTTGCCGACACAGCAAGTCGCTGCACTTATGCCGCAGCAACATACGCCTGGAGGTCGTGGTCGTCATGGGCAGGTTCCGATTGAGGAAGTCCAACACCATGATCGTGATATTCAGGATGTTACGATTGAAGACATTGAAGAAGCAACAGAGGGGGAATGGTTTGATTATGAAGGCCCGCCTATTTTTGACAATGAAGACATTGAAGAAGCAACAGAGGAGGGAGAATTTGATTATGAAGGTCCGTTTGTATTTGACAATGAAGATATTGAAGAAGCAACAGAGGAAGAAGAGTTTGATTATTACGGTCCGCCTGTATTTGATGAAAATACTGAAGAAGTAATAGAGGAGGAAGAGTTTGATTATTACACCCACCCGTATTCGATGCTGAAGGTGTAGAAGAAGCAAGCAGAGAATGAAGAGTTTGTGGTTGGTGAAATGGGCCGGGCATTGGTGGTGAGGCGGAATTTTCGTACTCCCCGGAAAATAACACCGATCGGTTGTGTAATAATATCTTCCTACGACGTGCATCAGATGGGGAAAGAAAAGTGTGTTGCTTCCAGATAAAGACTCAAGAAAAACAGCTTGGGGATGGCGCCAATTTTCTCAATTGAGTGGAGTTCGAGACAAATATGGAAGGATATGGGGTTGTGTATGTGCAGGTGGAAAAGTTAGTTGACCGTGAGCAGGATGTCACTCGTAGGGTTCAGCCATCGCTAGAGGGGTTTCATGAGGACTTCCCAGAAGAGCTTCCAGATGGATTGCCGCCGGAGCCGCCATTTCGTTGTGTTAATTCTGATGATGATGAGGGTTCTTCCCCGTCAAATTCGAGGACGAATTTTTCTCAACTCGTGGAGAATGATGAAGGCAAAATAATAATTCCATTTAATTTCGGGTTTGTTCGTTTTTAGCGAATTACTAGTCTAATTTGATTGGAAACGGGCCAATGATCACAACTCAGGGCCTTTGGCCCTGATGCACGTCAAATTTTGGGCAAATTCCGTCGTTTAGGCCATCAATTAAGCGTTTTTGCCGTTTATGGTATTTTTTGTTTTGGCAATATCTTAGTCAAATAAACTCGGATTTGATTTCCGTTTGTTGGGGGATGATCCTGGTAATTAGGAGAATCAAGATCCGTGATTATCTCAATTTTTTCCATTTTTGGAAAAAATAATATTTTCTTATTATTATGTAATATTTCCGAATTTTCTTAGGTTTTTCGCTATTTAAACATTGTAAGCCATTTGAGGCAGCTTAGTTTTAAATTAAATAAAGTTTTTTCTTGAATTCCTCTTAATTGAAATTCTTTTTTTGTTAGATTTTTTTATGAAATTACTAAAGTTGATTGACCCTGATTTGATAGGTACTTGGAAGGTGTGATAACAATTACTAAAAAACTATTCTACCGACTTTCTCTCTGACCAGTCGACTGACTCTCTCTCTCCCTTGCAAGTGGCAGCCATTTGTCCATTTAAAGTTTTTCATTTTATTATTATTAGCAATTTCGAATTTAAAATTATCGTCTTAAACTATGTATTTTGTCGAAATTTATTGTTAAAATTCTCATACAAATGTTATTACTTTACGTGTCGAAGTGCTCTATAATAAATACGAAACTTATACGAAATAATTTTTATGAAATTACTAAAGTTGATTTGATAGGTACTTGGAAGGTGTGAGTTAAATTACTAAAAAACTATTTTTCGGACTTTCTCTCTGACCGACGACTGACTTTGTATCCCTTGCCAGCCGTGATTTGATTTGACGAGTGTGGAAAGTGGGAATTAAGAACCCCACGTTGGGTTCTCTGACTATATGAATTCAACCCCTTTTGTTTGCTCAAAATGTGTCTTTGAATGTCTTCTGCGAACCAGGTTCTCTCTCTCTTTAACAACACCTTCTTCTGATATTGATTTGCTTTACCTGATATTGATTTGCTTTTTACCTTTACGGGATTTGAAAATTAATCCATAAAACGACGCTGCTTTGCGTTAATTATCAAACAGAGGTTTAGAAATTGAGAAATTGAGAAAACAGAGGTTTAGAAATTGAGAAAACAGAGGTTTCGTAAATGTTTGGATCCAAGTTCGCATTATTCAATTCTTGAAGTTGATTTTTTTTTTTTGTATTTGAATTGAACGCGTCAGTTGTATTTGCCTGGTTTCAAATGACCATTTGCTATGCGGAGGTTAGTTTGTTTCATAGATTAGAAAACAGAGACATACGCTCACTTTGCTGCATTGGTGAGGTAGAAATTGAGAAAACAGAGGTTTCGATTAAGGTTTTTCAACTTCCTATAAGCTGAAGAGTTGCAGCGACAAGTGGTTGAATTGTTGGAGAGGGGCTACATTCGTGAAAGCATGAGCCCGTGTGCAGTTCCTGCTCTGCTGGTACCCAAGAAGGACGGATCTTGGCGTATGTGTGTTGATAGTAGAGCAATCAACAGGATTACAGTGAAGTACAGGTTTCCGATTCCCCGTCTGGATGATATGTTGGATCAGCTTTCTGGTTCTAAGGTCTTCTCAAAAATTGACCTTAAGAGCGGATATCACCAAATCAGGATCCGACCTGGAGATGAGTGGAAGACAGCGTTTAAGACGCAGCATGGTTTGTATGAGTGGATGGTCATGCCTTTTGGACTGTCCAATGCACCCAGCACCTTTATGAGGTTTATGCATCAGGTGTTACGGCCTTTTATGGGGCAGTTCGTGGTTGTCTACTTTGATGATATCCTTATTTACAGTCCGACTTGGGAGTCACACTTTGATCACCTCCGTGCAGTTTTTGATATGTTGAGGACGAAGCGCCTGTTCGTTAATCGGAAGAAGTGTTCTTTCTTCACCTCTTCCGTTACTTTTCTTGGTTTCGTGGTGTCTACTGATGGTGTTCTTGCAGATCAGTCGAAGATAGATGCAATATTGGAATGGCCCAAGCTGAAAACTTTGCACGATGTCAGAAGTTTCCATGGATTGGCATCTTTCTACCGTCGGTTCATCAGGAACTTCAGCACTTTGATTGCTCCCATCACAGAATGTCTGAAGGGACGTGAATTCAAATGGTCGGATGAAGCAGGCTGCCGCTTGGTCAAGAAACGGATGACCGAGGCTCCGCTTTTGGCACTTCCGCATTTTGAAAAGGTGTTTGAAGTTAATTGTGATGCATCCGGAGTTGGCATTGGTGGTGTTTTGAGTCGGGAAGGGCGTCCGGTGGCATTTTTCGGTGAGAAGCTATCGGGATCGAAGAGGAACTATTCCACCTATGATCTTGAATTCTATGCCATAGTGCGCTTCTTGAAGCATCAAGGCGTCATTACTTGATACGAGAGGAGTTCATTCTTATCACTGACCATGAGGCACTGAAGTATATCAATGGACAACACAAACTGAGTAGACGACATGCCAAGTGGGTAGCGTTCTTGCAGGAGTTCACTTTTTCACTAAGACATCAAGCTGGGAGTTTGAATCGTGTCGCAGATGCCTTGAGCCGTCGTACCTCCCTTCTCACCACCGTGAGCACCTGTGTCGTCGGATTTGAGTCATTTCCGGATTTGTATGCAGCAGACCCTTCCTTTGGGAAGATAATTCAGAGGTAACTAACAACCAACGACATGATTTCATTTTACATAATGGCTATCTGTTTCGTGGGTTACAGCTTGTGCGTTCCGCATTGTTCACTAAGGCAAGATATTGTTAGTGAACTTCATAACATGGGACACTTCGGGCGAGATAAGACACTGGCGTTGGTCTCATCTACCTATTTCTGGCCCAAATTGAGTAGTGATGTGGCTCATCATGTTGGGCGTTGTTGTGTGTGTCAGCGGTCAAAGGGGGCTCTTACTAATGCGGGCCTTTATACACCTCTACCAGTTCCTGAAGCTCCTTGGATTGATGTCAGTATGGATTTTGTTTTGGGACTACCTCGTACCCAACGAGCCTCGGATTCTATTTTTGTTGTGGTCGACATGTTTTCAAAGATGGCCCATTTCATAGCTTGTCGGAAGACAATGGATGCTACCCGGATTGCCCATCTCTACTTCAAGGAAATTGTGCGTTTGCATGGAGTGCCTCATTCAATTACTTCTGACCGTGACACTAAGTTCGTGAGTCATTTCTGGAAAAGCTTGTGGGAGAAATTGGGGACACAGTTGAATTTTAGCAGGTGCCTACCACCCCCAAACCGATGGTCGGACAGCAGGTGGTGAATCGGAGCTTGGGTAACCCGTTGAGGTGTCCGGCAGAACTAAGCCGAAGCGGTGGGATCCGGCATTACCTCGAGCAGAATTTGCGTACAACGTGTCGAAGAATCGAACTACCGGGATGAGTCCATTTGAAATTGTCTATGGTCGAGTTCCATCTCGGGGTACTTGATTTAGCCCCTATTCCACGTGTGGGTCGCATAAGTCACAAAGCGTATGAGATGGCGGAACATCTTCGGGAATCCATGAACAAGTGAAGTTAGCCATTCAAGATAGTAATGCCAAGTACAAGGTTCAGCCGATAGTCA
Organism: Fraxinus americana; assembly: GCA_035079005.1. Taxonomy (NCBI): domain Eukaryota; kingdom Viridiplantae; phylum Streptophyta; class Magnoliopsida; order Lamiales; family Oleaceae; genus Fraxinus; species Fraxinus americana. Next base: position 1,508,395 of record CM068726.1, read on the forward strand.
TCGTCGTCGTGTCCTTTTCGGTTGGTGATTTTGTGTGGGCGTTGTTAACTCGTGATCGTTTTCCGTTGGGAGTACAATAAACCGAAGGAGCGGAAGGTTGGTCCTTGTGAGGTTCTCGCAAAAGATCAACGACAATGCTTACCGACTACGCCTCCTCACCATTTGAAGACTTCGATGTCTTCAATGTGAAGCACCTCGCCCTTGTTTTGGGGATCCCGAAGACACTCATGTGAACTCGAGGACGAGTTCTTTCCAAACCAGAGCGACCGATGCAGGAGGGTCCGAGTCAGACGAAGCTGAGTTGTCAGATAACTCGTTGATGGCGCTAACGTATCATGAGTTGGCGGATCGACGTAAGAATGGAAAGTAATCGACGACATTTCCTAATTGGGGTCAATTTTGAACACGTTTTGGTATTTTGGCCATAACTTTGGCTACGGTTGTCAGAATCACGCCCGTGACCCCAATTTGGAAAGCACGTTTCGGCGCGCACGTCGTGGGCACCCAGCTATGCTCGGTGTGCATCGGATTCGAGGTCAAATTCAGCTGTTTTCCCTTCCGAATCGTCAATTTAAGTTATTTTTTGTTATTTATGGTAATATTTCGGTTTCCCTTTTGACATAGAATAATTGCTCGATTTGAGCCGAATTTTGGTGATATTGTTTCTTTTATTAAGTATTTTATTTTGGTATGAATATCAGGATTTTGCTATTTTTGGCAAAATTCCGATTATTATTATTTTCTGGCTATTTAACCCGGCTTGTGGGTTATTTTCATTCAGTTGTTGAATAATAAAGAATTTTCTCGTTTTTCTTTGTGTTTCTCTTGCATTCTTCTCTGTTTTTGTCAATTGAACCCCGCCTACAGAATAATCACTATTCTGCCCGGCGTCAGTTGGTATCAGAGCCGAAGTCGTTCCTTCACCATGCCGTCAAGGAGACGTCAAGAAGCCCATGAAACCCTAGTAGAGGATATAAATAGACGTGATAAAATCGCACAGCTGCGTCAACAAGTGGAGTTGCCGACACAGCAAGTCGCTGCACTTATGCCGCAGCAACATACGCCTGGAGGTCGTGGTCGTCATGGGCAGGATCCGATTGAGGAAGTCCAACACCATGATCGTGATATTCAGGATGTTACGATTGAAGACATTGAAGAAGCAACAGAGGGGGAATGGTTTGATTATGAAGGCCCGCCTATTTTTGACAATGAAGACATTGAAGAAGCAACAGAGGAGGGAGAATTTGATTATGAAGGTCCGTTTGTATTTGACAATGAAGATATTGAAGAAGCAACAGAGGAAGAAGAGTTTGATTATTACGGTCCGCCTGTATTTGATGAAAATACTGAAGAAGTAATAGAGGAGGAAGAGTTTGATTATTACGACCACCCGTATTCGACGGTGAAGGTGTAGAAGAAGCAAAGCAGAGAATGAAGAGTTTGTGGTTGGTGAAATGGGCTGCATTGGTGGTGAGGCGGAATTTTCTGACTCCCCTGGAAAATTACACTGACTGGTTGTGTAATAATATCTTCCTGTAGACGTGTTCTGTATGGGGAAAGAAATGTGTGTTGCTTCCAGATAAAGACTCAAGAAAACAGCTTGGGGATGGCGCCAATTTTCCGACTCGCAGTGGAGTTCGAGACAAATATAGAAGGATATGGGGTTGTGTATGTGCAGGTGGAAAAGTTAGTTGACAGTGAGCAGGATGTCACTCGTAGGGTTCAGCCATCGCTAGAGGGGTTTCATGAGGACTTCCCAGAAGAGCTTCCAGATGGATTGCCGCCGGAGCCGCCATTTCGTTGTGTTAATTCTGATGATGATGAGGGTTCTTCCCCACAAATTCGAGGACAAATTTTTCTCAACTCGTGGAGAATGATGAAGGCAAAATAATAATTCCATTTAATTTCGGGTTTGTTCGTTTTTAGCGAATTACTAGTCTAATTTGATTGGAAACGGGCCAATGATCACAACTCAGGGCCTTTGGCCCTGATGCACGTCAAATTTTGGGCAAATTCCGTCGTTTAGGCCATCAATTAAGCGTTTTTGCCGTTTATGGTATTTTTTGTTTTGGCAATATCTTAGTCAAATAAACTCGGATTTGATTTCCGTTTGTTGGGGGATGATCCTGGTAATTAGGAGAATCAAGATCCGTGATTATCTCAATTTTTTCCATTTTTGGAAAAAATAATATTTTCTTATTATTATGTAATATTTCCGAATTTTCTTAGGTTTTTCGCTATTTAAACATTGTAAGCCATTTGAGGCAAAGCTTAGTTTTAAATTAAATAAAGTTTTTTCTTGAATTCCTCTTAATTGAAATTCTTTTTTTGTGAGATTTTTTTATGAAATTACTAAAGTTGATTGACCCTGATTTGATAGGTACTTGGAAGGTGTGATAACAATTACTAAAAAACTATTCTACCGACTTTCTCTCCCGACCGATCGACTCTCTCTCCCTTGCAAGTGGCAGCCATTTGTCCATTTAAAGTTTTTCATTTTATTATTATTAGCAATTTCGAATTTAAAATTATCGTCTTAAACTATGTATTTTGTCGAAATTTATTGTTAAAATTCTCATACAAATGTTATTACTTTACGTGTCGAAGTGCTCTATAATAAATACGAAACTTATACGAAATAATTTTTATGAAATTACTAAAGTTGATTTGATAGGTACTTGGAAGGTGTGAGTTAAATTACTAAAAAACTATTTTTCGGACTTTCTTCCGACCGACGACTGACTTTGTATCCCTTGCCAGCCGTGATTTGATTTGACGAGTGTGGAAAGTGGGAATTAAGAACCCCACGTTGGGTTCTCTGACTATATGAATTCAACCCCTTTTGTTTGCTCAAAATGTGTGCTGAATGTCTTCTGCGAACCAGGTTCTCTCTCTCTTTAACAACACCTTCTTCTGATATTGATTTGCTTTACCTGATATTGATTTGCTTTTTACCTTTACGGGATTTGAAAATTAATCCATAAAACGACGCTGCTTTGCGTTAATTATCAAAACAGAGGTTTAGAAATTGAGAAATTGAGAAAACGAGAGGTTTAGAAATTGAGAAAACAGAGGTTTCGTAAATGTTTGGATCCAAGTTCGCATTATTCAATTCTTGAAGTTGATTTTTTTTGTATTTGAATTGAACGCGCGCTTGTATTTGCCTGGTTTCAAATGACCATTTGCTATGCGGAGGTTAGTTTGTTTCATAGATTAGAAAACAGAGACATACGCTCACTTTGCTGCATTGGTGAGGTAGAAATTGAGAAAACAGAGGTTTCGATTAAGGTTTTTCAACTTCCTATAAGTCAAGAGTTGCGCGACAAGTGGTTGAATTGTTGGAGAGGGGCTACATTCGTGAAAGCATGAGCCCGTGTGCGCTCTCGCTTCCGCCGGTACCCAAGAAGGACGGATCTTGGCGTATGTGTGTTGATAGTAGAGCAATCAACAGGATTACGGATGAAATACAGTTTCCAATTCCCGTCCGGATGATATGTTGGATCAGCTTTTCGGTTCTAAGGTCTTCTAAAAATTGACCTTAAGAGCGGATATCACCAAATCAGGATCCGACCTGGAGATGAGTGGAAGACAGCCGTTTAAGACGCAAAGCATGGTTTGTATGAGTGGATGGTCATGCCTTTTGGATCGTCCAATGCACCCAAAGACCTTTATGAGGTTTATGCATCGTGTTACGGCCTTTTATGGGGCGATTCGTGGTTGTCTACTTCGATGATATCCTTATTTACAGTCCGACGTGGGAATCACACTTTGATCACTTCCGTGCAGTTTTTGATATGTTGAGGACGAAGAGCCTGTTCGTTAATCGGAAGAAGTGTTCTTTCTTCACCTCTTCCGTTACTTTTTTTGGTTTCGTTGTGTCTACTGATGGTGTTCTTACAGATTAGTCGAAGATAGATGCAATATTGAATGGCCCAAGTGAAAACTTTGCACGATGTCGAAGTTTCCATGGATTGGCATCTTTCTACCGTCGGTTCATCAGAACTTCAAGACTTTGATTGCTCCCATCACGCTGCACGTCTCAAGGGACGTGAATTCAAATGGTCGGATGAAGCGAAGCGGTTTTGGTTGGTCAAGAAACGGATGACCGAGGCTCCGCTTTGGCACTTCCGCATTTTGAAAAGGTGTTTGAAGTTAATTGTGATGCATCTGGAGTTGGCATTGGTGGTGTTTTGAGTCAGGAAGGGCGTCCAGTGGCATTTTTCAGTGAGAAGCTATCAGGATCGAAGAGGAACTATTCCACCTATGATCTTGAATTCTATGCCATAGTGCAGTCTTTGAAGCATTGGCGTCATTACTTGATACGAGGGAGTTCATTCTTATCACCGACCATGAGGCATCAAGTATATCAATGGACAACACAAACTGAGTAGACGACATGCCAAGTGGGTAGCGTTCTTGCAGGAGTTCACTTTTTCACTAAGACATCAAGCTGGGAGTTTGAATCGTGTCGCAGATGCCTTGAGCCGTCGTACCTCCCTTCTCACCACCGTGAGCACCAAAGTCGTCGGATTTGAGTCATTTCCGGATTTGTATGCAGCAGACCCTTCCTTTGGGAAGATAATTCAGAGGTAACTAACAACCAACGACATGATTTCATTTTACATAATGGCTATCTGCTTCGTGCGTTACGCTTGTGCGTTCCGCATTGTTCACTAAGGCAGCATATTGTTAGTGAACTTCATAACATGGGACACTTCGGGCGAGATAAGACACTGGCGTTGGTCTCATCTACCTATTTCTGGCCCAAATTGAGTAGTGATGTGGCTCATCATGTTGGGTGTTGTTGTGTGTGTCAGCGGTCAAAGGGGGCTCTTACTAATGCGGGCCTTTATACACCTCTACCAGTTCTTGAAGCTCCTTGGATTGATGTCAGTATGGATTTTGTTTTGGGACTACCTCGTACCCAACGAGCCTCGGATTCTATTTTTGTTGTGGTCGACAGGTTTTCAAAGATGGCCCATTTCATAGCTTGTCGGAAGACAATGGATGCTACCCGGATTGCCCATCTCTACTTCAAGGAAATTGTGCGTTTGCATGGAGTGCCTCATTCAATTACTTCTGACCGTGACACTAAGTTCGTGAGTCATTTCTGGAAAAGCTTGTGGGAGAAATTGGGGACACAGTTGAATTTTAGCAGTGCCTACCACCCCCAAACTGATGGTCAGACAGAGGTGGTGAATCGGAGCTTGGGTAACCTGTTGAGGTGTCCGCGTGAACTAAGCCGAATCGGTGGGATCCGGCATTACCTCAGCAGAATTTGCGTACAACAGTCGAAGAATCGAACTACGGGATGAGTCCATTTGAAATTGTCTATGGTCGAGTTCCATCTGGGGTACTTGATTTAGCCCCTATTCCACGTGTGGGTCGCATAAGTCACAAAGCAGATGAGATGGCGGAACATCTTCGGGGAATCCATGAACAAGTGAAGTTAGCCATTCAAGATAGTAATGCCAAGTACAAGGTTCAGGCTGATAGTCATCGTCGTCGGTCCTTTTCGAAGTTGGTGATTTTGTGTGGGCAGTGTTAACTCGTGATCGTTTTCCCGTTGGGGAGTACAATAAACTGAAGGAGCGGAAGGTTGGTCCTTGTGAGGTTCTGCAAAAGATCAACGACAATGCTTACCGACTACGCCTCCCCAGCCATTTGAAGACTTCTGATGTCTTCAATGTGAAGCACCTCAGTCCTTGTTTTGGGGATCCTGAAGACACTCATGTGAACTCGAGGACGAGTTCTTTCCAACCAGGGGCGACTGATGCAGGAGGGTCCGAGTCAGACGAAGCTGAGTTGTCAGATAACTCGTTGATGGCGCTAACGTATCATGAGTTGGCGGATCGACGTAAGAATGGAAAGTAATCGACGACATTTCCTAATTGGGGTCAATTTTGAACACGTTTTGGTATTTTGGCCATAACTTTGGCTACGGTTGTCAGAATCACGCCCGTGACCCCAATTTGGAAAGCTCGTTTCGGCGCGCACGTCGTGGGCACCCAGCTATGCTCGGTGTGCATCGGATTCGAGGTCAAATTCAGCTGTTTTCCCTTCCGAATCGTCAATTTAAGTTATTTTTTGTTATTTATGGTAATATTTCGGTTTCCCATTTGACATAGAATAATTGCTCGATTTGAGCCGAATTTTGGTGATATTGTTTCTTTTATTAAGTATTTTATTTTGGTATGAATATCAGGATTTTGCTATTTTTGGCAAAATTCCGATTATTATTATTTTCTGGCTATTTAACCCGGCTTGTGGGTTATTTTCATTCAGTTGTTGAATAATAAAGAATTTTCTCGTTTTTCTTTGTGTTTCTCTTGCGTTCTTCTCTGTTTTTGTCAATTGAACCCCGCCTACAGAATAATCACTATTCTGCCCGGCGTCAAAAACCCTATTAAACAAATCCGTAGACATGTAATACGGCGCATTTTTAGATATCGATACAATAATGGATAACAACAAGTACTTATAGGTCAAGACTACTGATAAAAATAGTTGTCTTAGCTGACACCCTTTTTATGATCTCTTATCCCTTAGTTGCATGAATGTGTATTTGGATGGTGTGACCAATTTGCCTATCGCATGAACTTCATGAATGTAAAAGAATGAACTTCGCCTTTACTCAGTCTCAACTTAAGTTTTAACAAGATCGCGTGTATTAATATTTACGGTTGTGCTACATGTATATAATGACTTACATACACATAATGTGGTGAGATGATATCGTGTAGGCCAAATTATAAAAAAATCAATTTTTTGACACACCATCTATCTGTAAATCATTATTTAATCCCTTATGTACAAGTAACATTATTCTAATATTAATATACTCATTGTACTATTAAATTTAGGGTGATGCTACACGTACATAATGTGATGTCCATAACGGTGTCCACCTCTTCACATGGAGGGGGATTCACTTCCAATAAAATATAATATATCTGAAGTGGGTCTCTCCATGTGAGGGGACGGGCGTCGTTATGGACACCACATTATTTACAAGTAGCATATTTCCTAAATTTAATGCTTCCTTTCTCGTCAAAGCCAACAAATTAAACAACACGCCAAGATCAAACATATCTTTATGAGAATCAATCTACATCATCGACATTACGTTTTAAACAACGCGATCCTTCCATCCAACACGATCAGCACATGTATAAGAAAAATAACAAATGATTAAAAGGAGGGAGAGAAGGTCGAGGAAGATTACTAGAAACGCAAAATTATGCAAAGAACAAAATTGTAGGTCCAAGAAAAAGTAGGGAATAAATTGGGATCCGAGAAAAGCAATGCTTAGGATCGAAGTCATGTGAATGAGTTGTGAATCAAACCAAAATAAATGAGTCATCCACGTGGGTTTAGATAGCCACTCTTTCAGTGGACTCAAAGTCATGAATATAATATAAAAGTGATGGGGCCATGGAGATAAATAGTTGGTGGTGCAAGCACCTAATAAATATTCTTTACCTTTCTTCCATTTTATCACCACTTTTCTTATTGATTTGTTATCTTGATAGCGTTTTAAGAGGGTCTTTTGCGTAGATAATGTGATATGTGGAAAAGTGTAAAGTAGGATAGATAATGTACACGATACATTTAGATTTACCAACCATACATGTCTATCCAGTATTATTTGAAGTGAATTGTGTGATTTGTTACTTATTAGTTATTACGTTTAGCTTCGTTTAGGTACGTCCAGACTCGTAAGACTTAATGTTTGACCTTCACACTTTACGTCGTTTACAATCTTGACTTTAATAGATGACAAAATAGTATGGAAAAGACTAATTACAATACATGCAAAACTTCCTAGAAGTAAGAAAGGAATAACTAAAAGGATTGGTGTACATGTGGAAATTGATTTAAAGTAAATTGTGGATACAGTAAAGACGCTTGTTTGAACTCAAAATTTGTCCAAATTATGGATACAGTAAAGACACCTATTAACCTCAAATTTTATCTGATCAAGCGAACAATAACAACTTCTCCGTTCACCTATGCATCACTTGCACACCGAAACACATCATTAAGGTACAAAGGTTACAATTCCAAAAAAAGTCCGATGACCATTTGACTAGGATTTAGATGAATATACATATAGGGTGTTTGATGAAGATTGCTGAGGGAATAATGTATTTTAAATAGTGATGTGATAGAAAATATGTGGTTAAAAAATAAGAAAAAGTTATGAATGTAATTGAAAATATTATTTTATTGAAAAATGTATGTCTGAAAATGAGTTTTGAAAGAATGTATTTTTAAAGAATATGTGTCAAATAGGGGCTAAGTGCAAATGGATCAAGATGGGTTAGTAGATCAGAACCTAGCCCAAGCTCGAACTCACACATATAAAGAGATGGAAATGGATCAAGATAGGTTAGTAGATGAGAACCTAGCCCAAGCTCGAACTCAATAAAGAGTTGCTTGGTTTGATTGACTCAATCCAATTTGCATTATCGATGCCCAATTGATAAGTGTAATTTTTACACTTATTCAGGACCTAAAATAACGACATTTGATAGTCTTTTTGATAAAATATATTCTAAATTATTGTATTTTATGTTTAATAGGTAAAACGTTTTGAATGGAAAAGGAAGTGAAAAAATGAAGCAAAAGATGACGAAAAATAGCAAAATTCTAATGTACAAGGACCACTTGCATTAGATGAAAGAATTGAGGATTTGAAAGCAATCATTAAATTAATTGGGCATTGGAGTTAATTGGGCCTCAATTTGGACTTTTAGTTGTAGTAAAATAGAGGAAATTACATCCTACCCTGGTTTTAGATTTTCATTTTCATAAATCCCATCTTAAGTTTAATTTTTCAAAAATCAGGTTTTTTATATTTAATTTAATAATATAATTTTCATCTCAATTAAAACAAATTAACCCTAAATTTCATTCCATCACCATCTCATTCTCTCATTGTCTCACATCCGTCTCTCCCATTCCCTCACCGAACCCAGCCTCCCTCCACTCCACTCCACCCCACCACCACCTCCTCATTTCCCCTAAACGGCAGCAGCACCACCATAATCAACCATCGCGAAATTCAACGGCGGAACGAAGAGAAGTTCTTCCGATTCCACATTGAATGCAGTACCGTTTTCCGACGACGCATCCTCAACGGCGTTTCCGATCGTCCACCAAATTCATCCGGTGGCACTGCACAAGCACCTGCGACGGCGGCGCTGCACAAGCACCTGCGACACTGCGTTCAGATCCATTGTTTTTTTGAATGGTGGGGTGATTGTGGAGGTGTGCGCGTGCGGTGGTGATGCGGTGGGTGTGTTTGAGGCGGCGGTGCGACGGTGATCCGGTGGGTGAGTGCGGCCGTTGTTGCTGTTGTGTGTTGGGATGCGGCAGATCCGTTTTTGCTTTTGTGTGTGGGTGCGGCAGATCCCTTTTTTGGGGGAGGTGCCGCGGCGGGTGACGATCGTGGGGAAGAGCAGATCTGTTCATGTGCGATTAGGTGCAGATCTGTTCTGTGTGCGGTTGGCGACGGGTGCGGTTGGTTGTGTGTGTGCTGTTGGTGTAGTGGGGGTTTTTTGAATTGTCGATCGTGGTTGTTGTCGTTGTTGGAGTGGTAGTGCGGCTGTGGTCTGTATTTGGGAGGTGTTGGCGGTGGTTGTATGTTCTGCGAGTGATTTGTGACTTAGTGGTGGTCACAAACCATTTTGGTGGTGGTCACAAATAATTTAAATGGTTGTGATCACTAATTATTAGTTGTGACCAAAAAATTATTAATTGTGACCCAAAAATTATTACTTTATGACCTAAAAATTATTAATTGTGACCAATAAATTGATAAATTGTGACCTAAATAAGTATTGTGACTTTTAAATTTTGGGATCTGTGACCGATGAACAAATTGTGACTTTCAAATTTTTAAGTTGTGACCAATAAACAAATTGTGACCTATGAAAATTTTGAACTGTGACCTAAAATTTTTTGAATTGTGACCAAATTGTGTATTTCTGTGACTTTGACATATTAATAATAAATTAATTTAATAATTATTATTTCATAATTAAAAATTTAAAATAACCTGATTTTTGAAATTTAAAACATGTTTTTTGTATTTTTGAAATTGGTAAAAGTAAACCCCTTATTTATGTATTTTTCCCAGTAAAATATTGATGAATTAAGTTATATATATATATATATATATATATATATATATATATATATATATATATATATATATATATATATATACAACGAGAAGAGCAGCCGAGACGCAGGGGAAAAAGAAAAAAAAAAGGCCAGAGAGATTAAGCATCTGTTTGTCTACCATTTTTACAACATTATTTTCTACAGTAAATAATCTCAACCACATATTCACTCAATAAAATATTTCACACACAAATCAATAAAATTACTTTAAATTTCAACCACACATTCTCCAAAAAATACTATTCCTTACTCCATTTCTCTATCAATAGTGGTAGACAAACAGACTCTAATTATACACTGCAGTGGAGGACAAACTTGGTAGGTTTATTTTTATATATATATTCACACGACAACCAAGGCAGAATAGAGATTGGCTATATTGATTGAATATATACACAGCAGATAACAAGAAGAGGAACAAAAGTCTTAGGAATTTGGGATAGAATAATGCTAAGTGTACACAATTTTTTACATAATTTTTTACACCCACCTCACATGGAGGGGGACCCACACATAATAAAATAATCGTGGACCCCCCTCCATATGAGAGAGGTGTAAAAGATTGTATAAAAGTGTGTGTGTACATGTAACATTACCCTTTGGGATATATATGTACGCGAACGGAAATCGAGCCAGAACATAGCAATTGAAGAGAAATTCAATTAATTCCATATTTGTTCACGTGTCGTTAATTTTCGGTGATGTCGTTCCACCTTTGCTTGTTTAACTTCAATATGATGCTAGACTAGATTTTTACATTGCTAAAGATATAGACGAACCCTTATTTTGAAATTTTTAGTATTAATTAATTAATTTGACGTTAATTCGTTTGAATGCGTTGATATTTATTATGGTTTAGTTTGCTTTTCAATTAATTGGCCACTAGTTGAATTGTTTGCGAATTTTATTATCATCGAGAGAGGTAATAAAATCGTTAGCATGTAGTAATAAATATTGTGAGATTCAATAGAGGATAGAGATATACATCTATGCTTTGCATGGTTCATAATGATGTTCTAATTCGTTAATGCATTTATCATGTTCGTATTTTTATCGAGAGATAGAAAGGTTGTATGAGGGGAATATATTTAATTACTATCGAGAGAGGCTTTTACATAAATTTGAAATTTCGACCAACTCGCATGTTAACAAATCGTCATTTTAATTGTTGTACTAAAAGTGGATGAACAATGAAGATTCTAGATTTTAGCAATGTTTCTCAAAATTTTGATAAATTTTTACTTTAATTTCTAGTACGTAATAAATTAGTCATAGAATTATTATCAATCATTTTTTGCTATTCGATTAAGGTGATTTTAACTTTAACTCGATAAAACACTTAGACCTCGTGGGTTTGACACTTTACACACTACTATATTACTTAATCACGACCCCGTTCACTTGCGGGTTTTCAAACGATCAAGTTTTTGGACTAATTTATAAATATAACACCACCCACAAATTTCCAGTTTTGTAAATTTCTAAGCTGAAGTAGGCGTTAACGAAGTATTATTACCTTTAGGGTTATTGTAGGTAAGATTAGCAACTCAACAGAATAAAATTTTAATTTGAGACTTGATTAAATGAACTACTTACAATCAATTAACGAACCCCAAAAGTCACTGCTAATTTTGTCAATTATCCATTTTAATTTGACAAGCTATCCTGATGTTACATGGACCAACATTGACAGAATTGAAGCCCAACCTCAATTTTGACGAATCGACATGACTTAAATTCTGGCCCTAATCATATACGAAGATGGTGAGGCCCGGCCCTCTAAATCATCTAACAAGCGGGATACTTTCATTTTTGGTCACTGAACATTCAGTGAGATCTCATTTTGGTCACCCAACTTTAATTTATCACAGTCTAAACATTCAATTTCAATTTAGTTTCATGGTTAGTCACTTTGTTAGCTCATTTTACTCCACTTAACATCCCAAGAGGGGCCCATGAGAAAAAAAAAAATAACTAGCAAACTTAGTGCTTGCTTGGTGTTTTTAAGTATATATAAATTGTGAATCTCACAAAATGTGTCGACAATAAGCGAATAGTAAGTTGTAAATTTTATGAAATATGTGGATAAAAAGTTTATTTGACTAGCTTAAAAAAATTAAAGCTTTGCCAAACATGCACTTAAGATGGGCTCATCATTAGTTGATCGCTATATTCTTCCAATATTAACTCGAACCCTAAATATCTAATCAATCTCGAATTCAAAATCAAAGCTTTGCTCATTAAATGTTATTTCCTTAATTGAAACGAGCAAGGGAAACAAGTTGTCCCAACGAGATGGACTTGTGCGAAATCAAGAACTTGGACTTATTTAATGCTAATTTTGTTACATGTACATCAAGTTTGATATTATTGTAAGTTGATAACTTTTTATACATTGATTTTAACAACACTATAAACAATCAATGGCATAAATTTTGCTACGTCTTCGAGTGTGCATTTTTTTATACATTGATTTTGACAACATTATAAACAATGAATGACATACATTTTGCCACATCTTCGAGTGTCAAACTTGCAACAAGTTTAATTCATTTAATAATCATTAGTTTGAGCGCATCTTTAGTCTTAGATTGATGAATTTCTACTTTATCATAAACATACTTTAGTAAAGTAAAATACCATAGCATATAGAGACAATTAATTGTTTTGTCATTATAGTTTTAAGTTTGGTCATTACCTAAGTTTAGTTAGTGACAACTTTTGAGAAAAGTGTGGTACGTTAGTTGTATGGTCACCTTTGCATTGAGATGGTTGTCATATATATAGAAATTAGATCAACTTTTGCTCTTTTTTACCTTCAATGCTTAAAGTCTCTTCCCTGCCACCCACCCATCCACACATCACTCTACTATCAACAATATATACATATATATAGATATAGATACATAGACACACACATACATATATGCATCTATATACATGCATATTATACATATATTAGTTAACATGACTTTATGGCTATAAGAAGATAAAAGAAAACCCTAGTGACCAAAGCAATAGACTAATATGGTGACCTTTCGTAAAATTTACCTTATTTAGGGCTCTTTTAGCAGTGCTAGTCAAAAACTACTTCTGAGACTAAAAAATTGATTTTGAACATGTTTGCATTATTTTCAGGAAGTTCTTTGTATATCTAGAAGGGTTTTGTCTATTTAGAGAAAACTGACCTAAGTTAGCTTTTTCAAATAGATTTTTTTTTGAAAAATCAGGAATAAAAGCAGAAACTCTGCCAAACGGACTCTTAAACAAGGTTAAACATTGTTGTGTGTGTGTGTGTGGGGGGGGGGGGGGGGGGTTGGTGTTGAGAAAGTACAGATGAAATATATATCTATAATATGATAAAGAAGTTATACATATTCCTTTATTTTTGTTCAAACTCTGCTTTTCTAAGAGTTGTAGAAAACTTTGCATTCAAATAATTTGGTGCTCTCTTTGGATGGGATAAGCTTTTTGACTGGGACTGACAATACACCCTTTTGACATATGGTATGTATACTTTTAATTCTAAACCTTTTGAAGAATAAATTAAAATTAGGGTTTTTTTAAAAGGATTATTCTACCGCAATTTCATTCTTTTTTTCTTGAAAAATTTAAAAACTTCAATCTATACAAATATGGCAAAACTTTTATATCTAATGTAATCCTCGGTTTATAATTTTTGTTCAAAGGATCAAGCTGCTAAACGGCAATTACCTTGAACAATTACACATTTCGTGTTGAAGATAAAATATGAATTAAGTAAATATCTATAAATTGTTAACTTTTACGTGTAACCATTCAATATGTACATGATAATAATTAATATTGCTTCAACTTTACCAAACTCATCTTCCTATGTCCAACCTCATTATACATTGCATGTCACTTTCAAATGTAGTCATTCAATGGAGTTGTGATTGATTTTAACGCATTGAACAATGAATTAGTGGGTTTTCGTGTCACCTATACCGTGATCACCAGTAATGATGAATATCATCATTTGTATTCTTGATAACGTCAAAAAAATAAAGATTCTGAATTCAAATTTCTCCTCTCTTTATGGATTCATAAAAAATTGAGATGTTAGACAAGAATTTATTTTACACGAGATTTTAAATTAGGTAATATTATTCTAGTCTAAACCATGCACACCTTCAATTACAATGTATCAATTTAATTTTGTCATATCATATAATCGAACTTTAGCTGTATTTTGGAGAGATTCCTTACATGACATGGCCCATGTCATGTGTAAAGCTTGTCATGAGATGCTAAAGCCTTCTTAGCTTCCTATGTAGCTATAAAGAACATTCTTAGGTTTTTTCTTGGTTGAATCCACATTGTTGTCTCCAAGAATAGTGAAAACCAAAAGTTACAAATTTTTTTTAAAAAAAGAGCAGAAGATGACTGAGAATGAACAAGAGATCTCTTGTTTGGTGTGATGAAGAATTTGTATTTTGTGATTTTTTATATTGCTTATAGATTATTCTTCTAAATTTAATTAAATCGTATGTGAATGGATAGTGAGTGGCATTTTCTCTGCTTTCTATGTCGTGGCACGGTTAGCAATGAGACCACTAACCTAACTTGGCATGGGGCATTAATTTAACAAATTAGTATAATGGCCAAGCAAGCCCCAAATTGATCGTTGTTTCTATAGAGGTGACATGGAGTAAGGGTCTTGTGCGATTTCTTGCTCTTTTTTTCACTGACTAGTACGTGATCTGCCTCGTCGAGCGAGGTGTATCGAGGTATATTCCATCAGAGTCCTACCTCAAATGCGAGCAATTCAATAACTAAATGACCTAAGAGAAATATGTACTATTGATCAATACATAAATAATAATTTTTTTTTCATCGTAATGAATTACTCCAGCAACGAAATATGACGTAGTCTCACATTGATACGAACCTCTCTATATCTTACTTGTTCTTGTGGCAAATTTTTATATGTGATTTTATTGCTCTTGGTGGTAGAATCAGAATTTCCAATTCTCAATACGTACGAATCATTTTCAATGCACAACCACAATGGATAAGATGATATGCATCTTATTTGAGAAGATCTAAACGAATTATATGTATAAAAAGATTTAAGATTAAATATATGTTTAACTCTATTTAACACATACTTATAGTGTGTGACTGTGTGTGAGAGAGAATGTTTTTGCAAAGGTGTTAATTCTCCATGCATAAAGGGCATCAAGCTATATACATATATACATGCAAAAGCTCAAAACTTTAACTAAAATCGAGCAGAGGGGCTTTATTCCTTGTGTTTGAGTTAGGAAATCGAACACAGTTCCCGATTCTCTGCCTCGCTTTTTCGATCTCGTATTTTGTGCTTCACTCTACACTTTTCTGCATAATTAAAGTAGGTATTAAGATCCGTTTGACAGTACTTCTTCTTTGACTTCTACTTTTCGTAGAAGAGTTTTTTGAAAATGTTACTTCTTTAAAAGTTTTTCTAATCGGACAAAATAATTTCAAAAAATTATTTAGACATATTTAAAAATAACTTAACTTTAAAAGTAACTTTTAACTTTTCAAAAGTCCAACCACGTGCCCTTGATATAATCTACTTATTAAGAGAGTGTTTCGTGAGGATTAAAATTAGATTTCTAGTGGATTGTGATAGAAATTTTTGAAACGTGTGGTTAAAAAGATGTGGAACCGTGAAATATGTGATTAACATTGATTGTTTGAATTTAACTTATATTAAAATCAGATTTTAATCCGACCCAAACATGCCCTAACTTTGTTCATTGACTGTAGAAATTGTTAAAGACAAAGTAGTTACTTATTAGTTTATTTAATATTTCAAAAAAAAAAAAATATGTAGCGTACAATATTTAAATCAATTAAATATTTTAAGATTTAGAATCATGGCTATCGAATCTAAGGCTGCACTTCCTTTTGGAGAAGCATGTGGTCAATACTTTATACCTTGTCTCCATTAATAATATATTTACTACCTTAAATTGAAATAAAATGAATAGTTTTTTGTTTATTATATTTAAACTAGCAGATTTAATTGGAATGCTAAGATGGTGAAAAATGAAATGACAAATCAAGCCTACTTTAGGTTTTGAACCCCGTGACAACCTCCATCTATTTTGCTTCCACGTGAAAGAGATCTCTATCGTAACGTGCACAATCTTACAAATGTAGCCCAAATATTTCTTTCTTCAAACGAGGTGAGATTCTATGAAGAAGGAGAAGGCAAAGAACATGAAAGGTAACAAGAGTAACAAGTTACATATTCACTAACAACTTTATTATCGTTATTGTCCTCAGACATGGAAGAGGTGACGGAGTTGGGGGAGATCAACGTTGAAAACGTGTGATGATTTAATAGAGAAAAAAGAAGAAGATAATTTTCATCGAAGTGAAGATCATCTTATACTGAAATTGAAAGTTTTGAAACTTAAAAAGGTAAAAAAGTTTTGAAACTTAAAAAGGTAAAAAGATTGATTAAGAGCTTGTTTGATACAACTCAAAATCAAATTAAAATTGAAAATATAGACGTTATTCGGTCCCGATCGTCTAATGAAAGTCAACCATAACGACTAGTTTTTCAATTTTAATCCGATTTTAATTTCTATCGAACACGCCCTAAATACCTATGTACTATCTTTGGTAAACATTCAAAGAACGCGTCTACTACTATTCCACACAATTTTAGTCGTTCTCGAGTAAAATGCAATGCCACTTAGTGGGTTGGCAACGTGGAAAAAAAAAGGTTGATCATAATAAAAAATGAATTGACGCAAATGGTCTCAAACTTTTGTCCATCTTGAATTTTTGGTCAAACATTTTATTCTCGGCACAATTGATCCTTTCGCACGGATTCCGCTAAAAAAGACAGTTTGGCGTGTAGACTACACTTTCTTTTAAGGGTAAAGGGCACATTCTTGACCCACACTTTCTTTTAATAAGTAAATTACAATTTCTTGGTGCAATTTTCGTCGGTGAATTTAGGACTACATATGCAATTTAACTTAAAAGAGAGTGTAGTTCACAGCCAAACTAACGGTTTTTTGGACGAAGTCCATCTAAAAGGACCCGTTACGTCAAGAATGCAAAGATTTGTAACTATGTGTACCAAGATTGAAAAGTTTGAACCAAAAATGCGAGATGGACAAAAATTTGGAACCATTTCACCAATTTCCCTGCCAAAAAGAATACATATCTGCATCCTCACAGTGGCTGCTGTGTATGATTCATTTATCATTTTTCTAACCATTAGTCACCAATTAAATTTAAAAAACTTGCATGAAAGGCAGAGTCCCACTACCACATTCCATGTCTTCTAGTAGATATGTAATACAGAAAGAGAGATATATATCAAGAAAAAGGGTGGGGTGGGGGAGATAAAGCCGATTTGCCTTTGATACTGCTGCAATTTACCCTCCTTGTCAACACATGCATTCCACTTTCCACAGCAAAATCGACTTTGGACCCCAATATAACCTCATCTACAAGTAAAGAACACCCCATTCTCCCATATATTTCACTCTCTTTGAACAAAACCACAATCTAGTCTTAGATTTCTAAGACAAGGCTTCTGAGTTTTTGTTTCTGTTGATTATTGTTTTGTTAATCCAAATACTGTACTGCTGTACTTGTTCTTTCATTCCAAGAAAATCTCGTGAAACGAATATTTTCCCAGGATTTTCCTTAATTTCACCTTTTCAACTTCCTTTTTGTTTCTGTTATTGTTGAGTAATTAATCAGTGGAGACAAGAGAAAGGATGAGAGCAGGAGGTTTTACACTGCAGCAAGCTCTAACTGTGGAAGCTGCAAGCGTTGTGAAACAGGCGGTGGCGGTTGCTAAGCGGCGCGGCCATGCACAGGTGACGCCTCTGCATGTTGCAAACACCATGCTGGCGGTTTCCGGTGGTGTGTTCCGCAACGCCTGCCTTCAGTCTCACTCCCATCCTCTCCAATGCAAAGCTCTAGAGCTTTGCTTCAATGTGGCACTCAATCGCCTCCCAGCTTCCTCGCCTAGCCCCATGTTAGGCGTTGCCCCTTCTCAACAATATCCGTCCATTTCCAACGCCCTTGTGGCCGCCTTCAAGCGTGCTCAAGCCCACCAGAGGCGTGGTTCCATCGAAAACCAGCAGCAACCACTATTGGCTGTGAAAATAGAGCTGGAGCAGCTCATAATTTCAATTTTAGATGATCCCAGTGTAAGTAGAGTTATGAAAGAAGCTCGTTTTTCGAGTACTCAAGTGAAAAGCAATGTGGAGAAAGCTATTTCTTCTGAATCATGCGTTCAAAACTCTCCTACCGTAAATAAGTCCAAAGAAAATAACCTTCTAACCCTTTCTCCATCTCCCACCACTAATCAAACCGGATCGAAAATTAGCACGCCAAGTACTTCTGGACCAGTGGGAAATGAAGACGTTAACAGTATAATAGAAACTTTGGTGAACAGAAGAAGGAAAAGTATCGTGATAGTAGGTGAATGCATAACCAGTTTAGAAAGTATAGTTAGAGGAGTGATGAATAGGGTTGACAAAGGAGGAGTTCCTGAATCTTTTAGAGAAGTAAAATTCATAAGCATCCCACTTCATTCTTTCTGTAATCTGCATAGGGAAGTAGTTGAACAGAAGATGGGAGAATTGGCTTGCCTTGTGAAGAGTCTTGTTGCTAAAGGAATTGTTTTGTACTTAGGAGACCTGAAATGGATTGCTGATTATAGAGTCAGTTGTTGGGGACAAGAGAGAAGCAACTACTGTCCTGTGGAGCACATGATCATGGAAATTGGAAGATTGGTTCGTGGAATTGGAGAATTTGGAAAGTTTTGGCTCATGGGGATTGCAACCTTTCAGACTTTCACAAGGTGCAGAAGTGGTCAATATTCACTGGAAAATATCTGGGGTTTACATCCTGTCACCGTTCCTGCTTACACTTTGGGCTTGAGTCTCATTTCTGACAGGTATAACATTTACTGATCTTAAGTTGTTAATATGTTTACATGGGCATAATTTATGAATTTCTTCTGCATTTAATTCAATAGATTTCTTGGATATTGTTTCTTTTATTTCTTTAATTGACTGTAAAATAATTTCTTTAATTTGGTTCAGTGAGAAAGAAACTGAAGCTAGAAGCCAAGATGCCAAAAATGGAGGCCTTCAGCTACTGCTTACAGATGGAGAAGAAAAGCTCAATTGCTGTGCAGATTGTTCAGCAGAATTCGATACAGAAGCTCGATGCTTACAAATCAACAATTGCAACACTGAGCCCACATTGTCAAGCCTGCCTCCTTGGCTCAGAAAGGAAGGAAGAAGACTTAATAGTAATGATCAGGTAATCATTTTTCAAACTTATCTTTTGCTTTTACCTTTTTTTTTTTAATCTAAATATCTTTTACCTTTGGTTCTTCTCCTTCAATCCACCATGAAACTTTTGAACCACCTCTTTAATTAAGATGTTTAAATTATTAGAGAGGGGACAAAATTATTGATTGAAATTATGCTTTCAACACATGGACTCGTGCCTAGATTAGTTTTCCATCAAAATGCGACATGCACACAATTTGATAAATAGAGCTTTACTGAAAGTTGTTTGAGAGGAAATGACAGGCACTAGTCCAAATCTAATTTTTTTTCTATGATCCCTTTGATTTCAGGACTGTGTCTCAGTGGGAGAACTTTGCAACAAATGGAATGCAATATGTAATTCAGTCCACAAGCAACCTAAGGCATTGGAAAGAACCCCAAGTTTCTCTTTTGCATCACCTTCACCATCTGCTTCTTGCTTTTCTTTCGATTTACAGAATCCCAGTTTGCAGCAAATTCCTTTTTCTAGACTAGCATTTTCATCTAATCCTAGTTCCACCCATAATTCTGCTTCCTCAAGCGATGTTATGGACACAGATTATGCACAAAAGTTCAAGGAATTGAATGCTGAAAACTTGAATTTCCTATGCAATGCATTGGAGGAAAAAGTCCCATGGCAGAAACAAATCATTCCTGAAATTGTTGGAAGCATACTTCAATGCAGGTCTGGAATGTTAAGAAGAAAAGACAAGATAAGAAGCAATGAGGTTAAAGAAGAAACTTGGTTGCTCTTCCTAGGACTTGATGCACAAGCAAAGGAGAAAATTGCTAGAGAATTGGCTAAAATTGTTTTTTGTTCTTATTCAAACTTCATATCGATTCCATTGAGCCAATTTTCATATACAAGGTCAGATTCAACTGGTGATCATCGAAATAAACGAGCAAGAGATGAACAAAACAGTAGCTACATTGACAGATTTGCTCAGGAAGTGTCTGCTAATCCCCACCGCGTTTTCTTAGTAGAAGATTTGGATCAAGCAGATTACTTTTCTCAAATCGGCATAAAAAGGGCCATTGAAAAAGGCAGAATAACCAATGAAAATGGTGAAGATGTTAGCATTTGTGACGCCATTATCATATTAAGCTGTGATAGTTTCAGCACTAGGTCAAGAGCCTCTTCACCTTCTACTAAGCAAAAATCAGATGGATCATTGGAGGAAAAGGAGGCAGGAGAAGAAGAAAGAAGGTCTTGTGTTTCATTGGACTTGAATATTGGCTTTGACAACGAAAATATTGAAGATAATCAGTCAATTGACGATTTAGGGATTCTTGAAATCGTCGATAGGTGCGTAGTGTTCAAAATTCAGGAGTTATAGGAGAACTTTTTTTTAGTATCTCTAAGTGCACGTAGATGTACCAACTAGGTCGGCACCTCTCGGGAGTTGTAGGAGAATGTTGAAACATTTTCTTTATTTGTTTTTTTGTTTTCTGAGGAAATAGATTAATGAATATCTATCACTTTTATGTATTTCTCCTGTAAATATTAGAAAGGCCAAAAGATTTTTCAAAGATCTTCCTTCATTTTTTCAACTAGGGGCCTTTAAATCTTAATGATCATGAATTGACACTTCCAAAAAAAGAAAAGGATTCTCAGACAACAAGAATAGATTTATCTTCGATACTTGTAAGAACCCTAAACTTCCAATCCCACAAACTTTGAATAAAATTAAGAATGAAATCAACACATATTTCTAGGGAAGATGAGCTTAAAAGAAGACTGTGTCCTAGTCGAGCTTCACATTTTGAAGACTAACTCACTATCAAAAATACTTTTTATCTATACGTTTCACATAATTTACCACCCACACCTCTAGTAAATGATTATCTAATACAAATAAAATCCAGATTAGGTTTAGAATTTCTGTATGTAGATTAGACTATAAAAATGGATTATACATTTAAGATATGTTTATTATGAAATTTAGAATTTCTCGTTTTTCTTGAAATATGAGAATTAGGGTTTCATTATTGGTTTTTATTTTTTGTTGAATAAAATTGAAGAACTTTGATAAATTTCAAATTCTATTGATATAAGATTTTATTAATCAAATCAATCCCTGTCATTCGGTAAATTCACAAAGTTGTATTCGTTTGAAATCAACGAGTCTCCTATATTTGTTATAATTTCACATTCTTCGCGTATAATGATGCAACTAATATTAAAAATATATTTCTCATAAATCATCCTGCTCAAATGATACTACAAATAGAAAAGATATCAGGATTCACTCAAGAAAACCCTAATTACACTTCAGGAGCTACACAAATGAACAATGAAACTTCTACGTAACCATGCTTTATCTTCAAAAGACAAAAGCGTGTTCTTCCAAGAAACAACTTTAAAACAAGTAACGATGTTAGATTAATCTGTATAACACACTACAACAATATTAATATACCAAAAGTTTGTCAAAAATATTGTACATATGGACTTCCTTATGCAAATGATAGTGTTCGTGAAAATTAACAATCTATTATATCAATTCGAATTATAAGACATCCATATGCTCGTATTGGTGATGTTATTATTATTGTGATAAGTGTATAGATATGGTCCGAATATAAGTCAAATATGATTTATTATAAGATGAGACTTGCTTCAAATATGCTTAGTCTATATCTAAAAAGTTTAAACTTATCCAGTTATTTGTCAAATATTATTCAAGTTAATGTGTAGTATAGTGAAAAGTGATGTTCAGTTTATTTGTGAGGAATATATAATTTATTTTCTGCCCTCTTTCTCACTATATTTGATCTAAAAAAGATAGGAAAAAACATTGTTTTCAACCGTTAGAAATTTAGTAAATTTGATTCAAGAATGAGCAAGTTCTAGAGGGCTTTTTTCAGTTTTATACGTACTTTTCAAAGCAAGAGCATCTGTAAAAAAAACCAGTATAAGAACAAAAAGAAAAGAAAAAACAAAAGGAAAAGTGAATAAAGGTAAAAATAACTTGCTTTCTCTTTTAATTTTCACGAGGTGTGATAAAGGAAAGTCATCCAGAGAGGTTTTATACTTAATGTTTGAACCCGCCCAAAAAAATTAAAATAAAAATGAAGAGGACGAAGAAGAACAAGAAGAAAAGAATGAAAGGAAAGGAAGATAGAATAGTTAAGTTTTGAGATCGAGTAGTTGAGACTTGAATAGTGAGTGTTGAATTCGAATCGTTGAAGCTCTAGTTTCGACTTTTCTTTGAGCACGAACTTCAATGTATGCTCTTTGGTTTCCGAACTCTTTTTTGAAGAAGTTAAAACATTTGAATTACCTCTTCAAAACAGAAGAACGTTCAATTAACTTTTCATTTCGAGAAATAAAGTATGGGGTCCTCAAGTGATGAAAAAGTTTGGTAATTTAACACCTTCTATCTCCCATCGAAGAATCAAATAAAGAGTACTAAAGGCCTAACATGAAATTTATTTCATCTTTACATTGTTTGTACGATTT
This sequence comes from Fraxinus americana, assembly GCA_035079005.1. NCBI lineage: Eukaryota > Viridiplantae > Streptophyta > Magnoliopsida > Lamiales > Oleaceae > Fraxinus > Fraxinus americana. The sequence continues at coordinate 1,531,375 of CM068726.1, forward strand.
CTTTTTTTTTTTTTTTTTTAAACCAGGAAAATATGTCCTTTTGAAAAAGCAAGCATCCTCATCCAAAATAAACTTTTTATCAACCTAACTTAGTGTGTGTTTGTCTCCCGTTATTGTAGAAGAAATGGAGTAACGGATAGTATTTTTCGAAAAATGGGTGGTTGAAATTTAAAGTAAATTTATGGTTTGTATGTAGAATATTTTATTACGTGAACTTGTGGTGGAGAATCTTACTGTAGCAAACAATGTTTTGAAATAATAGGAGACAAATATGGCCTTAATAAAACCAGGTTTAAAATAATTAAATATCCTAATTGGTAGCCAATGACTTTGATTAGGAGAATAATTGTTGTATAATTATACCACTAAAATAATAATTATGTATCTGTAAAGGTGAGAGCCCAAAAAGGAAGATGATTAATGTATGAATTTGATCCATAACGTAATGGTTGCGCAAAGGAAGAACAACTTTCGTTATTTATTTATTTTATTTTATTTTTCTTGCTTTGGAAGGTAAAAAAAAAAGCAAAATCTTCCCTAAGAAGTAACAAAAGCAAGCACTACTTTTCATGCTTATTGTGAAAGAAAAGTTTTTTCTTCTTGATTTTTGTAATCAAACATTCCATCTCTACGAAAAAAGCATGTAAAGTTAGAGAATAAGAAAACTTTCAAAATGAATAATAATATTATTATAAAAGTAAAATAAACATTGATAAAGAATCTATCTTTAAACCTTAAAAAAGATGTTTTTACTTTAGAATCGCCAAAAGATGATTATATTGGTATGGCTTTAAATTAAATCTATGTGCATAAGTAGGGAATTTGTCTCTATACTGGCTTTTTAAAAGCTTAGGAGTTTGGGAGGAAAGGGAGGTTTGATTAAATTCTTGTCTACATTCTTTTTCCTCTATCCATCTCCAATTAATGCCTTCTCTTTAGGGTTAAAAGAACTCCAAACAAGTTACATAAAGTTCGATTTCACATCGTTCCTTAAATACGAGATAGAGGTAGGTAACTCTTGAACAACTTTATCTCAAATTAGAACGAAACTAATTATTTATTTAAATTTATACTTCCAACACATCAAAGATATGTAGACTAAGTTGTTTTTTTTTTACTTATAAATTTTTGAATCTTAAACACTTTATGTTCTGTAACTCGAGCAACCATTGTTGGGTATATTGGGTTTTCGGGTTCAGTCTTAAAATATCTTACTTATTAAGGGAAGTAACTCAAATTCTTATATTAGTTGATGTGTTTATATTTCAATTACATTGCATGTTGACCTTAATAATGTTCCTAGATACTCATTTGAGCTTTAAACAGATCAAATTATTTGTTTATGATTGTTGACTAGGATATCGGGCCGAGACTTGAGATTCCACCTTAAAAATCAATGTTTTTAAGAAAATTAACAAAAATATTAATATTTAATCAATGTGAGATTTTATCCTTAGCAAAATAAACCCATTTTTGCATAGCTTTGGCCAACCATTTTCATTATAACATTCTTTTCAATTATACTATAGATGCACTAGAAAGAGGGTGGTCGAATTCTAGATCAAGTCACTTGGTTAATAACTAGGATTTGGATGCATAAGAAACTAATGGTCCGTTTGATTGCAATTATGGAAAGCATAATTATATTCACACCACAACTTTTATTCTCTCCACCACATTTTAATTGTACTCAAGGTTCTTAACCTTTGCTCGTTATAGTATTTATGTTCATAATGATTTTTCATATCATTTTTATCCTCAATTTTTTCATTAGTAAACTTATTTTGTATTTTATAACAATTTTATGTTTAAAAATCCGTTGAAATGGCGTTAAAAAAAAACTTATTTTCCATCATATTTTTAGAAAATAAATAAATAAAAAATACGCAAAAATATTTTTCCCTCATTTCAAAACATGAAAACAAAATATTTTGATATAAATCATCATCAAAGACGAGACGTACTAATTAATGAAAGGTTGAAGAAATGAATTCGACGAAAAAAAGTTAAGGAAATAATTGCTATAATGATCAAATATTAAGTAGTTTAATTGTAATTAAAATGTGATATATTAAATAAAAATTGTGGTGGTAATATAACTACCCTTATGAAAAATGGGTGGAAAGAAAATGAATTTCAAAGAAAATAATTGCCTAAAACTTGTTTTCCAAGGAATTGTTAATGAAGTGTGTTTGATTACTATAATTTTCCACCCTGAAAAATTTAAAATTTTTGGATCTTTTTTTGTTCGTTTGGTTTTGTTTTATATGAAAATTGTCCATTAAACTGATAATTTTTGTTACAATTATAAAATTTGTTTTCACTGATAAGAAATTTTTTTTCGAGAAAATCATTTTTTCATCAGAGTTTAATATTCGTTTGACTTTGTTTTACATGAAAATTGTCCATGAAAGTGATTTTTTTTTTTTTTTTAATAATTGATTATAAAATTTGTTCCGAATGCCAAAAAAAAAACCTGGAATTCCAATTTTCCACCAAAATGGTGGGAAAATCAATTCAATGATTTCCTAGAAAGTGGGAGTCATTTTGGGAAAACCAATTCCATGAAAAATTTCTGGTATCAAACAAGGCAAAAGTTTGAAAATGGAATTTCCATGGAAATTTTTTGATTTCAAACTGGGCCTAAGTTCCAACTTTTCCTAACCAATTGATATGAAAGTTGGCCAATTGAGTAACAATAAAATTTGAGAACTTGCTAGGAACTATCTAAGGAAGAATAAAAATAGATGAATAATTAATTTGTTGACATGTGAAGGCATTTGGAATCTAATTAATTTTCCTCAAAAGCAGGAAGAAAGATATTCCATGCATGGTGACTCGTTAAATTATAATGTAAGTGCAGAAAGTGGACAGCCCTTTTGACACAAAGTTGTTTACTTTTTTCGCACACCTCGTGGATTATAGCTAAAAGATTGCTTTAATCCAAGTACCTTTTTTCTACCTTTAAATGGATTTACTTTTTCTCATTGATTATCTTATATACATAATGGTATGAACAATTTGTGTATTGTGAAATGATGCATTGGAAATTTTATAAGTTGATTGTTTCTAACAACTCTAAGCTAAGGTTGATTAGAAAATTGTTTCAAGATTCAACATCTTAGTTTGGAATATTGATGTGAGGGAGCCTATTATACCATATACTTATTTTTTTCTGAGTCGCAGTTCGATCTAAGATTTATAACTGTTGTATACAAAAGTACTTTAAAAAATACTCACATGTATTAAGTTGTCCTAATATTTTTCTCGTGCACAAAGGGTATCAGGGCGAGTCATTGTTCTACGTGTCATAATAGAGAGAAAACATAGAGGTGAGTCATAAATACAATATAGCTCATGTTTGGTACACATTAAAATTTTTATTTTCATTCTTCTACTCATTTTCAACCACACATATTTCAATAAAATAATAATTTTCATCACATCAATAACTTTTCCTTCCATTTCAACTACACATTCTCCATCAACCTACTATTCCAAAATACATTATTCCAAAATAATGTGGATCAAACACACTCATAATCTAGATGCATAGTAAGTAGCACCTCAAAACGTGTTTGGTTTTGCTACAAGTACATAAAATTTTGACAGAATTCTTACAGAAAGATACTTTGCAGTTTTTCATTGATTTTTGACACAATAAACACAGAAAATGCATCATAGAGATGCTGCCAACGCAGCAGCACCTGTATATTTCTGTCAATAATTTGATGTATCTATGGAATTATTCAAAAGTGTTATGCTTGCTTTTGCTTATATTTTTCTTATTTCACGTTATTAATTGTTTTCGTAATATGAATTATTCTTTAAATCTACAACATGAAAAAACTCAGTTATAATATTTTAACTATGGTCGGGAGCACCATCCACCAACAAGAATAATATTTTATCCAAACCTTTTTTTTCGAGTAAAAGCCATTAATGTGGCGAGTAAAGTTACATTTTGAGTATGAAATTATGAGCTACAAGTAGTGCACAATATGTGAAAGCTATTTAATTCAGAAGTAACCTATGCCTTATTGTTAACTAATTAACTTACTTTTTATTTAGAAATCTAATGTATAAAAGAGATATTTATTTTAAATACTTATTTACAGGCTCGGTAAAAATTAACTCAAACCGATCAAAACTGACCAACTCAACCCAAATTGATCGATTTGGGTTGGTTTTTAAGTTCGGGTTGGAAAACAAATTTGAGGTCGGATTGTGTTGAATCTTGGATTATGAATTAAAACCCTACCCGACCCAATGAATTAAAAATCTTAATAGCTAAAATGGAAAAACTTAAATATACACAATAGTGAAGACAAGAAAAGGATTTAGAATATACAAACATTCCTTTTTTTGCTTAAGTTAATTGGCATGAATATTATGTACAAATGTAAAGTTATTAATGATAAACTAAAAATTAAGAACAAAAAAGGAAAATATTCCATAATTTCAAACTCGTTTATATATTATTTTTTAGAAAGAATACATATATATGTTAAAAATAACAAATGTTTTCAAGTGGTTTTAAACTTAAAAAAATGGGAAAAATTCATAAATAAGGTGTTTAGTTTACACCAATTCAAAAATCAGTTTTTTTTTTTTTTAAATTCTAATATAATATAATATAATAAACTCACACCATATGAACCACCCCTACCGCTCCGGGGACCATTCCGAAGACCATTTCGGCGACCACTCTTCTCCGGCGACCATTCCGGCGATAATTTCGACAATCATTCCGGTCACAGATTTACAATTTACGGTCACAATTCAAAAAATTTATAGGTCACATTGAATTCGTTGGTCAAAGATTTCAAAATTAGTTGGTCACATATCAAATTTTATAGGTCACACAGTCACAGATTTCCAAATTAATTAGTCACAAATTTTTCACGGTCATAGATTATATAATTTTTAGGTTACATATAAAAAAATGGTTAATTTCATTGGTCTCATATTTTCAAATTTGTTGGTCACAAATTATTTCGAGATCACAAATCAATAATTTTATAAGTCACATATTATTTTATTGGTTACAGATAAAAAAATTACAGGTAACAATTAGGACACAATTAGGTCACAGTTTGTTTATCGGTCATAGATCAAAAATTTTATAAATCGCGGATTATTTCAAAGTCATAGATCAATAATTTTATAGGTCACATATTATTTTATTGGTTACAAAAAATTACTGGTCACAATTATCTTTCAGTCATATATTTTCAAATTTATTGGTCACTAATTAATTTTTAGTCACATATTGTCGAATTTTAAGGTTACAGTTAGTCCATTATGCGATTTTTTTGTGACCACCACCGGCGGACTTCTGTGACCACCCCCGACACTTGTGACCACCACATCACCACTGCCACCAGCCACATAGCCATCGAAGCTCCAGCAGCCAAAACCACCACCACCATCTCCCAGCACCGCAACCACACCGCCTCATCACAATCCACCAGATCCACCACCTTTAACCGCCCAGATCCGCCACCACAACGCAAACACCACAAAAAAAATGAATCGAAAAATACCCGTCGAAACTCCCGCAGCCAAAACCACCATCTCCCAGTACCACAACCCACCACCGCATCACAACCCACCAAATCTGCCACCCTCGCCCGAAACTCCCGCAGCCAAAACCACCACCACCATCTCCCACCACCGCATCACAACCTACCAGATCCACCACCTCAAAACTTTGCAGGCAACTAATTCGTTCTGTTCTTATCTAATCACTGTTGTCCTTAGAATCAGACCCAGACCCAGGAGAATGGCAGCATTGTGCACGACAGCGATGCTCGTGTTGGTGCCACTGAAATGTGCGACGATCGTGTGCCGTTCCCGCTGGTAAAGAATATGGTGAAAGGAGGAGAGATAGAGAAGAGAGGAGGTGGCACATGGCTGCCTCTCCGACAATCGTCGAGCATCAACTCCGCTGCACAGGGACCGGAGAAAAGTCCAGATCGCCACATGGCTGCGCCTCCGTCGATCGCCGAGCCTCAACTCTGCTGGGCAGGGGTGTGCCTCCGACGCTGGGCCTCAAAGCTGGAGTTGTGGTGCCGGGAAGTTTGGTGGAGAGAGAGAATGTAGAGAGAGGCGGTGGTTTGTAGAGAGAGGATGGAGAAAAGTAGAGAGAGAGTAGTTTGAAAGCTAATTAGGGTTTGTAACGTGTATTGCAATATATATATTTATTAAAAATATTTATTTTATAAAAATTTTAATAAAAATAAAATATCTGATTTTTGAATAAGTAAACTTTTGATCTGATTTTTGAAGTTCGATCTTGAAACATAGGGTTTGGTGTAATTTCCACTTAAAAAATTTGTTCAAATTCAACAAAAAGGTAACCAGATCCAACTTGAATTAGGTACAAGCCCCAACCGACCAATTCAATCCAAACTAACCCAAGCTTAATTGCTTTGGGCTGAGTTGGGTTGGATTGGATTTAAACACATAAATGAATTTGGTTGGTTTGATTTTAGATCAAATTGATCATGTCTGATTGGGTAAAAAATTGATCCAACCTACACATAAGTTAATTTTTTAAGCTCTTCCTAACGTGCTTGTTGATCATTCCTTTATTTGGTGAGCCCTTCCATAGATGAGTTGAACTATGGATTGTGTCATTTCGGGCTTAAAGGATTGGATCTGTTCAACATCAAATGTATTGGGCCTTAATTCTTGGGTTTTGGCCTACTTATATCTTGATACTTAAAGCTCAAGTGCTCAAATTTAATTTTCGAGTGAAAAATATTTATATGGTGGACCTGATATAGCCCACCAGCCCATGCTGAAAACTTGCACTTTCGTTGGTCTACTCAAAACAGAATTGTATCTAGACGTAAGGATGTTAAACGGGTCAAATCAAGCACAAATCAACCCGTTTCAAAATTTTGTGACTTCGATTTATAAATCGCTTTCTTTGGGAGTGAGGCGAGGCGAGGCGAAACGAGCTTAGGCAAGCCGCTTGTGCCCGTCACATTTATTACTATAATTTTTAAAATTTCATTGAAAATTTAAATTCTTTTACCTTGCAAGCGAGATGCAAGCCATTGCGCAGAATAGAAAATGCTAGCTTGGTTCATGTTCGTGAAATTTCGCAAGTGTACGAATCGTGACAAGTAATAAAGTAAATTTATTAAATCCGAATATCGTCCCACAGATACTACTATCTACTATAAATTTTTAAACTAACCTAACTTTAATTTAAATAAAAGTAGTAACTAATCATTAACTCAAATTTTGTTTTCTACGCGAAAAATTCTAATAAATAAAATAACAAATTCAAATTAAAACTGTAGATAAAATTACATGATTAGATAGTTAGGATTTTTGATTTCACTTAGATTAATTATCATACATTTAATTCCAATTTATTCAGCCATTTTTCATACTTGCCAATGATCGAATTAACCTGATGTAATTAGTGATCTCTCTCGACCAACACTAATCATATTCATATGGCTGAATTTATTATATCTCTATATAAATTCACACACATATGAACAACTTTATCTATAGCAATTCAACAAAGATCGCATATTTTATAATTATCTCTCGATCTCTTATAATGTCTATGTTAATTATTGCACGAGTTAGAATTATACATCACCTCTCGGTCTCAGTATTATCCCTAAATCAATTAATTATTGCGCAAACAAATAATAACATTAAACAGACAATAATTAATTAACAAGTATTAAAATGACATGAACATCTTGAAATTAAAAATATAATAAAAACCCTAAGTTATATTATCAATCCTGACAATAAAAGTATTTAACCATTTATAATATTGAATTTAAACAAGTAAAAGTGGAAAGACACCACCAAAATTTGACGAAACGTGAAGTTATATTTCTCAATTTCAACCATTTTCGGCCCAGAATCGCTGCCGAATTTTTGCACGTGAAAATAATATATTTTCAGCCACAAAAATTTGTCCACCATGTGCGTGATTTGTATATATATTCAATTGCAGCCTCTCTGTTTTCTCCGGCCGTAATTCTTGACTTTTTCTTCTCCATTTTCTTCTCTTTTTCCTCCTAAAACTGCCGGCTGCCTTCTTTGTTTTCAACTCAGTTTTCGCCGCCTGCGTGGTGTCTCCACCTTTTCTATATTTATTCAGCCTCAGCCCAAGCAGCCCCAATGTGTTTTCTCTCCTTGTTCAGTCGGCCCCACTGTCAATTTCAGGCACAATGGATATATATGTATTATATGCTTTGTCGCCAAATTAAATTAATTCTTGCTTCCAAGTCCTCGATCTTTGAATTTTGTCATTTTTTTTGCAATTTTGCATCTTTTCTCCAATTCTTCATTAAACATAAAGTTTTACATATAAATTAGATAGAATTTAATTTAAAAGATAATAAAATATCATGATTCAGCGCCACGAATAAGTAAAAAAAGTACACTTATCAGTTCACCCCATGACTCACATCTTGGATGAGTCAGTCAGTGATTCGTCCTATTTGATATCCATATACCGAATATCAATACTTTTGCACTTGTAAGTGAACGTAACTATGTTTTATGTGCAGCGTCTAAATAATAAATAAGTCGTTCGGGAGAAATTATAATGGAATCATAATAAAAAGGAATAGTGGGTCTTGCACAACGTGTAGATAATAAATGAATACTAAATGTGGATTCTAAATAATATAGGATTATAGTTTTTTTCAGACAATCACTTAAATTGTGTGGTACAATTACTAGTAATGAAAGTTGAGAAATAATTTATAAGCACTTAAAAGCTTATAAGTAGATCGACTTTTTATAAGAACTTAAGAGTCATCAAGTACTTATAATAATTACTTAAAAGCTTAATCAAAGATGGAGCTGGTGAAGGAGCTGACTAGAAAAAGTACTCTTTCCGCGCAATAGATTCGAACTTATTCAAACCATGAGGCCACGTCATTAAATTTATCCGTTACTACTTCCAGAAGCTCATTTTTCTATTAAATGATTATAAGTAAATTAAATAATTCAACATAGAGAGCAACCAAAATGGGTGGCGGTGGACTGAGCAAGCTAGGTATTGCACTCACTATAATCTTTGTTATCTCACTGGTGGCGCTCTTCGCCGAACTGTTCTATGTTTTGTGGCGCCGCCGTGTCTTCCGCCGCAAAAATCCACCACCCAGCAACGGCGAATTTCAACTGCCCCAATTTTCTTCTTCAGACAGAGACTCTTGTTTTCCGTCAGTGATCCCCTCCAAGGATCTCCTCTACTTCTTCTGTGTAAGATCGCAACCCCGTATTGAACCCAACTCCATTTCTCCGACGAGTAGTAATGATCTAAGTTCAAACGCGCCACCGGAAACGGAAGTTATAGATGTCTGGAAGCTTCAGAGAATGTGTGGACCGCCGAGATTCTTGTTCACAATCAAAGAAGAGGAAAAAGAGGACTTGGAATCGCTCGCTGAGAAATCATTGTGTTCTTCTGCTGAAAAAGAATCCAACAAAAGTAATATTAGTAGAATTAGAAAAAAAGTGACCTTGAAGGAATGTTTTGAGGTGGTAGAAGAGCCGCCCAAAGCCGCAATGGTGGTTAATGATCACGCCGGCGGCGATGAGGCGGAGTTTTCAACGCCTTGTGCCTCTCCTATGTATTTCACTCCTTTGGCTTCGCCGATTCACGAGGAGGTTAGTGATAGAACAACAGGAGAAAAAACATAGCCGTTTACTCTGTAGAGTAACGGAGTAAAACGTATTAAATATTAATCGCCGGCCGGCGATTTCGATTTTCATTTTACCTTTTTTCTTCTTGTAATTTGGGAATAGATTGTCGAACTATAATTAAATCTTTAGGACCATTATGCACATTTTTTAAAAGTCGATGATCAACTTACTACTTGAGTAATAGGTTGCGGGTCAACATGTAATTTAACTTAATTTAAATATTTAATTGTTTAAACATGTAACTTAATTTAAAAGGGAAAATAAGCTGGTTTATTTTTCCTTTGTTTAACCCCATTTGATGAGATTTTGAAAATAATATATTTTTGGAATAGTAATTTTTTGAGAAAACGTATAGTTAAAAAAATAAAGAAATTTTCTTAATTTACGTATAATATTATTGTATTGAAAAATGTGTGGTTGAAGAGGGAGAGAGAAATGTATTAAAATTTTAAGAAGGCCAAACAAGGTCTGTTCTGTTTGGGACCGCTTGAAATCAAAATTCTAATTGTTAAGCCACCATATTTAATCTTTCTCTCTCAGCAGCTTTGTTGATTATTTGACTGTTGCACACCCAACGATAATAAAATCAATTTTTTGGCAGCTTAAAATTGGCACCAAACAAAATCTTACTTTTACTTGGTTAATTTCGGCAATCATCATTCAAGTTTTCGAAGGCCACTTTGATGATCATTGAAGTGTTTTTTTATGGTAATAATGACGTACGTTCCTAATAGTTACAGTAATTATCACTATGCTTGACACCATTAAGTGCCTATATGTCACAAAATAATATTATTTATGATGTCACGTCACGTACGAGAGTTCAAAAATTTAAATCATGAGGAGTTTTTCAATAAATTTTCTATAAAAATGAGTAAGTTTCAATATATGTGAAACCGGGTCATACCTTTTAATTCTTGAGCCACGATTTTTGAAGATGAATTGGACAGAGGCTATGGAAAATAGGGAAAATTATACAAGTCCAGGTGTTCAAAGATTGGTTTTTAAAACTCAGATCTAAAATGTATTTATTTAAAAATCGGCACTATATTAAAAACCTAATTAACAACCCTAATTTATCACTCTCTACTCCCTCCCCACTCTCTTGCTCCTCCCATCCTCTTCCCCTTCAAACCCCGGCAACCGGCGATAGAGCTGCTCCGGCTGACACCATACCACAAGCCCCGTCGTCGCTGGCGCTGCAGATTGAGTAAGAGAAGAGAAGGGGTGATGGTGCTGGTGTGACGTGTGAGGCAGAGGCGATGGGAACATTTTTTTTCTTAGTGTACTTTCTTCACACAGATCTGTGGAGTTGTGATTTGTGGTGGTCGATGGCGGAGGTTTTGGTGTGGTTCGCGATCGTTGATGTGACATCAGCGATGGTGAGGTGCGGTACGGTGGTGAGGTGGTGTTGTGATTGGGCGACGATGTTGGTGGTGCTGTGTAGGCGACGACGGTGATAGTTTGGGTGGTGGTGTGTTGTTGGTGTTATTGTTGGTGTTGGTGTTGGTGGTGGTAGTGACGGTGGTGGCAGGGATGGGACAAAGACTGTCTGTGACCAACTATTTGGTCGATTTGTGACCAAATAGTGGTGGCGGATTGGGATCGGGGGACCGGTGTTTGGGTGTATGTGACCAAGTATTTGGTTCTTTGTGACTAACTATTAAACCGTGACATTAAAATTCGATAATCTGTGACTAAAAATATAATCTGTGACCAATAAATTTGGAAATATGTGATCGATAGATAAACTGTGATCTATAATTTTTTTTAATTTGTGACCAAATAAAAATTTGTGACCTTTAAATTTTTTGATCTGTGACCAATGATGTAAACCATGACATATTATATTTAAATAATTATTATTTTTAATTAATTAACTAAATACCTGAGTTTTACATTTTTTTAACTTGAAACCTGATTTTTGCATTGGTGAAACTTAAAACCTGATTTGTGAACTCTTCCCTGGAAAATATGCGTTTGCATGCTCGAGTGTAAGATTGGACCTACCTATTGGACTGGTCTAGCCCAATATGTTATGCATGATGCTGAGCTTCAAATAGAAATTCAAGAGGGGAAATTTCACAAATAAGAGTTTAAGCCGCTGTTTGGCTGCGCTATTCTCCCTAATTTTAATTGCTTTTCCAACCATTGAAAGAGAAAGAAGCCGCAACATTTGACTACCTCTCTCACACTGGGACCCACTTGGTTGAAAAAAAGGGTCCAAAAAGCAATTATTTGGATGAAACAATCCGCAACTGACAGTCCCTAAGTTTCATCCATTTCAAATTTAAGAGGATAAGGTTTAAAATTTAAAATTTCAATTTTTTAAAAAATATGTCAGATTTTTTAAATTTTAATTATAAATAAATAAATTAAGCGCATGTCTAGTTCCAATTAAATGCCCACTTAAAATTAGAAATACTACCGTTGGCGGAGACATGCAGGTCCCAGCCATGAGAGAGAGGGTCAACAATTGTATGCTGTAATGGTTAAAAATTTGATTTTTTCTCCTCAATAAGCGCACCCAAACAACCTCTAAATATATTAAGGTCACAATTCCATATAATTTAGTCACAAATTATAAATTAATTAGTTATAAATTACTTTTCGATCACAATAAAATTTTTTATAGGTTACAAATTATTTCACGACCATAAATAAAAAATTTATAGGTTAAAATTTATTAATTGATCACAAATCTATCAAACTAATAAGTCACATGTTATTAATTGGTCACAAATCACAAATTTTATATATCACAAATTATTTTACGGTCACAGTTCAAAAATTTTATAGGTTTCAATTTGTTTATCGATCAAGATAAAAAAAAATTACGTCACAATTTTTTTATCAGTCACAAATCACAAGTATTATAAGTCACAACTTATTAGACAATTACAAAGTATCAAATTACATATTAATAATTTTTTAAGTCATACATTATTTCTTGATCACAAATTATCTTTTTATTGGTCACATATTGTTTATTAGTCACAAATTAATCAATTTAATTGTCACAATCAACCAAATAATCTGTGATCACTACCAACACTTATGACCACCGCCACAAACATAATGGCAGCTGAAACCATCGTCACCTAAACCATCACCACCACCTACCGACGACAAACCATCGTCTCAAATATCATGACCATTAAATTTGGGTCGGGCTTGGTATATAGAATGCGGATGACCAATTTTTTGTCCTATTTAACACCAGAGAAAGTTATTAGTTCCTTTTTAATTATATTTCAAGAATATTTAAATATATTTATGTAAGTTGCTCTCCTTTAATGTCTAAGTAGTCCTTCATGACTAAAGTCCAGGATAGATTTTTTAATTTTAGTATTTGATAGTCGACTTGAGCTCTTTAGTTCGTTTTCAAGAACCTTGCCTTAAACGGGTGTAGACTTATCTGGTTTGGTCACTAACGCAGAGTCAGATATTCAAGCTTGACAACTCTTATTGGCGATCATGACTTTTTTGAGCTCATTTATATGATCTAAGACCGATCTCGTATGTCGATAAAGACTTATTAATCCAAGTTTATTTTTAAAAAAATGTTAATTCATCTTGTGTCAAGTCACCATGCAGAATCTGTGTATAACTCGTCAGTCTTGAATGTAATATTGATGTAAATACGTGGAATTATGATTGACGGTTTTGGTTATATATATTCTATCTCAAAGAATAACATCATCATGTGAAAGTGATTAGACACGCTTCACTAATTCATAGGAAGATAAAAGGATCGCGTGAAAGTGATTAGACACGCTCCACTAATTCATAGGAAGATAAAAAGGATCATTGAAATTAGACAATTGTTACAAGTCCCTTTCCATAAAACAATTATCAGTAGGTAGAAATGATGGAGATTGAAAAGGAACCCTAGTAGGGCATGTGAAAGATGGACACTATCGGGACTGGATGTTTTACTCATCAAATCGTGAAATTGGACCGATTGATAGTGGCATGCATCGATTCTGGCGATTCCTTGACTTGAAGCGTCGATTTTCAGGTTAATCTGACCTCAATCAATAAATTTCGATTTAATATTTTTTTTTAAAAAAAATAAAGATTTTACGGGCATTTTACCCTTGAAATCGACCAAACCGATATATATGTTGAAATTGATGGATGTCATCACGTTAATCGTTCCTACTTTGACACAATGCATCACAACAACCAAAATTGGGCCATGAGTAGCCATCAATGTTGACAATAACACATAATGTATTTATCTTTGTTTATTATGTCACCAATCCCTATTTTAGGACTCCTCTTTTTATCTTGTACGAAAAGCGTATACCATTTTGTCTTGTATCCACTCTTTTTAAAGGCAATGGAAAATATTTAAAAAAAATTATTTTATTATGAATATCTTTACATTTTTTTTAAATTTGAAAAGTTTATCTTAAAAGTATTCCTTTTGTTGTTTATTGAGAGTATATATGCTACCAACAACTGAAAAACTTTGTACCGATCAATGTCTACCACCGATAGTGCCATTAGTAAAGTGAAATTCTCCATACCAACACACCCATAAACATCCTTTTCTACCTATCAACAAAGTTTAAGGGTGCGTTTGATTGCAAGGGTAGAAAATGGGTGGAAAGAAAATATTTTATAGGGAAAAGATTTGCTTAGAAAATATTTTGCATGGAAAATGATTTCAGATGTATTTGATTGGTATAATTTTCCACCCGCAAAATTTTTAAATTTTCTATACGTTTGGCTTTGTTTTACATAGAAATTGTCCATTAAAGTGATATTTTTTCCACAATTGGTTATAAAATTTTTTTCCATTGCCAAAAAGTTAAAAAAAAAAAAAAAGGGAAAAAAAAATTGCTTCCTAAAAAATTATTTTTTAATCAAAATTTAGTGTTCGTTTGACTTTGTTTTACATGAAAATTGTCCATTAAAGTGAATTTTTTTTTACCATTAGTTATGACATTTGTTTTCATTGCAAAAAAAAAAAATTCCAGCCAGGCGGGAAAACATTTTCATGAAAAACCTGGAAATTGCACACGTGTGGGGAAAATCCTGAAAATATTTTCCGTGGAAAATTTCGCTTATCAAACAGTCAAAAAAGTGGAAAGTGGAAAATAATTTCCTACTTCCCCGGAAAATGTGGTCTATCAAACACGGCCTTGATTTTTACTAATCCTGTCCGGTAGAGATTAAAATCAATTTTTTAGTAAATTTTGATAAAAATTGTTGAAATGTGTAATTGAAAAGTTGTCAATTTTATGAAATATGTTATTAAAATTAATAGTTGACATATTTTCGTGCACATATACAACTCATTTGTTGCTTTAGTTTTCAAGAATTGGATACTAAAATTCTCTAGTACCCCACTCGAGAAACATTAATCTTTTGGACGACCCTTTATAGCGAGTGCTACGTCACTAAGCAATGTTATCCAGTTGACTAACCCAACGAAAAGGTTAAAGAAAGACCGAGAAAGTAATAAGCAACTTCAATATATACAGTACAAGTACGATTCTCACAAGAATATTAGTTCCTCTCATATGGGCTAGTAGGAATAGCCGTATATCAATTTTGAACGACGAAAATACATAACTATTAATCAAAAAATATAAAAATAAAGGTTATAGTTTGGCAGAATTATTTATATTTGTCACATGGCAATCCCAGTTTCTACTCATAGATTCAACAAAAACAGCTCAGAATTTCCTTCAACTATACAATAAAATATTATAAAGTAAAACCATAACTAATTGATAATTTATTAGAGCAATTAAGAAAAAAAATAGCAAAAGTTACAGTCTTTAATGCAAAATATGAAATAAAGCAACACGTTTACTCCCCACTAAAAACTCACTTAACTTTACTAATCAACAATTTTTTTATTTTCTCAATCATCAGCAAAATGTACTGTTCATCAGAAGATTAATTAACTGCTTATAGAGAAGAATATAATTTATAATTATTCTTGATGATCACACACTGACTTTACAATTCTGTGATAGCTGATACTTAATTGCAGTTCCCATCACGATTCCAGTATTCCGGCTATTTCCGATCGGAATATACGCCGGACAGGTAACATGGAGGTGGTACCGGCCGGAGACGAACGACCCAACTTTCCACTTAACACGGCCGTTAATCTTGAAAACCATAAAGATAGCTCCGTTAGACTTGTCCTGGTTCAAGGCTATACCATTATACGGCGCCACAGGCACGTCGTTACCGTAAACAAAAGGCGACCAGATGTTTACGTCCTTGTGGCCCTGATACACAGGTGGTATGACTGTGTAGTAGGTAATTTGCTGGCTGTGGTAGGAGGCGTACACGTCCAGTTTGTCGTAATAAATGCCGATTCTGGAGTTGCGGTTGCGGGAGTTGATGGTGATTTGGACTGTGGTGGAGATGATATTGGGGGCGGAGACGTTGAGAGAAAAGATGGTGGCGTCTTGAAGGATGAACCGGGGTTTCTTTGGCTGTAGGATGGCCCAGACGAGGAGGATGATAAAGAGAATGATGAAGACGAAGATAAGGAAGAAGGCACAGCACCGCCGGATGATCTTCTGCCGCCTTTCCTTGTGGTGGCTGCACTTTTCCGCCATGGTTTGGTGGCTGTGGTGGTGGTGGTGGTGGTGGTGGAGTGTGGAGTTTGGCTGAAGGGTGGGTGTAGACGAGATTTCTAGGAGGAAATTGAGAACTGATTGGCTTCACGCTTCTTATCTATATAGGTCCATAATTGCCGTGTTAGAAATGCATAGTGGAATATATGTAAATAAATTAGTCTATAGGAATTATTGAATAGCTTTGAATTATGTAGTTGTAACTTTTTGAGTTTTATCACTCTAAATTAAATTAGTACGATTCTATATAAATTTATGATTTCTCGTCTTGAGATGGAATATGTTCCTTTCTATCATAGGTAAATATTTATTATAATCCATTTTGATTGACAGTTGAACTTGTCTATTTATTTATACTCATTCTTGTGCTCCTTTTTCTACCAGGCTTCGAATATCACTTCTCCTTTGGATCGCTAAACCACGAACTTGGAAATCAAATAATTTGTGTTCTTTTATCAAACTCCTCGAACGTATTTCGTAATTAAACTAATATAACTTAAAGATCGATCTTTTTATTAAGGATAAAACTAAGTGTACAGACAAGTGTAAGTCTGTAAAAATTCTATCAAAAAAATCCGTACATGTAACTTGATTCTTTTATTAATAGAGAATTGAGAATGCATCGACTATACAAAGAGATGAGTGAAGTGTCCAAATGCAACATTGACGTGCTTAGATCCCATCAATCTTATAATTGTATCGATTTTGCATTTAGTGCAAGTTGCACGGGTCAACAATCCATAGAAGTCGTTTTACAACAAACGTTTTATATTTCTTTTGGGACAAATTTAAATCAAGAGAATTAGATGATCGAATCCTGACCGTTTGTTTGTGATGGAGATTGACGTATGGAGTGGAGAAGGTTGACACGTTTTGGTGATAAGGCCCACTTAATAATACGGAGAATCTTCCAGATCAGATTACCGACTTCATGTTTGGATTTTAGGATATACCTTTTTCTTTCATCGATCGGCAAATTCATGTTTAGAAACGACAAATTATGAATTACACAACTCATCCTAAAAACATACAAATTATTTGGTACATGGAAGAATACATTATCATTCGAGAAAGATTAAGACTCGAAGTTTCATTTCTAAAATGTCGTTCTCGTTAAGATGAATAGTTCAAATCATTATATATCGATATAAATAGGAACGGATGCAGAACTTAAAAGTTATGGGGGCATAATCGAACTTGCAAAGAAGTTGGAATAAATTTTACAATCGAAAATTTACGTCCAAAAAAATCATATCTCATGTAATTTTACATCTAAAAATTTACATGGGATATGACTTTTTCGAATGTAAAATTTCAAAAATTTTTTATGCCATATTCCATATAAAATTTCCTAATAAAATGATGAAAATTACATTGAGAAATCTGTATCGCAAAAATAATAAATGTTAATGAAATAATTGAATTTAAAAAAAAAAAAAAACGAGTTAGACGTCTTTTTTAAAGATTCACGTTTAACGTATTTTTAACTATTTTCGATATCTATTTGGACAATTCGATATGTCCATAATGTAGTTCTCGAAATAAGTTTTGAGATGACATAAACAATTCGTAGATTCGATTAGCGTACGATTGTTGATTTTTTTTTTTTAAAAATTAGCATATTTTCGAAATTCAAATTTATTGTAATTTTTTGAAATCTATATGTTCCTTTTTGAGTATTATTCGAATTGAATTACCTTTTGGAGTTTAATTAAATCTGATATCATATTAAGAGTTGTTGTTTTATCTTAAAAGGTGAAATTTGTTAAGAGAAGTAAGATTTGAAATTTATCTTCTAACATGAAAGAAATAAGTTATCCATGGTTTGGTAGCCAATCGATTAACTTGTTATATCGCAATTGAGTGTCATAATAGTAGCCTTTATATGGAAAGAACTTATAATGATTTATTTATATATAGACAAAAAAAGAGATGAAGTATTTGCAATTTACATACCTTATTTCGAAATATACATGTTACCTACTATTCTTTATTGAATGGTAACGATTGACACATTTTACTAAAAAAAGGCCACACACATTCCACTATAAATAAATCTACATACCAAAATACTCAATTTAAGAATAACAAATTACATCCTTTATTTTAAATTTGTAAAACTTTAATTTTTTTTTTTTTATAATTTTTCGAAATTTCAATTCTTATTCTCTTTATCATATTTTTCTTTCTCTTTCACGTATCTCTTAGGGTGTGTTTGAGTCACATTATTTTGGAAGAATGTATTTTGAAATAATAAATTGACGGAGAATGTGTGGTTGAAAAAGAATGAAAATTTATTGATGTGATAAAAATATTATTTTATTGAAGAACGTGTGGTTGAAAATAAGTAGAAAAATGAGAATGAAAATTTTAATGTGGCTCAAACAGGAATTTAATTTACAAATAATTTTTTTTAGGGTTTCTCGATTATATTATTAACATATTTTTTCATTCCCATTCCTTTTTTTTTTTTAAGGTTAATCACATAAAAGAAAACAATTATGCATAAATTCCTAAAGAGTTACATGGTTGTAGAATGATATAAAGCTAATAATCCAACTTAAAATGAATAAATATTTTAATCTGCAAACTAATAATTAATCTAAAACATTATTTTACATGATTATTTTTATATAATGAACATAACTTTGTATTTTAAATATTACAAGAATTTTCCATTTACAATGTTGAAAAAAGAAATCGAATTAAGCTTTTATCTATATTTTTCAATTATTTATTTAAGTTAGAACTGGATGAAAATGAATATAATAAAATTTGTAAAATAGCATTGATTAATATCATGGCTTCTAGTAATTAAATTTGATAAAATAATTAAGAGAAATGCTATTCATCCACAGTCTATGTGTCGTTTATGTGACATTAAATGATATGTGAAATTAAATAAGTCATTTAATTTCACCTATCATTTAACCAATCATTTACATCCACATAGATTGAAGATACATTCCCACTGGGGATGAATAGCATTTTTCAATAATTAAAAATATAGAATGCAAGTTATTACCTAATTTAATGCATATGACGTAATTTGTTATTTACAAATAAAGATATTTTCGTCTGTTTTAAATATTTTTTAATGTTAATAAATCTTTTTAATTTTTCTTCTTAGCAAATTGTGTATTTTGTTACCACGTGTATAGTATGTAACATGCTAATATTCAAAATCCAAAAGATCACAAACTGTCCTCGTAGGAACCAAAAAATCTAAAACTAGTCAATTACTATTTTCCTATAAACTTCAAGAAACCGTACATTTCGAAAATGGTTCTACTTTCTTTTGCTTCGGCACCAAGGAGAGAATGGACAAACTGAAACACTGCAAAAGTAAAGTGATCGACGTATTCAAGTTTGAGCGAGTGTACGTCTCGAACTCATTCGTGTGTGCTTGAAATCAGTTGAATGCCCATATAACTAAACTAAGTAATAATTGGAATCTCCCAAAAGAAAAAAAGCAGTAGAGAAAAAGGAAAAGTCACATAAAGAAATCAATCAATAAGAAAAGACGGGCATCTTGAATTAGCATAAAGAAGCCAAGAATATAAAGATTTCAGTAAAGACACGGGCGGCGGCCATATCCTCTAAAGGGCTACCATTTTGCTCGACTGTGGTGCAAAAGTCCGTACAACATCTTCCTTGGAGTTTGAGACCTCCAGTACAATTATCAATTATCAATTGTAGGTGGACATTGCTAATATGAATGCATGTACTTTGCTTACATACAACCCCAATCTAGTTGGGATTTTTAATAAATTTTAATAAAAGTCAAATAAATAAGTGAATAAAAAGTTGTGAATATCATGATATGATGTTAAAATTATTTGTTAACTTTAATTTGAATTAAAAACTGATTTTAATTTTCACCACAGAGATGTAAAGGTCAGTCGAGTCCACATGCTAGGCCTCTCTTTTCAACGACACGATTTGGTCATTTCACATCTCTAAGAGTCCACAACTTGTCATAACCCTACAAGGAGGTTTGAAAAAACAATTGACGACAACATTTATCTTGTACGACGAACGTAGTAATTTCTTGATTTGTATTCATAATTTCTTTTCATGCAATTGATATATGTCTCTAGGCATTTACATTTTAACTGTTAAGGTTCTTCCCATGCTCGAATCAGTCGAAAATCTTGATAGAAAAAAACCCATGGTGTAGAAATTATGCAGTTTAATAGCAGTTAGGTCTCATTATCTTGTACTAATTGAGTCTTGAATGTGTGGTAGGTTGTCATAAAGCATTTCCATATTAAAGATGCTAAGATTTTTCCACAATAATTGCCTTTGAAAATAGGCCAATTGAAAGAATCTCAAGCACCGTCCCCCTACTATCTCAATTCTCATGTTGTAGGTGTCATTTTTTTCTTCACCTATTTTGACGTAGCGTGAAACAAAAATTCAAGCGAAAACCTTAAAAACACAAATCTGAAATCCACCATAGAATGAAAGATAAATTCAAGAAGTTATATTCATTCAGTAATTGCCTAAAAATGAAAAGTTAGCCTTTTATTTACAAGGGTTTACACAAGGGAATATTACATATTCAAGAGAATAAGTTTAACATATTTCAAAAATAAGAAAATAAGTTTGAAATTACCAAAATCAGATTTTTATTAAAATTTTTTAAATTTTTATTTATGAAATAATAAATTATTAAATTAATTTATTATTAAATCTTTAATTCTAATATAATATAATTAATCCATCCCACCTTCACCATCCCTACCGTTCCGTCGATTGTTCAGATCATCGCCCTACTTCAGCGAACTTTCCAGTGACTTCCCGACTACTGTTTCGGCGAACTTTTCCGTTGACTTTTTCGATTCTAATAATTATTTATATTATTAATTAAATATTTATTTATTTTATTAATTAAATATAATGGTGTTAAAATTATACAATTAATGGTCACATATACATAATTAATTGGTCACAAATAAAAGAATTTATAGGTCACGATTTTTTTATTGGTCACATATCAAAAATTTTGTAGGTCACAGGTTATTTCGAGGTCACAAATCATGTCACATTATTTTATTGGTCATGGATAAAAAAATTACAGGTCATAGTTATCTATCAGTCACATATTTTCAAATTTATAGGTCACATATTAATTTTTAGTCACAATTTTAAAGTCACAGATTTTTTTTTTGTGACCACCCCCGTGACCACCACCAATTTCTGTAACCACCCCCCATCGCATATTAATTTTTAGTCATAATTTTAAGGTCACCACTAGCGAATTCTGTGACCACCCTCGTGACCACCACAGACTTCTGTGACCACCCCCGTGACCACCACCAACTTCTGTGACCACCCCCTGACCACCACCGACAGCTATGACCACCACTCATCACTGCCACCAGCCACGTCGTCACTGCCACCACCACTGAAATGCACCAACTCCACTCTCAGATCCCTCGGGCTCAAAACTCACCACTGAAATACACCAGCGCATGCCATTTTTGCAACACCAACATGACCATACCGCAACATCAACACCACCGCACACATTACAACACCATCAAATCTACCACCGCGCACACAACAAAACCACCCCGACAATTCCAAAACCACAATTGAAAAACCACCACCACACCACAACAACCGCAATCATCATCCCCACAACTCACAAACCATCGAAGAAATCAAACTAAAAAAAAAAAATACAGATCTGCGCCGCTGTAGATTAACCACAATATATCCGAATCTGACTCGACCTCTCCTCTACACAGCCTCTCCACATCACTGCCACTGTGCGCGGCCTCTCTACATAGCTCAGGAGTTCGCAGGGGGCGGTGCTCACGGGGAAGAGGATATAGAGAGTCTCCGGCGACGGTGCTCTCCAGTGGTTGCGGCGGCAAGTTCATTGTGTTGCTTTTCCGAGGCGGCGGTTGGTGCGGTGCTCACAAGGAAGATGTTAGAGAGAGAGTCTCCAACGATGGTGTTTTCCTGCGGTGGCGGCGGCGGCGGCGGCAAGTCCATTTATGAGGGAGGGTAGACAGAGACGGTGAAGATAGAAGGTAGAGAGAGATGGTGAATTGTTATATTAGTAAAAATATTTTATATATATATATATATTAATTAATTAAAAATATCTGATTTTGGAAAAAGCAAACTTTGTACCTGATTTTGGAAATGTGAATACATAAACTATGGTTCTGTGTAATTACCACTTTACACAAATCAGTTTAAAAGCACTAAAATTGAAAAGGATTCGAAATACACAAAATGAAAAAAATAGCACTAAAATTTTAAAAGCATTTTTCGAGTCCTAAACGAATGAAATTGTTAAAATCCATCATATGTAATGGCAAAGGGATGAGTCAGTCCTACTCATTCTCTTTCCGAAAAGATATTATGGGTCCGAATCAGAGCTTGAACGCCAAATCTGCAATTTATTATTTTTCTCTTTTCTCTTTTCAATCTAACTATTTCTCAATCCGCTCGGTCATCTGTTCTACATCACATTGGAGACTAAACAATGGAAGAATAAGTTTAACAAGTTCATCCTCCTCTTGTCCCATTTTTGTCCTACACCGAACAAAAGGTAAGAAAGTCGAGGCGGACATAGATCCTAACAAGTTGATCGAAAATAAGACACCCGAGCAGGTCGTGTCAAAGAAAAGGGACGAAGAGTGCAGTCTACCTTTACCCCTCTACATGTACCACTTTCTACTTCCATGTCAAAATGCTGATCATACAAGGCCTGGATCACAAGCTGGAAATAACCAAAAAAAAAAAAAAAAGAGTTGATGTTTGATAATCAAGCATACATAGTGCATTTTCAAAGAAAATAAGACTAAAAAAAGCGAGAAATATTTACTATTGCACTAAACCAGTGCTTTTCTTTGTTAAGAACAATTAAGTTATGCTAACATTGATAAAAGCACACATCTCAGTACCTGATGCCTTTCATAAGATTAGAGGCACTTCTGAAAAATCTATCCACAACCTGAAATTTAAGAACTGGAGTTTTCCAAAAAGGTAACCTTGAAGCCACCAGCAGGTAAACAATAATGGGTGTCCGAGGCTGGAAGAGGCACTGGAATCAAGTTCTGGTCTAACCAAGACCATTCTGCTGAAACTTACGAATCAGCAAATTTCTTGTAAC
The DNA here is from genome assembly GCA_035079005.1 of Fraxinus americana. Classification (NCBI taxonomy): domain Eukaryota; kingdom Viridiplantae; phylum Streptophyta; class Magnoliopsida; order Lamiales; family Oleaceae; genus Fraxinus; species Fraxinus americana. The sequence continues at coordinate 1,554,817 of CM068726.1, forward strand.
TCAGAAGTAGTTTGCCTATGCAATATTTTTACCTGATGTATTAAGTTATACATTTTACTCAGTCAATTCCATATATAAGGACCTGTTTGGTATAGATTTTCATTTTCTACAGTAAATCAATTCTCATTTTCAACCACACATTCTTCAATAAAATAATATTTTCCATCACATCAATACTTTTTTCTTCTTTTTCAACCACACATTTCCCATCATATCACTATTCAAAAATCAATTCTTCCCCCAAAAATCTCTACCAAACACACTCTAAGTCCTATTTTTTGGGCTAATGCAAGATACTTGTCATCAGAACACGACGAAACCTAAACCTATTGAACATTTCAGCAGCAAACGTATTGCTAAAAATTCTTGAACTTGGAGAGGAACATGAATATTATACAAGCAAAGTAACGATAAGCTCTCTTGTCATAAAAAAACACAGAATTTAAGGTCTCAATTTCAAATGCCACAACATAGCGAAAGATCTGAAGCCTATATACCACTTCATGTCAAGGCACTCAAATGAAAACTGATGATAGACGAACCAGTCCCTCTCATAAATCCAAACATCAGTTATTAAAGTTGTGATGATCTCTAAGCAAAACCGCATGGTGGCAGGCAAAATTCTGAATGAAATGTATAGACATGCGATTCTGTTTCTCTTGAAAAAGCAGATTTTGAAATGTTGTATCAGTTATTAAAAAGTGAATGCCATTATCTCCTTACAGTTTAGATAAAAATGATTTTGCACGTAAACCATCTCAATAGCAGATGACTCTAGCTGTGTAAAGCATATAAAGAGAAGTCTCGTGACATAGGATTTCATCAGACAATTGAAATCGTCAAGACAAAACTTAACTCCACATAAGTTTTGAACTTGATGATCAAACTCACAAGTCATAAGTGAGATCTGTGCTTCAGAGGAGACCTTCACAAGATTCACATTCTTTCACGAGAAATTGCTGCATATCTTTCAAAATATACGTTGTCAAACCAAAATACTGGACTCTTATAATGTTGAGGGAAATCCTTGTCACGTCATGACAGAGTGATCAATTCCAAAATTCAACATCAACTAACGATTGTGCGGTGCACAACACGTGCAATATTGCAATAAAAGAAATCCCTTAAGTCGCATAATTAAAAAGCCAGACAAGGAAACAAAAAACAGTTACACGACAAATCGTCGTCCATGCTTTGCCCGGTGAATCTTCTAATTTATCAAAGAGTATATTTATGTGCATATTGAAGAATTTATATCTAATTTGTTAATGCTAGTTTAGTCTAATTTTCAAATCTAGTTCAGAGTGGCAAGTTGAAGAATTTGCATCTCAGCTATGGCCTATGAGTTTGGGATCCAGACACGCAATACTGATTCAAGCTTACGAGTACATCACACATAAAGTTGATTTTTATTTATCCCGAAAAGCCAGAATCTTCCATAATCAACATATAATATGCACATAATACTGAGTTGTTTTCCTAATAATTTCAGAGTATCTGAATCCTTTTCTACCAGCGCCACACTGTTCGGGTCTTTGCAAATACATCAATGCATATATATTTTACAAAAATCTCAAATATTGATATATGTCAATATACTGTATACAAGTCGCAAGAGAAGGTAAAATAGGCTTAAAGAGAAGCTTCATTGGGGAACCCAATTATGGCATTTATATTTAAGTAGTCAACCACAAAGCAAACAAATCCGTTAGATATAAGTCAAATTTGATCTACGTATAGCAATATATGTCCTTGATCATGGCAAGAATACATATATGATTAAACATGTTACTTCATATTTTCAAAAACTGCATTGTAATATAGAAAGCACTTTTGTCAACGATGAGTTTTTTTGAGACACAGAGTACTGAGAAGCAAGTACAGGAGAAACTCCCTTACCCCTTGTTATTATCTACTATTGATGAATTTTTGTACAGTCTATTTAATGAGACTAGTTGCAGTTCGAACTCTTACCAGTAACTAAAGCTTCATTTTACTGTTTCCATTTACCAACACAATTAAAGTTTCTTGAACTTTAACTGTTACTTGAATCCAGCATGTTACTTAAATTCTAGGGTTTGCCGGTTTGGAATGAAATTGATTAGGGTTTGAAATGAAAATTGTATAATTAATATTTAATATTTAAAAATGAAATATCCAATTTTTGAAAAGTGAAATCGTATATCTAAAATTTGAAATTGAATCTTGAAAACTCTGATTTTGTGTAATTTCCACTTTCAAGAATCAATTAAATTTGGGTCGGGCTTGGGTTTATATATAGAACGGGGATGAACACTTTTTTTGGCCTATTTAAAACTAGAGAAAGTTATTAGTTCCTTTTTAATTTTATTTCAGGAATATTTAAATATATTTATGTACAGGGGCGGAGGGGAGGGGGGTCCTGCTGGACCCCCCCAATTTTTTTTTAAAAAAAGTTTTTTTATTTTTTTTTAAAATTTTTTGGCCTCAAAAATTTTTTTTTTTAATCTCCTAAGTTGTATTGTTTATCAATTATGAGTGAAAGAGTTTCCTTAATCTTCAGGCTCAGTGATGGAGAAGTATTTCAAAATATTAGTAGTTTCTTTTATATATTTCTTGATTTTTTTGTGAAATCTTCGTACATTAATTTATGTTCATTTGTTTCATTTCTCCATCACAAAGTACCAACTTTCCTCATTTTAACAGATAATGTTTCAAAAAAAAATTTCGGGGGCACTGCCCCCGAACCCCCATGAGCCCCCGCCCCCTTCAACTCCGGGACCCCCTAGTTTGAAGGACTGGCTCCGCCCCTGTTTATGTAAGTTGATCTCCTTTAATGTCTAGGTTGTGCGTTATGACTAAAGTACAGGATAGATTTTTTAATTTTAGTATTTGATAGTCGACTTGAGCTCTTTAGTTCGTCTTCAGGAACCTCGCCTTAAACGGGGTGTAGACCTATTTTGTTTGGTCACTAGCACAGAGTCAGATATTCAAGCTCGACAACTCTTATTGGCAATCGTGACTCTTTTGAGCTCATCTATATGATCTAAGATTGATCTCGTATGTCGATAAAGACTTATTAATCCAAGTTTATTTTAAACAATTCGTTAATTCATGTGAAAAGGAACCCTAGTAGGGTATGTGAAAAATGTATACTATCGAGACCAGATGTTTTACTAGTCAAATCGTGAAAGTGGACCGATTGATAGTGGCACACATCGATTCGGGCGATTCCTTGACTTGATGCGTCGATTCTCAAGTTAATCAGAACTCAATCAATAAATTTTGATTTGATATTTAAAAAAAAAAAAGATTTTACGGGCATTTTACCCTTAAAATCGACCAAACCGATATATATGTTGAAATTGATGGATGCCATCACGTTCATTGTTCCTACTTTGACACAATGCATCACAACAACCAAAATTGGGCCATGAGTAGCCATAAACGTTGACAATAACACATAATCTATTTATCTTGTTTATTATGTCACCAATCCCCTATTTTAGGACTCCTCTTTTTATCTTATACGAAAAGCGTATACCATTTTGTCTTGTATCCACTCTTTTTAAAGGCAATGGAAAATAATTAAAAAAAAAATTATTTTATTATGAATTCTTTTTCCATTTTTTAAAATTTGAAAAGTTTATCTTAAAAGTATTCCTTTTGTTGATTATTGAGAGTATATATGCTACCAACAACTGAAAAACTTTGGACCGACCAATTTCTACGACTGATAGTGCCATTAGTTAAATGAAACATCCTTTTCTACCTATCAACAAAACTCATTTTTTACTAATCTTGTTTGGTGGATATTAAAATAAGTTTTTAATAAAATTTGATGAAATATGTCATTAAAATTAATTATTGACTTTGCCTTAAATTAAAATCTTGATTTTAGTTCCCATCAAACATGAGCTAAATATTTTGACCTATTTTCATGCATGTATAACACTCATTTGTTGCTTTAATTTTCAAGAATTGGATACTAAAATTCTCTAGTCCCCCACTCGAGAAACATTAATCTTTTGGATGACCCTTTCTAGTTGGATAATGAGTGCTACTTCACTAAGCAATGTTATCCAATGGACTAATTCAACGAAAAGGTTCGAAAAAGAGCGAGAAAGCAATAGGCTACTTTAATAAAGTACGATTCTCACAAGAATGTTAGTTCCCACCTTCTTAAGAAAATAAGATCATCTCATATGGGCTAGTAGGAATAGCCGTATATCAATTTTGAACGACGAAAATACATAACTATTAATCAAAAAATATAAAAATAAAGGTCATAGTTTGGCAGAATTATTTATATTTGTCACATGGCAAGCCCAGTTTCTACTCATAGATTCAGCAAAAACAGCTCACAAGTTCCTTAAACTATTCTGTTGTAAAATGAAACTAAATTAGGGTTTAATGTGAATGGCATTTGTATCCCTGCAGCCCTAGATATTATTACCATATGTATCCCTATTCTTTCCCTATAAATATGGAGCTTTGGTTCTCATTATGATACACACAAAGTCTATTGACTTTTCTGATTCCCTTCTCTTTTCTCTCTTTTTATAACACGTTATCAGCACGAAAACTTAATTCTTTCAAAGTTTAGTTAAGGTAATAATTTTTTTCCATCTATCATGTGTACCAAAATTAATTTGGTAATATGTGAATTTTTTGTATAAGTGTTAATTTTTTATTTTCAATCAGTTGTCGCCACACATAAACTTGGTCTATTGCACTTGTATCAATTCTGCCAATTTTCTACCTATGCATTAATTCTGCCAGGTAAAGAATTTCACCCCAACTTTGTCAACATGGATTCTGCCGCTTTTCCTATACCTAGAAATCAATTCACTCACCTAGAAGTCTAGCAGAATTGTGTGTGTATACGTGTATGCATAATTGAATTTTTTTATGTCAGCATAATGAATTTCTCTATTTTTATTACCATATGCATCCATATTTCTTCCCCGTAAATATTATATTTTTAATATCATTTCGAAGTGTTCATGACCTAATTTCTCATATCCCTAACAGCGTGCGAAACGGCCTATCGTAGCGAAAGTTACCACTCGTCGAAGCAGGCCGTTCCAAAATTATATTAAATTATATTCCATAGGGACCATTTCTACAAATTACCAAAACGTTCTAATGGATGTTTAATGGTTTATGGATGGAAGGACCAATTCCGCAAGAAACGTTTGAAATAATGGTACAAATGCCAATTTTAAAACGATAGGGATCATTTTAGCAAAGAGTGTAAACATTGGGGACCATTTCTGTTAGTTACCCTGTTCTCAAGGAATATTATTTGCTCCTGAAGAACATAAATTATAATTTTCAATATTTTAGAAGGATATTGACATATTGTTCTTGAAAAAGCAATAGTAAAATACAACGTGCTCTCGAAGTAACACATGTTTCGAAGAACTTATTATTTTAAATTAGTATTTATCCCTGAAAGAAAATACGCAACTTATGTCATATTGACATATTGTTTTTGAATGAAAAATAATAAATACAACGTGCTATTGAAGTTGCACGAGTTTCGAAAGATGTATCATTTTGAATTCATATTTATCCCTTAAGGACAACATGTAATTAATGTCATGAGGACATTGATTAGTTTGATTACTTGAATGATATATGATTATATAATGTTTAATCATATTCCTCAAAATTAAATAATTGAATTATATCTTATATTGAACTAGAAATTCAATTTGACTTTATTGTTTGGCATAACCAATTGAACCATCATTGGATCAAATAATGATGCGAAATTAAATATTCAAATGAAGATTCACGAAGAACTTCAATCCAAAAAATTTATATTTGATATTTGTTCTCTTTATTGAAAAATTAGTCATTGATCTTTACTAGCTAAATAAGGATTAAATTCCTTATATTTCTGAAAACTAATTAGGGTGATAAATGAGGCCCCATTATCCTCCATGTTGACCATACGAAAGTGCTACTCAAATTATAAGTATAATTTTCAGATTATACAATTAAGACTGTGTGTCTTTTTAATACCAGTGACCCTAAATCTCAACTTTTTAGTAAGTGTTAGTTCAGATGTCGATAAATGGTTTAACATTATTGTTTGTTAAATGCCTCTAATTAATTTAATTGAGAACCAAATACTTCCCATTTCAATTTAGGGAAAATCATTACGTATCATGCCAACATCATAGTTCTCCTAGTTATAACTTGGCTTATGGTCAGAACCTAATTTTTCCATTAAATTATTTCGATAGTGCAGTATATGTAAAATTGATATACCACAATGCACTGAGATGAAAACTAAAGAATGTTGAGAATAAATGCGTAGCATGAACCCTTATTTGAAATGGGTCATATTTTATAACACTGGAAAAATGATTGTCATTTTGATTGGACAATTTTCTCGGCATTGAGGGGAGAAATTAAGAATCTGAAAATAATGTACAAATGTATCATTATCTAAATCCTCGCAAAAGACAATTCAAACCAGAAGTTCAAAGAATAATTCATTTAGATTCATTTACTGACCAAAGAGATTAACAATCTCACACATCAGTTTTAAATACTCTAACTCGAATTGACTCCTGGAAGGACAATTCGTTAATATTATATTTGATAATTTTATAGCACGTCTGAAACATGATGATATTCGATTCATTACAAAATCCTCCAAACGAAAATGGAGCAATTAATAAAGATTGTCTTATTAAGAAGATATATATTTTTAATGAGTATTTAGACATAACATATTATAAAACCCAGAAGAGGTTCATGTAATTGAAATAATGAAAATTGATATATTTCAATAAGTTATGTCATTACGAAAAAAGAAATAGAATCGAAAAAGATAAGAAAAAGTTTTCGACAATACTTTTGCATATGATGTACTGTCTCATATTATGAACAGCAAATGAATCTCAAATACGCTAGAAACGTGGTCGACCAATTGGTTCAAAATATTCTGTATCTCGAAAAAGAAAAGTACAAGAAAAAAATCAACTAAAAACTTCAGAAGAAGTAACATTAGAGGAAATTGATTAATCAAATATTGAAAATATGGTTCCTGAAGAATCATAAGTGTCCAAAAATAATGAGATTTCAATAAATTATGTTATCTCATAAATTATGGGAGCAAAATAATATTGTTACAGACAATATTTTTTTCTTTAACGTGACTCTTGATATTATACAAAATGAGGATACTGAACCCCTGTCTGTGAAAGACTGTCAAAATAAAAATGATTGACCAAAGTAAAAACAAGCCATACGGGCGGAATTGAATTCCTTAGAGAAACAGAAAATGTTTGGACCTATAGTTTGAACACCATACAAGGCTCGACTCGTAGTTCAAGGTTTCTCACAAAGATTAGGAATTGATTATAAGGAAATATATTCTCCCATAATGGATACCATCACTTTTAGATTTTTAATTAGTTTGACTGCGTCACAAAAGCTCGATATGCGACTTATGGATGTAGTAACTGCCTATTTGTATAGTTCACTTGATAGTGACATATATATGAAAGTCCATGAAGGAATTAAAGTGTAAGAAACAAATGATACATGACCGAGAACTATGTTTTCAATTAAATTGCAAAGATCATTATATGGATTGAAACAATTCGGACGCTTGTGATATAATCGCCTTAGCGAATATTTATTGAAAGAATGCCATAAAAATGACGATGTCTGCTCATGTGTTTTCATAAAGAAAACAAATATTGGATTTGCAATTGTGGTAGTTTATGTTGATAACTTAAATTTGATTGGAACTTGTGAAGAGCTCAACAAAGTTGCAGTGAGATGAGGAAAAACTAAATTCTGTCTTAGGTTGCATATTGAACATTTCCAAAAGGATTATTTGTTCATCAATCTACATATATAGAAAAAGTCTTAAAACGATTTTATATGGATAATGCACATCTATTGGCATCACCTGTGGTTGTTCGATCACTTGATATAAAAAAAGATCATTTTCATCAACTTGAAGATGGAGAAAAAATTCTTGGTCCTAAAGTACCATATCTTAGTGCATTGGAGTATTAACTTATCTTGCAAATTGCACTCGACCCGACATAGCTTTTTTTTGTAAATCTCCTTGCAAAATATAGCTCTACACCAACACAAAGATATGAGAATGGTGTTAAACATATTTTTCATTACTTAAAGTGTATTATTGATTTGGGATTATTTTATTCTCAAAAGTCGGGTTCTATTTTAGTGGGATATGCAGATGTAGGTTATCTCGCCGACTCACATAAAACTAAATCACAAACAAGATACGTGTTTACATGTGGAGGAACGGCTATATCATGGAGATCTGTGAAACAATCATTGACGACAATATCCTCAAATCATTCTGAAATTTTGCAATCTATGAAGTAATCGAGAATGTATATGGTTGAGAAATATGACCAATCATATCCAAGCATCATGAAAATTAATTTCAACAAAAGATAGTCCAACAATTTTGTACGAAGATAACGCTACTTGTATTGCACAACTCAAAGGACGAAGCATATTTTTTCAAAATTCTTTCACACACGAGCTTTAGAAGGATGACGACATCGAGGTTCAACAAATTCGTTCAAGTGACAATTTGGCTAATTCATTTACGAAAGCACTGCCAATATCTACATTCAAAAAATTGGTTCACGGGATTGGAATGCGTCGACTCAAAGATTTTCAGTGATCAACATCAGGGAGAGTAGCCGTATTCTTTTTCCTTCGGTTAGGTTTTATCCCACTAGATTTTCCTAGTAAGGTTTTAATGATGCAACATTTATCTTTAATACTCCAAAATAATTGTACTCTTTTTCCTTCGTTTTGATTTTTTTTGTCCCATTGGATTTTTATCAAATAAGGTTTTAACGAGGCAAATATTTTGTGATGTGTCATTCAAGGAGGCGTGTTGTAAAAGGAAAATAAATTAGGGTTTAATGTGAATGACATTCGTACCTCTATAGCCTTAGATATTATTACCATATGTATCCATATTCTTTCCCTATAAATATAAGACTTTGGTTCTCATTATAATACACACAAATCTATTGACTTTTCTGATTCTCTTATCTTTTCTCTCTTTTTATAATATATTCAATAAAATATATTATTATAAAGTAAAACCATAACTAATTGATAATTTATTAGAGCAAGCAAGAAAAAAAATAGCAAAAGTTACAGTCTTTAATGCAAAATATGAAATAAAGCAACACGTTTACTCCCCACTAAAAACTCACTTGACCTTACTAAGATACAATTATTGAACAATTTTTATAATTTCTTACAATTGTAATTTTGCTTTCCTTGTCTGTAGTTCTCATGCATCAGCAAAATGTACAATTCATCAGAGGATTAATTAACTGCTTATAGAGAATAATATAATTTATAATTATCCTTGATTATCAGACACTGACTTTACAACTCTGTGATAGCTGATACTTAACTGCAGTTCCCATCACGATTCCAGTATTCCGGCTATTTCCGATCGGAATATACGCCGGACAGGTAACATGGAGGTGGTACCGGCCGGAGACGAACGACCCAACTTTCCACTTAACACGGCCGTTAATATTGAAAACCATAAAGATAGCTCCGTTAGACTTGTCCTGGTTCAAGGCCATACCATTATACGGCGCCACAGGCACGTCGTTACCGTAAACAAAAGGCGACCAGATGTTTACGTCCTTGTGGCCCTGATACACAGGTGGTATGACTGTGTAGTAGGTAATTTGCTGGCTGTGGTACGAGGCGTACACGTCCAGTTTGTCGTAATAAATGCCGATTCTGGAGTTGGGGTTGCGGGAGTTGATGGTGATTTGGACGGTGGTGGAAATGATATTGGGGGCGGAGACGTTGAGAGAAAAGATGGTGGCGTCTTGAAGGATGAACCGGGGTTTCTTTGGCTGTAGGATGGCCCAGACGAGGAGGATGATAAAGAGAATGATGAAGGTGAAGATAAGGAAGCAGGCAAAGCACCGCCAGATGATCTTCTTCCGCCTGCACTTGTGGTGGCAACAGTACTTCTCCGCCATGTTTTGGTGGCTGCACTTCTCCGCCATGGTTTGGTGGCTGCATTTCTCCGCCATGGTTTGGTGGCTGTGGTGGTGGTGGAGGGTGGAGTGTGGAGTTTGGCTGAAGGGTGGGTAGACGAGATTTCTAGGAGGAAATTGAGAACTGATTGGCTTCACACTTCTTATCTATATATATAGGTCCATAATTGCCGTGTTAGAAATGCATAGTGGAATATGTAAATAAATTAGTCTATAGGAATTATTGAATAGCTTTGAATTATCTATATAGGTCCATAATTGTTGTAACTTTTTAAGTTTTATCACTCTAAATTAAATTAGTACGATTCTATATAAATTTATGATTTCTCGTCTTGAGATGAAATATGTTCCTTTCTATCACAGGTAAATATTGACTATGATTCATTTTGATTGACAGTTGAACTTGACAAATTATGAATTACACATTTGGTACATGGAAGAATACATTATCATTCGTGAAATATTAAGACTCGAAGTGTCATCTCCAAAATGTCAATCTCGTTAAGATGAATATTTCAAATTTTTATACGTTTTGGTATTAAATCGATACAGAATTTATAATTTAATATGTCATATGAGATGGAAGCTCGTTTGAACATATCAATTTTAAAATCTGTACGTTCCTTTTTAAGTATTATTCGAATTGAATTATCCTTTGGAGTTTAATTAAATCTGATATCATGTTAATAGTCGCTGTTCTATCTTAAAAGGTCAAATATGTTAATATAAGTAAGATTTGAAATTTATCTTTTAACATGAAAGAATTAAGTTATATCACGATCGAGTGTCATAATAGTAGCCTCCATTAATAAAGATTTAATTTGCAAACTTATAACTAATCTAGAACATTATTTTACATGATAATTTTTATATAATGAACACAACTTTTCATTTAAAATATGAAAAGAATTTAAGCTTTTATCTATATTTTTCAATTATTTATTTAAGTTAGAACTGGATGAAAATGAATATAATAAAATTTGTAAAATAACATTTATTAATATCATGGCTTTTAGTAATTAAATTTGATAAAATAATTAAACAAATAGAATGCAAGTTGTTACCTAATTTAATGCATATGACGTAATTTGTTATTTACAAATAAAGATATTTTTGTCCGTTTTAAATATCTCTTCTATATATAAAGTGGCTATGAAACGGAAATTCTTGTTTTTAACGGAAAAACTAACGGAATTTGTTGTTTTAACGGACTATGTAACGGAATTTCTTATTTTAAATAGGCAGCTGCACCTTCTTTCAGTATTTTTATCATAACTTTGTATTCCGATATCCGATTGAGGCGATTCAAAATGCGTTGGAAAGCTAACTCATCTGGCTACAACTTTGATTAAGACATCATTCTCCAATTCGATCACGTTCTATACCAAAAATAGGTCTCAATATGAGACTAAAATATCGGAGCATAAATTTTTGATTGGAAATTGATTTGTGACCATCTTTTGACTAAATTTGATTCCATTGACGTCTTCCTTTATCCAATTGACTCCTAGCACGCTCAAATCTTTATCGAGAGGTTCGGCACAACTTTTAAGTATTTACATTTTAGTCACCGAACTTTGGATCCCTTACAATTTAGCCATTTCTCCAAATTTGTCAATTTTTGCTTCTTTTCTTCGATCTCACCAACTTATATCACAACATCAAAATCACACATCTAATTATTTATCAATTACATAAACATTACATCATTAATTATTTAATTAACCAAAAAAATTATATATAAGTGTAGATTCTACGTATCAATTATTTTAGAAACTACTTATTTATCTATAAGAAAACTTTCTTGTAAACAAAAATTCTGCATTGGGCAAAAGATACTCTTGAGATATGTTTCAAGATCCGTTTGATTGCGAAAATAGAATTTGGGTGGAAAGAAAATGATCACTTTCTATGCCAAAAATATGTCTCAATATAACGGACTATGTAACGGAATTTTTTGTTTTAAACAGGTAGTTGTACCTTCCTTCAGTATTTTTATCATAACTTTATATTTAGATATCCGATTGAAGCGATTCAAAATGCGATGGAAAGCTAACTCATCTGGATACAACTTTGATTCAGACATCATTCTCCAATTGGATCACTTTCTATGCCAAAAATAAGTCTCAATATAACAGACTATGTAACGAAATTTCTTGTTTTAAACAGGCAGCTGCACCTTCTTTCAATGTTTTTATTATAACTTTGTATTCTGATATCCGATTAAGGCGATTCAAAATGAGTTGGAAAGATAACTCATCTGGCTACAATTTTGATTCAGACATGATTCTCCAATTCGATCATTTTCTATGCCAAAAATAGGTCTCAATATAACGGACTATGTAACAAAATTTCTTGTTTTAAACAGACAGCTGCACTTTCTTTCAGTGTTTTTATCATAACTTTGTATTCCGATATCCGATTGAGACAATTCAAAATACGTTGGAAATCTAACTCATTTGGTTACAACTTTGGTTCTAACATCATTCTCCAATTCGACCACTTTATATGCCAAAAATAGGTCTCAATATAACGGACTATGTAACGGAATTTCTTGTTTTAAACAGGCAGCTGCACCTTCCTTCAGTGTTTGTATCATAACTTTGTATTCCGATATCCTATTGAGGATATGTTGGAAAGCTAACTCATCTGGCTACAACTTTAATTCAGACATCATTCTCCAATTCGATCACTTCCTATGCCACAAATAGGTCTCAATATGAGACTAAAACACCGGAGCATAACTTTTCGGTTGGAAATTGATTTGTGATCATCTTTTGACTAAATTTGATCCCCTTGACATCTTCCTTTATCCAATTGACTCCGAACACTCTCAAATCTTCATCGTGAGATTCGGCACAACTTTTAAGTATTTACATTTTAGCCCCCGAACTTTGGATCCCTTACAATTTAGCCATTTCTCCAAATTTGTCTACTTTTGATTATTTTCTTCAATCTCACCAACCTACATCACAATATCAAAATTACACGTCTAATTATTTATCAATTACATAAACATTACATCATTAATTATTAATAGGGTGTCTGTTTCTGCTTTTCAGCAGAAATCAAGCCGTTGGCAACACAATTCATGTCGTTGGGAGCCGCAATTTTGGACCAATTCTCTCACTGTAGGGCTGTAGGTTTGAAAAAAACAATAACATAATCAATTTTCCTTCCTCCTTGCGCGCCCGTACACGTCCTTAATTAACCAAAAAAATTACATATTTATTAATAACAAATTAATTATTAAACAAAACTATTAAATATAAACTAAGCAAACGTGCATTGCACGTTGCTTGCATCTAGTATATATATATATATATATATATATATATATATATATATATATATATATATATATATATATATATATTTTTTTAGCAAATTGTGTATTTTGTTACCACGTGTATAGTATGTAACATGCTAATATTCAAAACCCAAAAGATCACGAACTGTCCTCGTACGGACCTAAAAGGCTAAAACTAATCAATTACAATATTTTCCTATAAACTTCAAGAAACCAAACATTCCAAAAATGGTTCGAATTTCTTTTGCTTCGGCACTAAGGAGAGAATAGACAAACTGAAACAGTCCAAAAAAAAAGTAATCTACGTATTCAACTTTGAGTGAGTGTACGTCTAGAACGCATTCGTGTGTGCTTGAAATCAGTTAAATGCCCATGTAACTAAGTAATAATCGGAATCTCCCAAAAGAAAAAAAAGCAGTAGAGAAAAAGGAAAAGTCACATAAAGAAACCAATCAATAAGAAAAGAGGGGCTAAGGCGGGCGTCCTCGTACTAGAAAACCTTGTAGCCATATCCTTTAAAGGGCTACCTTTTTTATCTGAATATGGTGCAAAAGTCCCAACAACATCATCCTTGGAGTTTGAGAAACTCCAGTACAATTATCAATTGTAGGTGGACATTGCTAATAACATTGCATGTACTTTGCTTACTTACAACCCCGATCTTGTTGGGAATTTTAATAAATTTTAATTGAAGTCAAATAAATAAGTGGATAAAAAGTTGTGAATATCATGATGTAAAGGTCAGTCGAGTTCACATAAGGACACGATTTGGCCCTTTCACATCTCTAAGAGTCTACAACTTGTCCTAACCCTACAAATAATTGAAAAAACAATTGACGACAAAATTTATCTTCTACGACGAACGTAGTAATTTCTTGATTTGTATTCAACATTTCTTTTCATGCAATTGATATATGTCTCTAGGCATTTACATTTTAACTGTTACGGGTCTTCCCATGCTCGAATCAGTCGAAAATCTTGATAGCAAAAAACCAATGGTGTAGAAATTATGTAGAGTTTAATAACAGTTAGGTCTCATTATCTTGTACTAAATAGTCTTGAATGTGTGGTAGGTTGTCATAAAGCATTTCCATAGTAAAGATGCTAAGATTTTTCCACAATAATTGCCTTTGAAAATAGGCCAATTAAAAGAATCTCAAGCACCGCCCCCCTACTATCTCAATTCTTACATGTGGAAGGTGTCATTTTTTTCTTCACTTATTTTGACGTAGTGCGAAACAAAGAATTCAAGCGAAAACTTTAAGAACACAAATTTGGAATCCACCATAGAATGAAAGATAAGTTTAAGAAGTTTTATAAATTCAATAATTGCCTCAAAATGAAAAGTTAGCCCTTTATTTATTAGGATTTACACAAAAACCTAGTTTAAAAGCACAAAAATTAAAAAGAATTCGAAATAAACTAAATGACAGAAATATTACTAAAACTTTAAAAGCAGTTTTCGAGTTCTAAACGAACCAGATTCCTAACATCCACCATATGTTATGGCGAAGGGATGTGTTTAGTATGTCTCGTTGTTCTCTTTCCGAAAAGATATTATGGGTTCAAATTGGAGCTCGAACACAAAATCTGCAATTTACTGTTTTTCCCTTTTCAATCTAACTATTCCTCAATCCACTCGGTCATCTGTTCCACCTCACATTGGAGACTAAACAATGGAAGAATAAGTTTAACAAGTTCATCCTCCTCTTGTCCCATTTTTGTTCTGCGCCGAACAAAGGGTAAGAAAGTCGAGGCGGACATAGATCCTAACAAGTTGATTGAAAATAAGACACCCGAGCAGGTCGTGTCAAAGAAAAGGGACGAAGAGTGCGGTCTACCTTTACCCCTCTACATGTACCACTTTCTACTTCCATGTCAACATGCTGATCATACAAGTCCTGGATCACAAGCTGGAAATAAAAAAAAAGAGTTGATGTTTGATAATCAAGCATACATAGTGCATTTTCAAAGAAAATAAGACTAAAAAAAGCGAGAAATATTTACTATTGCACTGAACCAGTGCTTTTCTTTGTTAAGAACAATTAAGTTATGCTAACATTGATAAAAGCACACATATCTCAGTACACAGAATAGAATGAAAAGTGTGATTATACGAAATGTGTCACATAAATAGAGTATCAGCCTTTCATAAGATTAGAGGCACCTCTTCTGAAAAATCGATCCATAACCTGAAATTTAAGAACTGGAGTTTTCCAAAAAGGTAACCTTGAAGCAGGTAAACAATAATGGCTGTCCGAGGCTGGAAGAGGCACTGGAATCAAGTTCTGGTCTAACCAAGACCATTCTGCCGAAACTTACGAATCAGCAAATTTCTTGTTAGTAACTCAGAAGTAGTTTGCCTCTCCAATATTTTTACCCGATGTATTAAGTTATACATTTTACTCATGCAGTCAATTCCATATGTAATTCCTATTTTTTGCGCTAATGCAAGATACTTGTCATCAGAACACGACGAACCCTAAACCTATTGTACATTTGAGCAGCAAACGTATTGCTAAAAATTCTTGAACTTGGAGAGGAACACAAATATTATACAAGCAAAGTAACGATAAGCTCACTTGTCATGAAAAAAACACAGAATTTATGGTCTCAATTTCAAATGCCACTACATAGCGAAAGATCTGAAGCCTATATCCCACTTCACGTCAAGGCACTCAAATTGAAAACTGATGATAAACCAACCAGTCCATCTCTTAAATCCAAACATCAGTTATTAAAATTGTGATGATCTCTAAGCAAAACCACATGGTGGCAGGCAAAATTCTGAATGAAATGTATAGACATGCTATTCTGTTTCTCTTGAAGAAGCAGATTTTGAAATGTTGTATGAGTTATTAAAAAGTGAACGCTATTATCTCCTTAAACGTAGATAAACTGATTTAGCACGTAAACCATCTCAATAGCAGATGACTCTAGCTGTGTAAAGCATATAAAGAGAAGTCTCATGACATAGGATTTGATCAGACAATTGAAATCGTCAAGACAAAACTTAACTCCACATAAGTTTTGCACTTAATGATCAAACTCACAAGTGAGATCTGTGCTTCAGAGGAGACCTTCGCAAGATTCACATTCTCTCACGAGAAATTGCAGCATATATTTCAAAGTATACGTTGTCAAACCAAGATACTGGATTCTTATAATGTCGAGGGAAAGCCTTGTCACGTCATGACAGAGTAATCAATTCCAAAATTCAACATCAACTAGCCATTGTGCGGCGCACAACACTTGCAATATTGCAATAAAAGAAATCCCTTAAGTCGCATAATGAAAAAGCCAGACAGGAAACAAAAACAGTTACACGACAAATAGTCGTCCAGGCTTTGCGTGGTGAATCTTCTAATTTATCACGTTCCAACCAATGATGAAAGAACTTGACTGCTCCCAATGATTGAGTAATAAATTTCTCACAGAAAATAATTTTAATCTGTATAAAAGACAACATTAAAACATATTCAAGAAATTATGGCATTCCAAAATAAAAAAGAAGGTATTTTTCTTAATGTCATTGTTCATACTATCATGGAAATTCTTCAAATTTATTGTGTTTCCTCAGCAATTCATTGCAGGGAAACATAATTAGTTCACCTTGTTCATAAGAGAAACATTGTCAATTATCTCAATCAGAAAGGACTCAAATTAGTTATGCAATTGTTTCTAAGATAGTTATAAATTGAGCATCCACCATAAAATCACTCATTAAATATCACCTGATAAATCAGAGAGATGGATCAACACAAAATTTATCGTGCAAAGATGCATTATGATCAACTGACAGAGGAAAAAGAACCCACAAGAAATTGCTAAAAACTTTCTTCCATTCCATATATTTTTCTTATTCCTGATTAAAACCAAGAATTTCCATGACATTTATTTTTAAAAGAGATAAACAGCACAATGCCGATTGGGATCCTGAAGAATTCTCGAGTAGTTATTAGGGAGAGAAACCAATATGATGCCTCCGCAGAATGCTTTCATCAATTGAGCCTTGGTTTTCCACTTTCCATTCTGGAAATTCACCAGTGCAAGAACCTTAACCCCAAGAGTGAAAGTTCCTTGATGCAAATCCTCTTTCAGGGCCAGGCCCACATCCTTTCCAAGATCCAGATCATAGAAGCCGAGATCAGTGTTTAGCACAGTCTCATTCTTCCTGGGTTGAATCAAGGGAGGTAAACAGTCTTTAGAAAGCTGCACACGCTGGGAGGATATATAGAGAAGGGTTATTTCCATTTGATTATATATAGCGGTCAAGTGGTGGTTGGGATTGGTAAGAGTGAGGCTCAATTTGCACGAGGCTGTAGCTGTATTATTGAAGATTGAAACTTTGGAAAGCTCGCCGGAGGAGACTTCAAGTTGAGGAGTACTTGGTTGGACTACAAGCCAAATAAAAAACCAGAATATACAAGTGATAAGAGTTAATAGTAGCGCCAGGGTTAAAGCGCGGAAAAAGATGGGCCTATCAAGGCATGGAAGCTGGTAGAGATGAGCATACAATGCATGTTCTGGCGTGGGTTGTGGCTGTGGAAAAGGGAGAGGTAAATGGGGGCTGTCACTGATGACAGGGACGTTCTCCGACGACTGTATCTCCAAAGGGTACTCAATAACAACTTTTGCTTCACCAGTAGAGGCATTGATGACGGACGCAGAGGCGGTGGTGTGATGGGTGGCGGAGGAAGAGGCGGAAGATGAGGAGGAAGAGGAAGCCATTGCCAATTTGTTATGTTATACAAAAAATGAATGGAGATTGTGAAATTTGTAGATTCAACCGATGGGACATAATGAAGTTTGCTCGCAGAGTTTAAGGGTTTGATGATCACACGTGGAAGAGAGTTGTCTCCATGAAGCTTCATTGAGGGGATAACTAAATTTATTTTGTCGTTTTGGGCTTCTTTTCTGGTGTTTTTAGTTGTTGACACTCGGGGATTTCATTGATGAAAGCTGTAACCGACGATAAAGGTTCATGAATTTATGACCTAAAAAAGTGCTGCTTCAATTTGTTTGTTTCTGTGAATGAACAGATTCATAAATGGCTATGGCGTTTAGGTATGAAAATAGAGGGAAAAGTAAACTGAAAGTAGGAGTGTGGAAGACGAAGTGGTAAAGCAGCGTTCAGCAAACCGTATTTTATATTAGGGTAAATTGCACGTGAAGTCCCAAGCCTTTCAAGAATGTGTTTCCAGGTCCCAACTAGAATATTGAGCCCTTGTTTGGTCCTGATTTCATTTTTTTCCTTCAAAAATTCATTTTTGACCCCAAATTTCATAGAACATGCATTTTTATCAATTTTCAATCACCTTTCATCAACTTTGATCAATATTTACTAAAAATATAATTTTAAACCAAACAAAGGCTGAGAAAGTTAATATCTTTTTTCTACCCAGAGCAGAAGTAAGTTTACCGTTATTATCCAAGTGTTAAAAACCTCTCAACGTGGCACTTTGATCGTAAAGGAATCTATTCTATCAAATCAGGTTATTGTCTAGCCATGACAATCAAAGAGAACTATTTACAATAACGTCAAATTCGTTACAAAGCTGATGATACTTTTATGGCAATTTAGAACCGAATAAGACTAAAATTTTCATTGAAAGTTATTCAGTGATACAATTAATTTCAACCAGATATTCATAGGATCCACAACTTTTATCAAATTTTCAACCATACATTTCCTCAACTTTTAAAATTTTTTTAATAAAAATCTAATTTTTAAGCGACAAGTATGTGATGGTTAAGTAATGTGCATATTTCTCTTCAAGTTCAAAGCTCCTCAATACAAGAAAATGAAGAATTTTATTGATCAATGATACAACATACATTCTTTTTTGTCACCATTCCATGAACCACCACCCGTTGGAGCTGGAAAATCAACCTTTAATTCCACACATGCAACTTTTAAGGCTATCTGTCGTCTCCAAAACTCCCCAGCCATAAATGTAGCTGTTGCTATGATCCTAACTTCAAAAACCATGCTCCCTTTACGTCGTTCTTCTAGCATATCTTTCACCCATGGCGCTTCAGTCGTGCTATAATATGTGTCATCAGAAGCAGGCACGAAAAAGTCGGTATCCATATCCATTTCTTCTCCTCTCTCCACTTGAAAAGAATCAACCAAGGATGTATCGACAATGAAATTCTTGTAAACAAGGCTACTTTCGGTTTGATCGAAAGAAATATCCAGTTTACGGTTTGGATTCTTTATGTTCAACCTGACTTCCCAATTAGCCTTTAACTTTGTATCGGTAAAGTTGAAATTGGGAATGGAAAACATTTGAATTTCAAAACTGGGAACGACTGAACCGACAAGAAACCACAATAGGAGGCTCAAGAGGACCGCGCCAAAGATTAACGCAACCATAAGGCAAAGCACGACGCAACAAAATGTATTGCTCGGTTTGTGCTCGGTGGTTGGGACTGGTAATTTATTAGACGATGGATAGGCCGGATTGTACTTGTTGGAATAGCCAGGACCGTCATGATACGGTTGTGCTAATTCTTGATAGGGAGGATGGTCATTCGAAGGATGTCCTTTGGATTCCTCGTCGACGGAGCGAGACATGGCTGTCCCTCCCTCCTGTCTGTCTAAGGGTGGAGAGAAACAATTAAAGAAGAACAATTGGATCCCTATAGCCCAATCGAATTGAAGAGGGAGAGTGGCCTCTTGTTTGAAAATGTAAGCTGAGGTAATAAAGCCAATAATTTTAGTGGTTGAAATTCATGTGCATATAGAAAACATATTTCAGCGGTGTCCTAAATTTACTGCCCAGTCAGCCATTTTTTCCGTAGTAATTAGGAAATTCAACCATGAATTATCGGAGAGAACAAGGAATGAGAAAAAAAAAAGTGAGAATTTCAAGATTCTTAGCCTTCAAATCTTGGATGGATCCAACCTTGGAGCCAAAACCATTGACTACAATTGACAAAAGAAAGCAAGAGCAAATTGAATGTTTTGCAATCTGTGTTGATGAGCCTATGGCCGGTCAATTCTCGAGCCCGTCTCATCTCTCCTCCAAAGGTAGATCGGCCGGGAAGGCAATGAGTGGCCCAACTAATGGAGAAAAATTTCAGTAGAATGATCCTATATACTCCTATATACTTATGTAGTACCCGTTGTCACTCAAGGATGACACACGTCTTTTATATTATATTCCATTAATATTATGTTCTCATGAATATATTAAAAAACTAGTGAGAAGCACGTGCAAGGCACGTGTCATGATAGAGTTGACTACGTAATAGCATATGTATAAAAAAAATATTTATGTCAAGCATTAATTACATAAAATTTTCTTATAAGTTGCTAAATGTTTCGAAACAACATTGGAAAGCGTGGTTCAATATGTGAGTGCATTTCAAGGACACACTCAAGTGGAACAGAACTCCATCCTTGGCATCAAACAAGCCATGGCCCAAAGAGTCAAATGCGGGCATTCATTTTAAGTCACAAAGTAGGAAAAAATATAATCATTTTCCCATATATCAATAGTCTACAGGTTTAGCAAGAAATTCCTCGGGAAGTGTTGGTATAACGTCTCTTTAAATGCAATTGTGTGCATTTAGAATCCTATTTCTATTAAAGGTGATAATTTGCAGTGCCATACAACTAAATGAAAATTAAGTAAGAATGTAACCCTGCGAAGGCGATGTGTGAAGTATATGTTGACTGGTTTGTCAACAGATTTTTTTTTTTTGTTTTGTTTTGTTTTGTGAACCATGGTTAGGGCAACTAACTATAGTGTGGTAGAGAAAACAAATATAGCAGCAGTTTTTTTTTTTTATATATACCAGCAGCAGAAACGTGAGAACTACAGAGACTGGAGAGTTGAAAAAGGGAAGAGGTTGTGCTTCTCTTGGTGAAATCAAAAGCTCCTTCTTTATAGATTAAATGGTGTTCTTCATGTACTAAAATCTGTCTCTCATATTCTTGCATCTTGGTTTCTTCACACCTAAATCTTTTCACACAAATAGTAAGAAAAAAAACAGGAACTCGTTTTTTTTTTCTTTCTTCACAGAAACTGATTTCTCTTCTGGTGATTGTTTGCTTCTGCTGTGTTGAGTGTATCCCTCTAACAGGTGCAACAATTTGGTATCAGAGCCTTTATCATATTAGGGTGGTAAAGCTCCAATTTGAGGTGTTTTTGGGCTTGAGTCTTGTGTGGTGCACACAAGGTGTTTGTTGAAATTCCTAAGAGAACTTGGTTTGTGAAACAAGTGGATGAATGATGTCTACTAGTGGAACAGTTAAAGTTGGGAAGTATGAGATCGAGAAATTTAATGGGAAGAACGATTTCTCTTATTGGAGAATGCAAATGAAGAATTTGTTAATCTCACAAAAATTGCACAAAGCTTTGGCGGGTATAGAAAAGAAGCACAAAGATATGTCCGATGAGGATTGGGAAGAGCTAGATCTTGAAGCACGAGCGTCAATCATTCTATGCCTTGAAAGGGATGTTGCTTTCTTGGTTGATGGTGAGGTAACGACTGCGGATGTGTGGTCAAAGTTGGAGGCAAACTTCATGACGAAGACTCTAACAAATCGGATTTATTTGAAGTCCAAATTGTATACTTGCAAGATGGATGAAGGTGCACCAATTCGGGAGTACATCAACAAGTTTGATAGATGCATATCAGATTTGAAGGACATTGATGTGGAGGTAGATGATGAGGATCAAGCACTTCTACTACTTCTTTCGTTGCCAAAGTCTTATGAGAACCTAGTACAAACATTGATGCTTGTGGGTGACAATCTTACGATGAATGAGACTAGAACGTCGCTTCTAGCGGATGACCTTCGCAAGATTGCAACTAGTGGCATGGCTAATAGTGGTAACAAGGAGCAAGCACAAGGGTTGTTTGTAAGAGGTAGAAGCAATGAGCGAAGAAAGAGCAAGGGAGGAAAGTCTAGATCGAGTTCTAGACCTCTTGCGGAAAGGCCGTGTTTCAAATGCGGTGAGCTTGGGCATTTCAAAGTAAATTGTCCTAACAAAAGAGTGGGATGGAAGAAGAACAACAAGAACAATAACAACGGGAAGGTACAAAGCAAACAAGAGGTTAGTTATGCCTCAGAAGAAGGGGGCAGCGATGAGTGTTACTCCGTCTCTTGTGATGAAGAAATCTCCGGTAAGTGGATTCTTGATTCGGGATGCTCTTACCATATGTGTCCAAATAGGAAGTGGTTTACTACCTATAGAAGCATTGATGGTGGAACTATGTTGATGGGGAATAACCATTCTTGTAAAACGGTGGGGCTTGGTTCGATTAGAATCAAGATGTATGATGGAGTGGTAAGAACATTGATGGATGTTAGACATGTTCCTGATTTGCGGAAGAACCTTATTTCTGTTGGTGCTTTGGACTCCAGTGGCTGCAAGATAGTTACATGGAATGGAGTAAAGAAGGTTGTTCATGGTTCTTTGGTAGTAATGAAAGGTATTCGTCAAGGTAACCTCTATTCTCTTTTGGGTTCTATAGTTACTGGTAATGTAGCAGTTGGAACAAGTGGAAGTGGTGGAGATCCATGTGAGTGCACTCGGCTATAGCATAGGCGGCTTAGGTATATGTCAGAAAAGGGTCTAGATCTGCTCAGCAAGGAAGGTTTGCTGAAGAACTTGAAGAAGCCTTGCATGGATTTTTGCGAGCATTGCGTGTACGGTAAAGCACATCGTGTTTAGTTCCAGTCAAGCAAACACAGAAGCAGAGGTATATTAGACTATGTCCATACAAATGTTTGGGGTCCGGCTACGGTTACTTCCAAAGGTGGTTCCAGGTACTTTGTCACATTTGTTGATGATTATTCCAGATATGCTTGGATTTATTTCTTGAAGCATAAGAATGAGGTATTCGACACGTTCAAGAAGTGGAAAGCAATGGTTGAAAATAGAACAGACAAGAAATTGAAGACATTGCGATCTGATAACGGTACAGAGTATACAGATGGTTCTTTCAAGGAGTTCTGTGATAAGGAAGGCATTGTGCGACACTGGACAGTTAGGAAAACACCACAGCAGAATGGGGTCGCAGAGAGACTAAACCGTACATTGCGAGAGAGAGCAATGTGTATGCGATCATATGCTACTTTGGGTAGAGAATGGTGGGCAGAGTCGGTTGCTACAGCTTGCTACATAGTGAACCGATCTCCACATTCAAAGTTAGATGGAGATGTACCTTACAGGGTATGACCAGGAGAGCATGCAGATTATGAGAGACTCAGAATTTTTGGGTGCACAGCCTACTACCACGTCAACGAGGGCAAGCTTGATGCGAGAGCCAAGAAGGCAATATTTTTGGGATATGTATCAGGTGTAAAAGGCTATTGTCTTTGGTGTATAGAGGATTCTAAGTTTATAATCAGCAGGGATGTTACTTTTGATGAGAACTCCATGGTAGCTTCGTTGAAAGCTACGGTGCCCGGTAATGATGATGTCGGGATTTCAAAGTCTCAAGTAGTTGAGATAGAACCTAAAGATCAACCAGGTTCTAGTCGTGTCCAAGAGGAGTATCATGGAGACACTCAAGAGGAGAGTGATGATGAGCTTGAACATGAGACGACTCAACAAGAGAATGTACAAGCACTACAACAACAACAGCTCGAAGATAGTTTGGCTTCCACTAGGCCAAGGCGAGCATACAAGCCAGTTCAGAAGTTGGGGTCAGACCAACCTTTGAGGCACTATGGGCAGATAAATTTGGTTGAGTATGCACTCTCGGTGGAGGATGATGAGCCGATCACTTTCAAGGAAGCTATTCGAGACAGCAATAGTGAGAGTTGGGTGACTGCGATGGAAGAAGAGATGGAGTCTCTTCGAAAGAACCAAACATGGGAGGTCGTCCCATTGCCTGTAGGAAAGAAAGCTATTGGTTGTAAGTGGGTGTATAAGAAGAAAGATGATTCTTCCAAGCTTGGTGGTACAAGATACAAGGCAAGACTAGTGGCTAAGGGGTTTGCACAAAGAGAGGGAGTCGACTACAATGAGATCTTTTCTCCAGTGGTGAAGCACACTTCCATTCGAGTGCTATTGAATATTGTTGCTCATGATGATCTTGAGCTGGAACAACTCGATGTCAAAACAGCCTTCTTGCACGGAGACTTGGATGAGGAAATCTATATGCATCAACTTGAGGGCTACAAGGTTGAGGATAAAGAACGTCATGTATGTCGCTTGAGGAAATCACTATATGGATTGAAGCAATCTCCTCGGCAGTGGTACAAGCGATTAAACTCCTTTATGCTAAAGCATGGATTCTCCAGAAGTGAGTATGAATGTTGTGTTTATATTCGAAAACTTCATGGAGGTGATTATATCTATCTTCTTTTGTGGATGACATGCTTATTACTTCGAAGAGCAAGGTGGAGATAAATAGGCTGAAATCTCAACTTGATAAAGAGTTTGAGATGAAGGACATGGGCGCTGCTAAGAAAATACTGGGTATGGAGATTAGAAGAGAGAGGTCGAACCGTCGATTGTTCTTGAATCAGAAAGGCTACATTGAGCGGGTTATCGCGAGGTTCGAGATGCAAGGTGCTAAATCAGTGGTGACTCCATTGGCTCCACATTTCAGGCTCTCTGGTAAACAATCTCCCACTACAGCGGAAGAGAAGGTACGCATGGAGCGTGTACCTTATGCTAGTGCAGTCGGCAGTTTGATGTATGCCATGGTGTGTACACGTCCAGATATTTCACAGGCGGTCAGTGTGGTCAGTAGGTTCATGGCGAATCCGGGGAAGGCACATTGGGAAGCAGTGAAGTGGGTCCTGAGGTACTTAAAAGGTACCGCTGATACGGGTTTGTGTTTTGGTGGAGATACATGTCAGATTAGTGGGTTTGTGGACTCAAATTATGCAGGTGATCTAGATAGACGACGATCTACTACTGGTTATGTGTTCAGTATACATGGTGCTCCAGTTAGTTGGCGATCGATGTTACAGGCTACAGTGGCACTCTCTACTACAGAGGCCGAGTACATGGCCATGGCAGAGGGAGTGAAGGAAGCATTGTGGTTGTGGGGTCTTCTAGATGATTTGGGGATTAAGCAGGATTGTGTGGACTTGTGGTGTGATAGTCAGAGTGCGATTCACTTGGCTAAGAATCAGGTTCATCATGCTCGTACCAAGCATATCGACGTCAGGTATCATTTTGTGCGGGATGTCATAGAGGAAGGTGATGTTTCTCTCATGAAGGTACACACAAATGAGAACCCAGCAGACATGCTTACCAAAGTGGTAACAGGCAGCAAGTTTCAGCATTGTCTAGACTTGCTTCATATCAGTCCATGTTGATGTGCCCGAGAGGGCATGGCTCTTCGGGGAGGTGTTGGAGTGAGGTGGAGTCTATATGAAGGTAGTAAGAACTACGGCGGCTTGATCCCGGTTTAGGGTACGTAGGCAACCATGGTCATAATGGTGCAGCCGGTTTTTGGGTGCCACAAAATCTTTTTTTTGTTAAGGTACAGACTAGGTGCTTGCAATTTTCTTCTGGTGTTCGTCCAAAATTTGAGGTCTATCAAATGATGTACGAGGTGGAGAATTGTGAAGTATATGTTGACTGGTTTGTCAACAGATTTTTTTTTTTGTTTTGTGAACCATGGTTAGGGCAATTAACTATAGTGTGGTAGAGAAAACAAATATAGCAGTAGTTTTTTTTATATATATACCAGCAGCAGAAACGTGAGAACTACAGAGACTGGAGAGTTGAAAAAGGGAAGAGGTTGTTTTTCTCTTGGTGAAATCAAAAGCTCCTTCTTTATAGATTGAATGGTGTTCTTCATGTACTAAAATCTGTCTCTCATATTCTTGCATCTTGGTTTCTTCACACCTAAATCTTTTCACACAAATAGTAAAAAAAAAAAAACAGGAACTCGTTTTTTTTTTTCTTTCTTCACAGAAACTGATTTCTCTTCTGGTGATTGTTTGCTTCTGCTGTGTTAAGTGTATCCCTCTAACAGGTGCAACACGATGCTTTTTGTCCTCCCCAGCAATATCATCCAATGTACAATTATACCAGCAATCACCATAAACTGGAGGATCTCCGTGTGGATTACAAGAAAGCCAGGCCTTCTTCTTCTTCTTCTTCGAATTTCGAATCTTGTTTTGGAAATCGATTTCGCCGAACCAGCACGACCAGAAAAAGAAGCACCAGAAAGAAATCATATTTATTGCAGATACTTACCTTAACAATATCACCAACATTCAGATAGTCTCTATAACAGCATCATAATTCAAATAAATTCTAATAGGTTGCTTAGCATTATTATGCCACCTTGGCAATTCAGAAACACCAAGCAATGCCCTTCCCCTTCGTTGAAGGGGCTTTGAAACACCAGACTCCTCCTAGACCTGTGGGGAAACAGTATACATGTTACAACCCATTTTAATTAGTCAAAGTCAATGGTTGAATTGTCAAGGTCAAGGTCAATATGGACTTAATTGGAATAATTAATTTTCTTGGGATTTATTTCATAATTTCATATGAGGGTTAAGGTGGTTTAAATTGGAAGTTAAGGACTTACTTATATTAGTTTGGGAAGTTATGGGACTTCTTTCGCAAAAAGCCCACTATTTTACTAATTAAATCCATTTCTCATTTCCTTCAAACCACATTTACGCAGAAGCAGGAGAGAAACCGGGCAGAGAGGAAAGAAAGGGAAAAAAAAAGAAGGAAAAGAAGGGAAAAAGAAGAAGAAAAGGAAGGAAAAAGGGAAGAAAAGGGTAAGTGGCGATTTTCTCCATTTTAGGTTCGATTTATCCTATTTTTTCATGAGATAAAGAATATATTATGTCAATTTTCTGGGGTTTTTACTTAGCTCGAAATTTCAAATGTAGGTAAAAGATTATGATTTTTAGTTCAAGTTTCTTGGTGGTTAGCTTCCATTTACATTTAAGGTAAGGAACCTTATTTTTGGGCAAACCCTAGAATTGCTAATTTGATTTTTGAGTAAGGATAATTGTAGGAAATGATTGTGATGATGAAATATTTACTTGGAAGTATATATTTATGGAAGAAGAGGAAAATTTAATGGAATGAATTATCATTACTAGTTGTCACTAGATTGAAGTGAGTATTTGCATATATGCTCGGATTGAAGGTTATGTTGATGAGTTGGTCATTAGTAAATGGATTAGAAAGTGATATTAGCTCCAATGGATTAAAGGAATAATATGGAGAATTTATTCAAGTATGGAGGAATTAAGTTCTAAGAGCTTGTATTTTAAAGCTAAGACTACTTTCTATGGTGGTCGCTAAATTGATTATTCATATCATATTTCAGGTGGTGACGAGAAGATTGGAAACGTTTATCAGCCAGTCTAGCTTGTAGCTCGTATCTTGTGAGTGAAAAATCTTATTTTTCAGAAATAAATATTTATTAAATTTATACTATATTATAAAGTTAATTATCACATATATTTAAATTGACAGCACGGTTTCCAAAATCAAACAGATTTTATAGTCAATTTCTTTTTTAAAGTTAAATCAAGTTTATTGAAATTATTTCTCTAGCATGTTACATTCATATTATATATTTCAGCATATTTATAGTTATTTTAAAACCATCAGAAAGTACCCAGGTGATTTTACCTACTCTACACTGATGTGAATGTGTTTCCACAGTGTATGACCAGATTATCAAAGGTCTTTGGGACCCACTCTCGTACACACGGGCTTTGGGCCGTGTATTAGGGTGATTAGCCTTTAGGGCAGCTCTGCGTACGTATGACCAGTTTATCAGATTATCAGATTTGAATGATTTTGCCTTGTACATCGAGATTACTCTGTACATGAGTAGGGCTATTCATTGGGTACTTCTTGGTGTGATTATTTAGTATATCATTTATATTCATTCAGTTTTAGATTCACAGAATTTCAAATATCAGATAATAGTTTATTTCAACATATAGAATTCAGTTTATTCAGTTACAGAAATACCATTTTAACTTACAGAAATGACAGTTTTACACATATTTATATTGATACCAGATTGTCTATATTTGACATATTTTTATAGTTGGTTATTCAGAATAAAGCGTATGAATTTAATGGTTTTAGCATATTTCAGTTATAAAAGAAATTATCAGAATTTCTTAAGAACTGTAAGAATAATAAATCAGATTTTTCAGTAACAATATATAAATGGAAAAAGTATATGTTTTTGCGAACTATCCACTCACTGAGTTACAAACTCATATATTTTGTCATGTTTTTCCTATCAGGAGGTCGCTGAATTTGAGATACCTGGAAAGTCTGCTGAAGTCAAGAGCCTGACTACCCATCATTAGACTGCATGATTTTAATCATATCTAGCATGTAAATGTTTAATTGGGAACTTATGTCATAAAACACTTGGTCTAATATTTTGTGTAATGTTCACTTTGTCGATGGGTTGCTTCATTGTTGTAATGCACGCATGCATGCAAACATGGTGATTTGAAGTAGAAGTGTTCGTTCAAGTTTAATTCCGTATTGATTTAGTTGTGGTGGCATTGATGGATTTGGTGATCCCCAAATATTTGATATTGATTATTGTATGGGGTTTTTTGTAAATTTTCAGGTTGGTTTTGTTCTATTTTCAGGGGAAACTCTGCCAAAATTTTTACAAAAATATTGTATTCACTAAATAGTCAAACAGTCGTAGAACAGTCTATGTGGCCTTGGTGGTGGGTCCAGCATCTAGCTGGAACTCATCATCGGCGCACGTCACGTCTGGGTCCACTAGGGTGACTCGAGACGGGGTCGTGTCAATATACCTTGCGACCAGGTCTATTCCTTTGTTCGATTATCTGATCATGAATGCAAGAATGTGATATTATATTCTCGTTCCCCTTTTCAGCTCTTTGTGTCTGCAATTGGAGTTCTTTCGTTGTTGCATAAGCGGCTTCCAACAACAATAATATCAATAAAGCCTGAAAAATAAACACAATTAACACCTTTAGAAAAATTAAAACATATAAATTACCAAGTAGATGCTTGAAAATACTTGTAGAGTTATTGTTATTTAGGGATGTGGGTTTGCAGGTAGAAAAAATACTGTAAGAAATCTGAAAAAAATTTACGGAGCAGTTTATACAACCGAATTAATAGAGGAATGTTTGAAAGCCGTAAGACTAACAACATCAAATCCTACTTCTTCCAAAATCATTAGCAAACCATTTATATACATGATTGGTTGTGTGTACAATTTTTTTTAATATATATATAGGTTTAACCTAGAAAGGGAATGGAGACGGATAAAAGACGAGTGCTGCCATAATGATGGGTCAATTAAGCCAAAAGTTGATTACTGTTGGAAAGTAAACTTGATTTTGGAGTAAGTAATATGATTTTAAGAGTTTTGCTCATAGGCCCAATTCAAAGGCCCAACAAAGTCTAGCATTTTCTAAAATTATATTCCAGAAAGACCCATGTAAATATCTAAGTAATAGATGTGATCATAAATATGCATTGTACCTAGAATACTCTAGGAAAATATCTAATCCAAATATGAAATCTAGAAGCCTCATGAAAATTTATGGACTAGAATTCTCTAGATTAATGTGTGGTCTAGTAGTCTCATGTAAGCCCTATATAAAGGAGTAGAGTCCCTCCATTTTGTAACAACAAGTCAAGCCAAGTGTTGTAAGTGTTGAAATTGAGAAATATAAGTTACATTTTATTTACCTCTTCCTATTAGTATTATCCTTCCTATCAAGTCTTAGCCAAATCAAGTTGGTAAACCCCTCTTTCCTCCAACAAACTGGTATCAGAGCCCTAAGGTCCTTGTGAAAAATGGCAAGTGGGATGATTCCTTTTCAAGTCCCTCAACTTAACAAGGATAACTACGACAATTGGAGCATAAGGATGAAGGCATTGCTCGGGTCGCAAGATGCATGGGAGATCGTAGAGAAAGGCTACACGGAGCCACATGACGAGGTCACTCTATCCCAAGCACAAAGGGATAGTTTGAAGGATGCAAGGAAGAAGGACAATAAGGCGCTCACCCTCATCTATCAAGCCTTAGATGAAGGCATGTTCGAGAAAGTAGCTTGTGCTACTACGAGCAAGGAAGCATGGGAGATCTTGCAAAACTCCCACAAAGGAGTTGAGAAGGTGAAAAAGGTTCGACTCCAAACACTTCGAGGTGAGTTTGAAGCTTTACATATGAAAGAATCGGAATCAATATCTGATTACTTTTCAAGAGTATTGGCCATTGTGAACCAATTAAAGAGGAATGGAGAAAAGTTGAGTGACACTAGAGTAATTGAGAAGATACTTAGGTCTTTAGATTCTAAATTTGACTACATAGTTGTAGCCATTGAGGAATCTAAAGATCTAGATAGTATGAGTGTCGATCAACTCATGGGATCTTTACAAGCCCATGAGGAAAGACTAAAGAAGAAGGTGAAAGAAGAGCCATTAGAGCAAGCTCTTCAAACAAACCTCACTTTGAACAAGGGTGAAGGAAAGTTCAGCAGTAGGAGAAGCCAAAGAGGAAGAGGACGGGGCCAAAATCAAGGAAGAAGTGCATTCTACAAGGAGGAAAGAAGCCTAAACTCGTTTTCCACTAGAGGTTATGGAAGAGGAAAAGGTACGAGGCAAAATGAAAAGCCAAGGTATGACAAATCTCAAGTTAAATGTTACAATTGTCAAAAATTTGGCCATTATGCTTTAGAATGTAGAAATGGTAATAACCAAGTCAAGGAGAAAGCCAACTATGCTAGTCAAGAAAATGAAGTGGATCCTACACTATTGATGGCATACAAAGGTGAAGAAAGCAAGGAAATAAACACTTGGTACTTGGATACGGGAGCAAGCAACGATATGTGCGGAAGAAGAAACATGTTCATGGAGCTCGATGAATCGGTAAGCGACAATATTACTTTTGGAGATGAATCGAAGATCCCCGTAAAAGGCAAAGGTAAAATCTTGATTCGGTTGAAGAATGATATGCATCAATTTATCTCAAATGTCTACTATGTGCCCAATATGAAGAATAATATTCTGTGCTTGGGACAACTCTTAGAGAAGGGCTACGATATTTATTTGAAAGATCATAGTCTTTCAATAAGAGATCAAAGAAAAAATCTGATTACTAAAGTCCATATGACAAGAAATAGAATGTTTGCACTAAGCATTTAAAATGATGTTGCTAAATGCTTAAAAGCTTGTTTTAAAGATTCATCTTGGCTTTGGCACTTAAGATTTGGGCATCTTAATTTTGGGGGTTTAAAGTTGTTAAGTAAGAAGAAAATGGTAAAAGGTTTGCCTCCAATAAATCATCTGGATCAATTATGTGAAGGATGCTTACTTGGAAAGCATTCGAGGAAAAGTTTTCCAAAAGAAGCATCTACAAGAGCTAAGAAGCCGCTAGAACTTGTACACGCAGATATTTGTGGGCCAATCAATCCAAGCTCTCTCGGTAAGAACAATTACTTTGTTCTCTTCATTGATGATTTTAGTAGAAAGACTTGGGTCTATTTTCTCAAACAGAAATTGGAAGTTTTTAGAACTTTCTAGAAGTTTAAAGCTTTCGTTGAAAAGGAAAGTGGCTATAGCATAAAAGCCATGAGATCGGATAGAGGAGGAGAATTTACCTCCAAAGTGTTTGAGAAATATTGTGAAGAAAATGGAATTCGTCGCCCATTAACGGTTTTATACTCTCCACAACAAAATGGAGTAGCCGAAAGAAAGAATAGATCAATTCTTAACATGGCCCGCTGCATGCTCAAAAGCAAGAGATTGCCCAAAGAACTTTAGGCCGAAGCTATTAATTGCGCTGTATACCTATTTAATCGATCTCCTCTAGAAGTGTGTGGAATAAGACACCACAAGAAGCATGGAGTGGAAGGAAGTCAAGTATCTCTCACCTGCGAGTATTTGGGAGCATTGCATATGCTCATGTGTCGGATCAAAAGCAGTCCAGCTAGATGATAAGAGTGAAAGGTATGTCTTTATCGGCTATGACTCTCGCTCCAAAGGCTACAAACTGTATAATCCAAGCAAGGGGAAGATTATCATAAGTAGAGACGTCGAGTTCAATGAAGAATGAGATTGGGATTGGGGTGTCCAAGAAGAAGACTACGACTTCTTGCCATTCTTTGAAGAAGAAGAACAAGAGAATGAAGAGCAGCAAGAGCCTACCAGTCCACCTCTATCACCTGCTCATGGAGATGCTTCACCAGTATCTTCACAAGGAGAAAGCTCAAGCGAAAGGACACCACGGATGAGGAGCCTACAAGAGCTATATGAGGTAACAGAGAATCAAAATAATCTCACACTTTTTTGTCTTTTTGCCGATTGTGAGCCAATAGGGTATGAAGAAGCAGCGAAAATAAAAGATGGACATATGCCATGGATGAAGAGATTAAAGCAATTGAGAAAAACGATACATGGGAGCTGACGACTCTTCCCAAAGGAAAAAGAGCAATCGAAGTCAAGTGGGTGTACAAGATAAAGAAGAATGCTAAAGGAGAAGTGGAGAGATACAAAGCAAGATTGGTTGCCAAAGGCTACAACCAATAGTCGGGGATCGATTTTGAAGAGGTATTTGCCCCTGTTGCTCGCTTAGAAATCATAAGATTAATTATCTCTCTTGCCGCACAAAATAAGTGGAAGATTTTTCAAATGGATGTGAAATCAGCTTTTCTAAATGGTTATCTTGAAGAAGAAGTTTATGTGGAGCAACCAATGGGATATAAAATAAAAGGGCATGAAGGTAAAGTCTTAAAACTCAAAAAGGCTTTATATGGGTTGAAACAAGCTCCAAGGGCATGGAATAATAGAATTGACAAGTATTTTCTAGAAAATGACTTCACAAAATGTCCTCACGAGTATGCCCTTTACATAAAGGTAAATGAGAAAGGAGATATCTTGCTTGTTTGTTTGTATGTGGATGATCTTATATTCACAGGAAATAATCTAAGTATGATCACTGAGTTTAAGAAGGTCATGGCTCAAGAATTCGAGATGACAGATATTGGTCTTATGGCCTACTATCTTGGGATTGAGGTAAAGCAAATGGAGGATGACATCTTTATCTCACAAGAAGGGTACGCGAAAGAAGTTCTAAAGAAATTCAACATGGCGGATTGCAAGCCTGTATGCACCCCCGTCGAATGTGGAACCAAGTTATCGAAGTATGATGAATGTGAAAAAGTGGATCCAACACTCTTTAAGAGTCTTGTCGGAGGTCTAAGATATTTGACATGCACAAGACCAGATATCCTCTTTGGAGTAGGGCTAATCAGTCGCTATATGAAGATACCCACCATGACCCATATGAAAGTTGCAAAGAGGATTCTTCGCTACATCAGAGGTACGCTTGACTATGGTTTAATCTATTCATCATCTAATGAATTCAAACTTGTTGGCTATAGTGATAGTGATTGGGGCGGAGACATTGACGATAGAAAGAGCACTACTAGATATGTATTCTACTTGGGCAACACTGCATTCACTTGGAGCTCGAAGAAGCAATCGAACGTCGCGCTATCTACATGTGAAGCTGAATATGTTGCAGTTACATCAAGTGTTTGCCATGCAATTTGGCTTAGAAACTTGTTGAAGACACTTGGAGTCTTACAAGATGAACCGACTGAGATCCATGTTGACAACAAATCAGCACTGGCATTGGCAAAGAATCCAGTGTTTCATGATAGAAGCAAGCATATCGATACAAGGTATCACTTTGTAGGAGAGAGTGTTGCAAAGAATGAGGTGCAATTGAAGTATGTAACCTCTCAAGAGAAGATCGCCAACATTTTCACTAAGCCACTCAAGCATGACGTGTTCCGCAACCTAAGAAATTTACTCGGAGTAGCAAAATCAAGTTGAAGGGGGGATGTTGGAAAGTAAACTTGATTTTGGAGTAAATAATATGATTTTAAGAGTTTTACTCATAAGCCCAATTCAAAGGCCCAACAAAGTCTAGCATTTTCTAGAATTATATTCTAGAAAGACCCATGTAAATATCTAAGTAATAGATGTGATCATAAATATGCATTGTACCTAGAATACTCTAGGAAAATATCTAGTCTAAATATGAAATCTAGAAGCCTCATGAAAATTGATGGACTAGAATTCTCTAGATTAATGTGTGGTCTAGTAGTCTCATGTAAGCCCTATATAAAGGGGTAGAGTCCCTCCATTTTGTAACAACGAGTCAAGCCAAGTGTTGTAAGTGTTGAAGTTGAGAAATATAAGTTACATTTTATTTACCTATTCCTATTGGTATTGTCTTTCCTATCAAGTTTTAGCCAAATCAAGTTGGTAAACCCCTCTTTCCTCCAACAATTACCAGAATTAACAAAAATCAATAGAAAAGTAAATAACCCTGCAATTTACAAGAAAGAAGAGGGCAGGAAGAACCCAGAAATGAGATTTTGCCAAAATACAACATTTGCCTACCAAAAAATTGCCAAAAAAAATCATCAGTTCACAAATAAAAAAATAGAACCAAAAAAGCCATAAATATGGAAGTCTTTTTCCGGAATGGTGACAATTCTAAAACGCAGAAAAAAAATTCTATATTTTCTTTCCAGCATTTTCTCAGCTACCAAACGTCCATCGAAAAAATATTCGTACATTTAATTAAAGCAATAATTTTTGTTCAAAAAAAAGAAGGCTGAATATAAAAATTGAATTTTACCTTGATAAATATTACAGCAAAATTAAGCTTAAATCTTGAGCGTAAAGAAACTTCAGCACATCGGTTACACGGAATCCTCAACTCCATGAATGATGAAACGCTGGTGTTTGATGTTAACCACCTCAGTTCCATCAAATGCCCCGGCAATTCTCCAATCGGCCCCCACCCGTGAAATAAATCCCACATTATAAGCTATTCACAAACCAAATATATTGAAAATCCTCACTTCAGAAAAAGATAAGAAAGATTTCACCTTTTTGAAGAACACTCCCAAAATGACAGCTCAATATATTTGTTAGAGGTTAGTATACTGTTTGTGGATTTTACTGATAATTTTGACAAAAAATAAAAAAATTGTTTGAAGAGAGTTCACGGTGAGGAGAGATTAAGAAAGACAGAAGCGATTAGTTCAGGCACGGACCAAGAGATCCGTGCTGAATGGACCTTTTGGTCAGTTCAGAAACGGACCAATAGGTCTGTCCAGCATGGACCAAGAGATCCGTACTGAACGGACCTTTTGGTCCGTCCAGCACGGAAACTTTAAATTTTGTGGCTTCAGGCATGATTGAGGGTTCTGGTTTAGGGATTTTGATTTGGGTTAATAATATAAAGACGTGTTTGTTTGGTGATCATCACAATGCTCACATACGTTTACAGTCATAAATTTTTGAAAGTAAGAAATTGAAAACAACAATAGTACCTTGTTGAAGAAGATCTGATCACTGGAGAGCGCGATAAAAAATTACATTCCGGCAACATCTGCCCAACATTACTCTGCATGGCGCACATATGGGTCTCCATCAATTTGGAAGCGATCGTCGAGATTCCCTATATATGCAGTGTATGTGGAGAGGAGGAATTCACTAGAAATGTTGCATAAATGAGAGGACAAGGGGAGAATTGAGTAAATAACGAGGTATGGGAGGTAGAGTGTACAAATAGAGAAGAAAAAGACGATTTTCTTGGAGTAAATAATGAGGAATGAGATGTAGCGTGTACAAATGGAGAAGAGAAAGATGCTTTGCTCGGCTAATGCGGATCACTCGACTCAGCTCGGCTTAGGTGGTCATTCGGCTTATGAATAGTAAACACAGAAGTGCCTCTTTTATATAGTGGTGATAAAATCAGGAAGGCGATTTAATGGGCCGACTAATCAGCCCTACCCGGGTTCTAAACAGACCAATTGCGGTGTCATTCACACAGAGATGGAACGACGCCTTGCTACCATTCTTCTGAGCATTCACGTACGTTGTGCAGAAACCCTTCCTAGTCTCATTTGTCGCCATCATCATGGTGGAAGAAACCCGATAACCCATATTGAAATCCGAAAAGGGCTCTTGGTCCGAACCATGAACCGTGTTGAATTTCAGGTTCTTCATTGCCATCTGGTAATTCTCTCTGATAACCCTCAAGTTCTGAAGCCGATCATTCATATTCGCCAGCACTGAGTGCGTAATATGATCGTAAAATGGCACAGGTTGGTTGAGATGGAGCAGAATCATGTTCTCCAGTACCGGCGCCGCCAAGGAATCAGAAAACTCAACTTCTTTAACTCTTTCTCTCCGGTTTCTCGACTTTCGAGATCTTTTCAATACGACTAGAAAACAACAATCCTTTTGGCGACAAATTAACCTGAAGTTGACCTTCCCTGTTATTGGAGTTCGCCGACGATCATCCAGGAATGGAGATTTAGGGTTTTTATTACGGTGGACCAAGTAAATCGAAATTTGATTAGGCGAAATTCCAATCTTTTGGCTAAGCATCAGCTGAAAAGGATTGTACTCCAGCCTAGGGAAAATTTTCACGTCCCCAATTATCATCTCCCTTTCCCCATCGTAAAACACCACCGGAAAAGCAGTCCCTCCTCCGTCTTCCACCATATCTCTGCCAAAGTATCACAAATAACATAACCTGTCAGAATTTTCAAGAACGTACGCAAAACGGGAAAATTAAAGAGAAGAAAGAAGAGAGTTTTGGATAAAGGAATTTGGTCAGGTGTGGGGTTTTAAGATTATGAGAATTGAAAGGCGGTTGGGATAATTTAGGGATATAATTATGAAAGGAAAATGCAGATTTCGTGGGAAGGTTGAAGGTTTTGGTAAATAACTTGGGATACAAGCAAGAAACATGAAGGGTCAGTTTCAGAAGCATGAATGGAGGGTGAATTTGTCTTTACCTACTTTCAATATTCCTATTCCTTAATATCTCTACCATAAATAAAAGCGTAACTTCCTTCTTAGAGCCTGTTTGGTAGAAATTTTTGGGGGAAGAATTGATTTTAAATAGTTATATGATGTGAAATGTGTGGTTGAAAAAGAAGAAAAAAGTATTGATGTGATGGAAAATATTATTTTATTGAAGAATGTTTGGTTGAAAATGAGAATTGATTTGAGAATTGATTTGAGAATCAGAAACAAATAGGGCCTTATTGTTCATAAACAGTTAGCCGAGCCGAGCCGAGCCAAAAGTCTTTATGGCTCAGCTCGGCTAAATTTTTTTTTTTTTTTGGGTTTTTGGTTTTATCTTTTGATTAGTTTTGTTTACAGTCGAGCCAAATGGCTTCATGGCTCGACTCGGCTAACTTTTTTTTTTTATACGTTTGATTCAATATTTTAAGTTACAGATATTCGTTTTAATCGATTTAAAATTTGTAAAACGTTGAAATGCGACCATGATAAATATATGATCGATAAATTTTACATATTAAAATAATTTTACATTAATTGTGAAATGTAAAGTCATAATTGTTTATTTTTCTTTTCAATCCCAACCTCATTCCAATGTCCTTTTTTCAAACTTTATTTTCTTACAATTTTTTCGTTTGATTTGCTATTTCACGATATGAATATCCAATTGGATCGGTTTCAAAATTTTTTAAAAAAAACTTAAAATGTGATAATAATAAATATATTGTCGATTAAGTTAAAATATAAAAATGACTTTATGGCTCGGCTCGGCTCGGCTAAACCTTTTTTTTTTTTTACGTTTGATTAGTTTTTTTTTTTCAATTTCTTTTGAGTTTATTAATTATTTATTTTGAGTTTTTTTCCCGTTCTTTTGTTTAAAAATTGATTAGGAGTTTATGAAGTAATTGACAATGACTATTCTATCGGAGATTCATAAGAATATATTTTTCGATAACTGAAGACTGTGGTGAAAGGTGAGCCTTGATTTTTTTGATAACTGTAGGTGTGATTTTTTTCATATCCACATTTAATGTTGCCTCGAAATATTTAACAACTTATAAGAAAATTTTATGTAACTAATGTTTGACATAATTTTTTTCTTTGATACCTACGCTATTACTAGGGGTGTCCAAAAGTCCCGAACTGAATCAAATCTGAACCAAATCGAGCGGTTCTTCATAAGTTAAATACCCGAACAAGTACCCGAATCGAGAACCGATAGATTTGAGTTGGATCTCGGGTCTAGACCAAGAACCGAATAAGAATTGAAACTAAATAATTTTTTTTATTTTTTATATTGAAATAATTAAATTATTTTATTTTTTTCTAAACAAATTAGCAAATTAATTAAATAAATACTTGGTAAGTATTACCAATACTTAAAAATATTTTATTTTTATAACTTTTAATTTATATTTCATTTTCTGTATGCAGACAAGTTGCATGAAGGCTTGAAACAAATGAATTTACTTTATGTAGTGTTGCTGTAATATTAATATCTACTTTTTAGTATTTGTATGCATTGAATTAATTTTATTGGGAAGCTAGTTATTTATATGTTTTTGAATTGAGCTACTTTAATTTGTAAAAGTTACAAATGAAATATCATTAGTTATATTTACGTAGATTTGCTATAAATATTAAAAAAAATTAATTATGGTATAGAACGGAACGGAACCGAACTGAACCCGAAAGGTTCCATAATTATATTTGGACCCGACGATTCCATTTATTAAATATCTGAAAGTTTTGAGTCGGTTCGATCTTCAGAACCGAACCGAACCGACCCCACCCGACCAACAAACAACCCTAGCTATTATGTAGTCAACTATATCATTCTCACTAGTGTGTGTGTGTGTGTGTGTGTGTGTGTGTGTGTGTGTGTATATATCGGGAAGAAACCTTAAGGGTGTGTTTGAGTTACATTATTTTGGAAGAACATATATTTTTAAATTGTAGATTGATAAAAAATGTATGGTTGAAAAAGAAAGAAAAATTATTGATACGATATAAATTATTATTTTATTGAAAAATGTGTGGTTAAAAATGAATAGAAGAATGATAATAAAATTTTTAATATGGATCAAACAAGGGCTTAAAGAGGAACAAACTCGTACTACTTTCTATTAAGAATGACAAATAGGTCGAGCCATTCATGGGCTCGACTGTCCCGATTCAGTCAGTGGGCCACTAGTACTTGTTTTTTTTTTTTTTTATCGGTAAAATTTATTATATTGATCAAAACCATGTACATGCACGATGGGCATACCTAGGCAAATCACAAATCAAGTACATTAACCAAGTACACCGGAATTACCCTGCACATCTGAAATGAAAAGAAACATACAATTACTCCGGGCATACTCAGGGAAACGAAAATGGTGTACAAACGATAAAGATCTAGCAACTAATAGCCATAGTTTCATATTGAATCAAAACACTCGGATACAAAGAAAACATAGCTTTGTATACGTGTGTTTTGATTCGCCTAACCGTAGCATCAACATTCGGTTTCAGACCCTCAAAAATCTTACGATTACGTGCTGTCCAAAGAAAGTAGACAGTAGAAGCAAGTGCAATCCTTTTCAATTTGCTCTGCCAAGTGGTACCACGTGCCTCTTTTTTGATCCATTTTAGTGCGCTCTGTAATGTGGACATGGCTCGCCTAATACCAACCCATTCCTTAATCTTCAGCCAAACAGATGCACTAAATTGACATGCAAAAAATAAGTGCTGGGCATTTTCATCGTTTGTACCGCATAAACAGCAAAGGTGGTCAATCTCCATGTATCCAAGTTTATCCTTCGTGAGCAGTCTGGCATTAGCCCCAAGCCATAAAATGAAGGCATGCTTTGGGGTGATGGTAGAATTCCATATAGTCGCTGCCCAGATAACTTTCGGCCCCTTCATCCTGAAAAAATCATATGCCCTTTTAATGTTAAATCGCCCGTCACTGGCCCAACTTTCCAGAATATGTGCAGCCACCTGTGCTCGTGTAATAGGCTTGGCCGATTCTGCCTGAGGCTGTGCATACTGTCAAGTTTCGTTCACTGTACCCGTTTCCCCTTCAGCTGGCCGAAATTGAGGTTGTACAATCTGCCCAGCGATTTCCAGCAGCTTTTTAATCAAGGGAGAGTTAGCATTTTTTTTTTAACCCGCTGAATATTGCACGATCCAAGTACATGCATGACCAACCTTAGTTCAGATCAGTCATTGCCATTGCGTAGACCAAGAAAGAACCTCTTGTATAAGTGGATATCAAAGCCTTTTCAAGTGAGGTAAGATGAGAAAAGGCTAGCTGCGTGTGTTCAAGAGTTACTCCCGTGCAGAAACTCTTCCTAGAACCAAGATAAAATTACTCTATATTGGCATTAACAAAGAAAAGTTACAATTCATAGAGCTTTTGGTGATGTCCAATGCTAAGGTCAAAAAAATAAGACTTTTTGCTTACCTTGTTGCTTCAAGTAGATTAGTGTCTATTCATTTTCTCCCGTTAGAGGGAGTGACCCAAATGGCTCTAACCCGCAAACAGCAGCAGGGGCGGAGCCAGCCCATCAAAGTAGGGGGGTTCGAGAGTTGAAGGGGTGAGGGCTCACGGGGGTTGCCCCCGAAATTTTTTTTTTTGAAACATTATTTATTAAAATGAGGGAAGTTAGTACTTTGTGATAGAGAAAGGAAATCAATGAACATAAATTAATGTACATTATTAACAAAAAAAATCAAGAAACATATAAATTATCCGAAGTTACATACTCGAATTTGAGCTCAAGCTTACGTAGATCGGATCTTCCTCAATAGTCTTGAACTCATCAAGCTTGCACTCAAACAATAAGACGACATATAAACTCAATAAAACAGCAAATTAAAACATGTAGAAGACCCAATTTAATTTTCATGGTCAAAATTCTACATTAATAGTACTTGTATACTACGATACAAATTATTATCATGGACGAATACAGGAAGATCGGTGCAAAAACGTAAATACTGCAATTAAAATATGAAACATTTTCAAGTGACGCAATCATATTACTCAACTTCATACAACATAATGTATAATAACTAATGGAGTACAAAAAGTTATTGAAGCAATTTTAGACTAAACTAAAATATGTCTTATCAAATAAAATATATCCTTGTTCTAATTAAACTATTTATACACAAAAAAAATTAAAAAAAAAATTTGTCAAAAATTGAGGGGGGTCCCGGACCCCCCCCCCCCCCCACCACCTCCGCCCCTGAACAGCAGGTACTGCAGAATAATCCCTTCTTATGATTTTCCTCTCGAAACTCACACTGCAAAATTGAAGAGAAGCCGAACTACTACTTGTTTCTTTTGCAGTGACACTAAGCTTGAGGATATCATGTACGCCTACTTTATTAGTTTTGTAACTAGATATCCAGATACTCTTTGGGACGAAACAACTAGGTAAACAAGGCATGAAATTTGCTGCTAGCTAGAGATAGTTTTAGCTTTGTATTTTATGAAACAAAAAATTAGTGTTTGCTCATTAGGAGAAAGGAAAGATGAAGATGATAAAGACCAGGGTCGGCCCTGAGATTTTGGATGCCCTGTGTGCATTTAAAACATTCTATATGAAACACTGGCAGAGTGGCAAGTTGAAGAATTTGCATCTCAGCTATGAGTTTGGGATCCAGACATGTAATATTGATTCAAGCTTACGAGTACATCACACTTAAAGTCGAGTTTTATTTGTCGCAAACTTCTATCATACATATATCCCGAAAGGCCATAATCTTCCATCATCAACACATAAATATGCACAACATACTAAGTTGTTTTCCTAATAATTTCAGAGTATCTGACGCCATACTGTTCGGGTCTTTGCAAATACATCAATGCATATTTATTTTACAAAAATCTCAAAAATTGATATATGCCAATATACTGTATACAGGTTGCAAGAGAAAGTAATATAGGCTTAAAGAGAAACTTCATTGGGGAACGCAATTATGTATTTATATTTTAAGTAGTCAACCACAAAGCTTAGGGTTCCATCTTACTTTGCCAACCTTATTAAGAGGAATAGTCCAATCTTTTATAAGTTGTCTATATTTTCATTTTTATTCAATGTTATACCTTAACACTTACAGTTCTTATGAAGTTTCCATCCATCTTCAAGTTCCATTTCCATCATCTTGACAACAACCTGAATCTGAACATTCACTTTTTGTATAAATTTCTCAAAGATTTAGAAATTGAACTAAATGTTTACCATCAAACCAAAAGTAGTACATTCAGCAATGAAGTACCTTGTTTTGCTGAGCATGAGGATCATCTCCTCGCACCAAAATAATGCGCCCCTTTTCAAGCTAGGGCACATCAATAATCCTTTCATTGCACCAACTCTGTAAGATCGAGTTATGTATAAGTAAACATAGACCAAAATAAGCAAAAATTATACTCGAACATTCTCACTGTCAACAACATATTTGAAAAATTTCTTAAAAATCCTGAAAAGTACTAAATATACTAATATAGTTCATACAACAGTTGAAGAAAACACATACTAATATACACGACAAATGAACCCAAAATCTAAATTATGGTCGTCTGGATATTTCTTACGGAAAATTCATTTGAATGGACAACCACAAAATATCCACATAAAACCAATGACCTTAAAATTAGCACAACCAAAAAGAAAAATCACTCAAAACGGACCTCTTATAATTAATTTACATCGAAAAAATAGAATTTCGAATTTAAACAAAAAGTAATCTGGGTTGTGTACCTGTCTAAGCATGGAGTTTTGCGCTTGTATGTGAGGGTGATTTCTAGCTCTTTTGTAAATTCTTCAGAATAATCATCAAAATTGACGACTAATGGAGATAGATATGATGCTTCTTTTTGTGTAGAATAATTGGGTCTGAAGAACGAACTGATCTTTGATTGCATTTTTTCAATTTCCTTTTTTGTTTATCCAGAAGATGAATGAGAAATCCGAGAGATTTTGGTTTCGCGCCAGAAATGAGTTTTCCACTAACTTTGGGGCCTTTCGAGATGTTAATTAGCCCGTTTGACCATCGAGTGACGTTGTTTACACTCTGATTAATTCCTCATTTTAATAAAAACTTGTTACCGTTGCAACAGCAAATATTTCGGTGACGTAGCAGCAATATTTGAAAACACAAGTCGGCCGTCTTTTGGCATTTGAAATGTTATAATTGTTCTTTTTTTAAAAAAAAATTGGCATAGAACAAGTGAGGGACAACATGGTATTTGCACAATTTTTTTAACTGATTCAGACAACACAGTCAAACATGACTGTCAAAGTAGGCCAGGTTCATTGTATAACGATAGAATTTTTTATTCTCATTTTTGGAAAAATGTGCACCAAACAAAGGCTTAGTCTCTGTTTGGTCTCATTAAAATTATAATTTATTTTTCTTTCTCTTTTTATCAATCATACATTCTCTAATAAAATAATATTATACGTAAATTCAAAAGAATTTCTTCTTTTATTATTTCAAAAATTAAAATGACAAATAATGGGGGCTAAACGGGGGCTATTATATCTCATCCAAATTATAATATTAATTTATGTGGTACTAATATGATATTAAATGATCAGTGCAATAAAATGATTTTTTAATTCCATCATTCTTTTAACTTATTACCTAACACAATATTGTTAGGGGGTTATAACCCCAGTGGAATTAAATAACATTTTTTTTTATTTTCAAATTATTTTTTTAACAGACTCATATTCAACAATACATTCAAAAAAAAAAAAAAAATTCTCTACTTTTTAACTATACATTCTTTTAAAAATCACTAATCAAAACTTATTTTTCCTCAAATAATGATTGTTAAATAGATGCTTAGCCCAATTGCCCGATCCAAACTCATTGAAAGTACTGACATTGAAGTATTGAACCCTTGCTTGCAAAGTGATCTTGAATATATCATAATCTCGAATTTCATCGTTAGACTTAGATCGAAAGATTAAAAGTTTTATTACTAAGAAATGTGAATCAAGATAATCAGCACCTTGATAAAGGAATAAGTTGGAATAACACATTATCAATTAGTCAATTAATCAATGTTTCGGTCTCTAAAATTCACTTAAAAAAACTCATTTTTAATCTTTAACGTAGACAAACAGGGTCTAAGTCAATTAATCAATATTTTTAATAAGACAACGTAAGTCTGTAAGCTAGTCTACAAGCAATTATTACATTGATAAATCGTCTCAACCAATCAATGGTAAGCAAGGAATAACACGAGTGATCCAATTTCCATAACTTGTCATATACGATTAAAATGATTGGGACGAC
Source organism: Fraxinus americana (assembly GCA_035079005.1). Taxonomy (NCBI): domain Eukaryota; kingdom Viridiplantae; phylum Streptophyta; class Magnoliopsida; order Lamiales; family Oleaceae; genus Fraxinus; species Fraxinus americana. The sequence goes on from CM068726.1 coordinate 1,599,285, forward strand.
GTCGAACTCTCAAAAACTATATGAAATGATTATTTCATCCACCATGCTCTCAACAATATTTGACAATTTTCGACCCCATTAATTTAGACCATGTTTGATGACCATTATTTTGAAAAAAATTGAGTCCTGAATAATGATTTTTTCAAAAATGTACGGTTATAAAAGTAGGAAATTTTTTTGAAATTACATACAAAATATTATTGTTTTAAGTGTGATAGAAAATGAATATGAGAATTAAAGTATATTGATGGTGTGTTTCAGTCATATTATTTTGGAAGAATGTATTTTGAAATAGTAAATTGATGGAGAATATATGATTGAAAAAGAAGGAAAAATTATTCATGTGATGAGAAATATTATTTTTCTGAAAAAATGTGTGGTTAAAAATGAGTAAAAAAATAAGAATGAAAATTTTAATGTGAATCAAACAGGGACTGATATATTGATTGTCAAACATGGAGTTAAATATATGAAAGTCTTTGATCGTCAATCGATTAGATTTATAGTTTTATTTCTCTATGAAATTGAACCCCAAAGTCTACCATGTTACATTTTAACATCAACTTCTACCGTTTTAAAATTAATAATAACATGCAACAGTTAAAAAGGCGGTGCAAATGCCAAAAATTAACAAGGATTCCTTGTCAATCACGTAATCGCATTGCATTGGTTGCGTAGAAAACGACTAATGACGTGGACACGTAATCGTTGTACAAAGTTTAAAAGTTGGTCTAAAATTATTGGTTGATTGAAGATTGATTGCGGACCAAAATGCCCAAAAGGAGACAAGATTGATGTTCGTGAGATGTACATGTGGCTTGATTTCATGTACGTTGGACACTTGGTCCAATATTTTGCATGATAGCTCCCTTTGGATTAGATTTATCATTTTGTCATAATGGTACAAGTTGCAGAATCAAGTGCACATTTAATTTAAAGGATGATTGATGTTGTCGAAATTTTTAAATACATGCGAGCCCCGCATATTATGTGAGATGAGGTAATTTATTATGTACAAATGGATTAACCTAATTTAAATACTAATATAACATCGACGTTTTAAAAGTTACCAAAACTAGATGACATAGCATACAAATTTTTTATATGTGACATGCTTTCGACCATAGCTTATGCCACATCACTACAATCGCATTTTCATAACGACTAGTGTCAAATTATTTGACGGAAAGAATAATATTTAATTAAAGTTCATTGATAACTCGAAAAAAGCTTCAAAGTTTAAGGGCTTGTTTGGTACGATTCAAAATCCAATTAAAATTGAAAATATAGCCGTTATTGGATCCCACTAATCTATTAAAAGTCAACAATAACGGCTAGTTTTTCAATTTTAATCCGATTTTAATCTCTACCAAACACCCTCTAATACTAATTGGGAAACATTTGAGAAAGTGGGATATTAACTTAAAAAAAATTTTCAAATTCAATTACAACTAGAAACATTTGAAGAAGTTTGATTCAAGCCATGAAACCTAACAACGATAATAATGACACATATTTGGGTCGGAATTGACAAAACAAAGTACATAGCTGAATAGAGAACTGAAAGTGTTCTTCGTACCTATATTTACATCTCACAAGATTGAAATCGAAGCCTACACAAGATAGTGTAGACTTCAAATTTCCATTATAATCAAGAAAACAATCAATTTTCACACACAACATAAACACATAGTTATCTACACCTATTACATATCAACAAAAGCGGGAGAATGCTTCTTCTACCGGCCATCGGCTGAAGTGAATGAATCTGCAAATCCAGTAGGTCTAGCTGGGATACTACCCTTACTATCTTGAAGATCCATAAAACTCGTGTCTTTTCCCTCTGCTTCTTGCCAATCTTTCACCATTTGGTTCAGGGGAAGGTTGTAATCAATACCACAACACTCCTCTCTATCATTATCAAGTGGTTTCCATTTCTCGACAAGGGAAACCAAGACATTCACAGCGTGCCCCATATCGGGTCGTTGATTAGGCTCCCTAGATGTACAGTGACCAGCCAGTTCAGATATGATGGAAATGCTCTCGGATGTTTCTTCTTTCACGTCTAAAGCAGGGTCAATGGCAGCCGCTAGTTTCTCCTTACTGGATTTGACGTGCCAGAACCATGCAACCAAGTATTGGCTTTCCTCGGGTCTGTCCTCATCAAGTGCCATCATGCCGGTTAACAGCTCCATCAACACAACACCAAAACTGAACACGTCGGCTTTTGTAGTGATTTTACCCGTAACTGAATAAAAGGAATACATGATTCTCATCATATTTCAAAGTTGAAGACTAAAACATTTAGATACTAATGAAAGATTATTACAATGCAAAATAATAAGCCTATTAGAAGATCATATAACCAGACAAGATAGTTTATTCATTTAGTGTATTTATTATACTGGGTGTAATTTTTCTTCTTCATTTTTTTGAAGCTCGCAGCAGTTTGTTTATTGAAGTTTCAGATTTTAGATTGTCTCATTTTAAAGCAGTATAAGTATGGAACAAAATCACACATCACTTGAATGAAAAATTCTATTTACCGTGTACTAGAGAGCAAAACAATAACAAAATCCTTACCAGCATATTCAGGAGCCAGGTACCCAAAAGTCCCAGCTAGCCGAGTCACCACAGACTTCTCTCCATCAGGAGCAAGTTTAACCAGACCAAAATCTGATATTTTCGCACGAAAATCATCACCAAGTAAGATATTTGAAGATTTGAGGTCTCTGTGTATAAAACTCTGATGAGCAAAAGTATGAAGGTACTCCAGTCCTCTAGCGACATCCAGGGCAATATTTAGCCTCCTCTTCCAAGAGAGAGGCTCGAGTTTCATACTCTTCCATTGAAAAAGATGCTCGCTGAGAGCCCCTTGAGGCATATACTCATAAACCAGAATTCTTTCATTGCCTTCAATAGAATATCCCAAGAGAGATACTAAATGCCTGTGACGAACTTTAGAAAGAACAGCAATTTCAGATTGGAATTCGTCCAACGCTTTGCTGCTAATTACACCAGCTTCCATTCTTTTCACAGCTATTTTAGTTCCATCAACAAATTCTCCCTTATAAACTACCCCAAAACCACCCCGACCAAGTTCATTCTCTGGGGCAAAGTTCTTGGTTACGTTTCTAAGAACTTGAACTGATATGACCAAATTTCCAGCCTCAATAACATGGGATTGACTACTGTTTATGCTGGCCGAACCACTCTCCATCAATGAAGAAGCACTTCTATTTGTGTTATTTGCAACAGCAACCTTAAGCGTGCTATCTGAATCGGTCGGGTCTCTTGGATGAATCACAAGGGAACTCGGAGTAGGGTATCTGTCTTTTCTCTTCTTGTATAAATAAATAGATAGAGGCACGACCAGGCAAATCAGAATTGCAAAACTTGCAATGGGGGCTACAATGACAGCTAATTTAGGGTTGGAACTTTTCCCTTTCTTTAATCCATTTGTAGTAGTAGTAGTGCTTGGATTAGATGCGCCAGGTGAGGATATTGAACCGTGAGATGACCTGGCACTTCCTTGTGAAGGAGCTTTTCCAGTCTGATTTGAGTTTAATAGAGCATTTCCATCTAAGACAAGCTTTACACTGCTGCTGAAATTTGGAAGAGGAGGGGAAAGATAGTTCCCACTCAAGTTCAACAGAGTCAAAAATTTCAACCCCGTCCAGTTTGTTGGAATAGGACCAGATAGATTGTTAGACTCAAGATGAATATGTGTAAGAGAATCAAGACTTCCGATTGAAGGACTTAATGTACCGGAAATATTATAGTTGGGCAAGTTTATAGAAATGACCTTTCCTTTGGGATCACAGCCCACTCCTAGCCATGACCCTTGACACGGGTCATTACCCGACCACGATTCAACAAGCCTGGAGGGGTAATTCACCCCATCAAGAAACTCTAAGAGAGCCATAACTTCCGGAGTGCAGGGAGCTCCCGGATTAGATTGACAAAACGGATTCGACTTATAAGTAACATTGATAGCTTTGAACTTTGGCATTGGACCCATGAAATGATTGTTATTCAAATCTAAATGGCCTAAAGGCATACTTGCCAAGCTATTGGGAATCAAACCAACAAGTTGATTGGTATTCAGATTAAGATCCTGCAAAGAAACTAAGTTACTAATATTCTCCGGGATCTTACCTGAAAAATGATTCCCATGGAGCCAAAGACTGGTAAGTGACTCCATTGACACAACTATATCAATTGGACCAGTCATGCCATCACCAGATTGCCCATTCAACCAAAGTATAGTCAACATTGAACCCCTAAAACTCTCTGGAATACCACCAACAACCCGATTCATAGACAACTTCAAAACCTCTAAAGATGTCATATTTCCCAAAAATTCAGGCAAAGAACCGGCCAAATTGGAGTTTATCAAAGTAAGATTCGTCAATCGAGTCGAACCTACCAAGTCACTAGGCAGTGACCATCCAGTGGTGGAATTGAGGGGGTTATTATCCAATGCCAACACCTCCAAATTCACGAGCCCACTAAAGAAATCTAATGGGATTGAAACAAAATTGTTGTAATCCAAATAAGCATACCTCAATTCAGCCAAACCACTAAAAGATGGCAACTTCCCACTAAATTGGTTCTGCTGCAGGCCTAAATTTTGCAACATAGACAACTGGTTAAAATTCTGAGGTAAAGGGCCTTTCAATCCCAAACCCCTAACTTGAATCTGTGTAACTCTATTGCCAGAACAAAATATATGTGGCCAACTTGGAGGCCCACATGGGTTATCACCATTTGCAGGCCAATTCAAGAGCTCGGGATTTTCCAAACCTTTTCTCAACTGATTTAATACAGCTAGGTCATTGGGGTCTGTAACGCAATAAACAACTGAAATACAAAAGAGAAAGAGTGTTGCAGCAATTCTTATCTGAATATTAGCCTCCATCGTAGATCTCTTTGAAGCCAGGCGTCACTGACATGTGTTTATAGCTCAAGAAAAGCTAAATGTGAACTCTCAAGCTACTTCTTGAACCCCATCTCAAAATCATGAAAAAAACTTGAAATGGAGTTTTGGAAAAACATGGGCTTCTTGTATCTCAGATTAAAAGACTCCAAGAAGAGGAGGTAGTGATGATTGGAGTGAGAAATTATTAGATACTAGTGCATAACTCGTAACAGTGGTAAAGCTTAAGCAACTAGATGACCATAAAAAGTAGATCTTTGATAAGAAATGCTTTAATGCCAAATTTTGTGACAGATTGAATTTGTAGATCAGTATCTACACATTGAGAATTCCCTGGTGCAGGATGATGTAGGGTATAATTGTCATTTCTCACAGATACACGTATAGGTCTTTAGATATTATTAGATTTATGATTATGATTCATCATGTCCAGTTCTTGGTTGGTACTTAAAAGACAGTGAAACTGATCTAAAAGGCTTCTATAGTTAGGAATTTAAGATCTCTTTGGGGGACTTTTTAGAACTTCCCTATTTTGGTCGAAGCTACAAGAGATTGGAGCTTAGGAAATGACACGGATATGGTTATTTTGACTATCGCAGTTTGGATTTGTTAACGTAAAATTTAATATTAAAAAATCCGGAGTTGTCGTAAAGAAGATGCTTTAATTGATATACTCTTATTTTCAAATTATTTTGGACATCGATGCTCATGAATTTCCACGAACCCACTCCAAGAACTTGAGTAATCACCATATAATGAACTTAATACCAATTTTAACTTGCAAAAACAAAAATACTAATAGTTTAAGGAGCAAATATTTAGCATTTCTTTTAAATAATGTTAATTTGGATAATTACTTGTACACACAACAAAAATTTGATGCATCGGCTTTATATGACTAGCAGCATGTCTGGATTCACTGTCTTTTGGATTAAAATCAACAATAGTGCCGTTGGAGGGTCCCACTCGTGAGAGAGTTAGTCAACAATGGTAGGCTATAACGTTTTAAAATTTGATTTTACCCCTCATTTCAGCACGTCCAAATAAGGCCTAGATAAAAAGCAAATCATAATAGTAGAGTATGTTTTGACTTACTTAAATGCTATAAATTGATTTCTTTTATGATGTTCTATTAGTACTAACTTTCTTTAGTTTAGCATACTTTTTCTATGTAAGTTGCCAATGTAATTTGCGGTCGATGTATCATCATTCGTGAATGCGGGGCTAATAATGCCTAAGGTTCTAGCATATGGACGAGAATTTGATAAGAAACCTCCTATTAGTAGATTATCGGGTAACTTTAAAGAACTCATTCGCGGAAAATGATTGTACGATGAGCAGAAGGACTCATATGAACTCGACCTAGTTAACTGTGATTGATTGCACTCGATCACTTAAGATAATAGAACCACCCTCGAAAAAACATCAATAACCCCCAAAAATCGAGGACATAATTGATGTTAACATTTTCGACAGTTGAAGTCTATACAAGGACCTCCTTACCCAAGGGAAAATGTTAAGAATAATTATTTATTTGTTATCAGTTTTACATATTGTCCCATTTGATTATACTCTTTCTTTTGAGCAACCGACTCCTTTCCCTCCCAAGTTAGACTCGAGACGATGTTCACAATCCTTTCCTTGCACGATAATATAAGAAGAATTATGCTCCGTGTACATTCCATAATGTACACTTTTGTCGACATTGTGTGGGAATTAAAAAAAATATTAGGCGGGAAAGTGTGTGTTTTTTTTAAAACTGTCCAATGTTGAGCTGATCGTGACACGATGTCAAAAATGATATCAAATAAGATGTACATATTTCACGATTGAGGTTCTTTGTAACTGTTGACACACTAAAAATGCAGTCCAAATTGGATAGCTCAAAGAGTGAAGCCCAATTGGAGGCTCAGGACAAAGGCCCAAATGAGGTTGTTGTAAGTGCAGAAGGAGCCCACGAACACAGTAACATCATAGCACAAGCCCACACGACGCCCAGAATTTGGACGAATGGAGTACCTCAATGTCGCTTAGCGCGACAACCTCGTTTTCGCTCAGGCCTTTAAGTCGCCCAGAATCCTAATATGTGAGATATTGTGGTCATCCGGAATAACAGTTACTGAGACAGTTATCGAGCTAATTATCACATTCCACGATTTAAGAAACCTCTTTGAAAGCAGTTGAACAACGAAAAGTAATGGCAGTTTCACGACAAATTACGCACCATGAAGAAAATGGGTAGCAGTTTCCAAACGATTTGCCATGCAGAAGTCGTCATGGGAGTATAAAAGGAAAAAATAAACATAGAGGAAAGGATCTCGAATCAAATACTCTCAAACAGAGAATATGCAATTTTAATTTTTTAGATTAACTTTAATTAGCCTTTTTTTTTCAGTACTCGTGTGCTTGCGCCTCTTAGATACATTCTGTTTAGTTCCAATTGTAACTCTCATCAATAAAACACCCATTTTTGAGACTTTGTCTCAAGAAATTTGTTCCTTACACAATTGTCTGAATTTCATTTTAATTGTTAGCGACTACCCACGCGAAATAGTAACGTTTTTAACATTATTGTTACTTTTTTTTTAATTCTTAGTTTAGTTATGTCCCTATTCAATTTGATTCCAAGCTCCTCAATATTTGTACTATAATAAAGATACAAAACACTTGATAAAAATAACAAAAATAACTTTGATTTCTCATGATGACAATTTTTTGTTTTGTTTGAAATTCATCCACAATTATTGAAAAAAATCAACCTATGATCAGTGACCTATAATGACACTATATTCACCTATAATTAACAAAATTTATATCTCATTAAACAATAATTGCATTAACATATTCGATTCCAATTTTTGTCAATTGAAAACTTTTGTGAGACCAATGAAATCACGAGATTTACAAAAAAAAGTGTGAAACAAATCTATGTATTTAACATATTTAAAGGAATAAAAGTGGTTCCCTAAAGGCGTGTTTTTAGGATGATATAAATGAAGAATGATTTTTTTATCCTAATTGACCATCGAAAGGTCATTTGGATTCTAATATTGTTATTCTTGTTCCTTGTTGTGAAGTATATATATAATATAAAAGATAGATTATTGAATTCCATGTGTTAGAGAGTGATTCTAAGAGTCGATTGAACTCCGTGTTGATGTTTTTGAGAACTATATTGTCTTTTAATTTTGGTATTGAAATGTAGATCTAAACTCGCATTTTGTACTTTGATCAGTTTCTAATATTGGTTATGTGGAGATTAGCCTCATCCGAGCTCCAAGATTAGCCTTTGGCAAAACTAGATTTGAACGATTTTGGCTACTTTTTCGTTTGTTTTGCATACTCAAACGTTGTTACACTTTTATCTTATTTTCAAGAAAATTCTATGAGGCAACAAATGAGATATAAAAAATCACTCATATTGGATCAATCATTCACCTTCCATGTTTGAACTATTTTAGTTGTCAATTAAAGATCTTTCACATCAAACTTTATGCTTTTTTTATTTCTCGATTCATATTTTAGGGCCAAAAATTCTCTTCAAATTACCCCACTATCCTGTGTTATGTGTCGGTACAAAGTAAGTTATTTTGGGCCACAAAGTTCAGACAAATTAGGCAATTTACAAAAAAATATCCTTAAAGTTAGACATCATTTGAAAGATCACATGAAAAGTATTTTTAAAATAAAAAATACTATGTAAAATTAAATAGTTTTTTTAATATAAAAAAATGACACAATGTCAATTTTTAAAGTTAAGTCTCACTTTTTTTTATTAAAAAATGACATACAATGTCACTTTTATTAAAAAATATTGTTTATCACCTAAATAAGTGATAGAAATTTCAAGAAAATAACAGAAAAAAGTGACAAACACTAAGTCCTTGTTTGATCTCCATTATTTTTAAAATACATTTTTCCTCTCTTATTTTCAATCATACATTTTTCAATAAAATAATATTACACATAAATTCAAAAAAAATTCTTATTTTTTAACCACACATTCTCCATCAAATTACTATTCCAAAATGCATTATTAGCGAAAAAAAAATGGGGCTCAAACAAGTTCTTAAAAAAGTGACAACAATTCTTAAAAAGACAAATACTAAGGTGGATTTTCCATCTTCTCCACTTACGTCTAAGGCGGGTTTTGACAGTATATATTACGGGACTAAAACCCTCCAAAAATAACAAATTAGAATAATACCCTAAAAGTGATGTTACTTTTATTAAAATTAATTCTCACTTTTTTTAATTAAAAAAATGACATACAGTGTCACTTTTATTAAAATTTGACTTTTATCACCTAAAAAGTGGTAGAAAAAAGTGACAAATACTAAAAAAAAATGACAACAATTCCAAAAAAAAAAAAAGTGATAGAATTTTTTTTTTAAAGTGACAAAATAAAAAAAAAGACACAAATTCAAAAAAAGTGATAAAAAAAATTACAATTCAAAAAAAAGTGATAGAAAATAAAAAAGTGAAAATATTCAAAAAAGTGACAGAATTAGTATGATGGTGATTTTCTTGTTGAATAATTAGTATATATTTTACTCTATTAAGCCACTTGATAAAAATTTAGAAATTGCCATTGTTTTCAATCTATTTGTTTAATAAAAGATGAGCCAGCTGTAAAATTATTCTATTTCACACATTAATAGCATTCATGAAGGCGAACCAATCAAATTGAACCTTTGAGATTCATCGTTTACAATGCAACCTTCATGGACCCTTTGTGAATTTTCTTAAAATTATGTAGAATTTGGAATGAGAATTTTTAAATATGAAAACAAAAAAATTCACTCGAGCAAGTCAATTTTGACACAAATCTATTGACATGTACTGATGATGTACGGTTCACTTTGACAAATGTTACGTGAAGTGCACAGTGGATTTTGCCTCGGATCCGCCTTCATTGTCCTCGAGAACTATTACATTAACATATTTGCAGTTGAAACAAAAGCTTTAATCGTTTTTGTTGAATACCCTTTGCCTATAGCCTATGACACCATTTGCAACCATCATGTGGCATATGTCATCGATCTTATAATACCCTATAAATTGGAAGTGTCAAAAATTCAAAAAAGTGACAAATTTTTTTTTTTTAAAAGTGATAAATAATATTTAATAGCAATCTAAATGACATCAATTGTATCTCTCATCAAAATTTTAGAATAGAGCAAGGGTATGATTGGTTTTCTTCTACATATTGTCTCTTTATGATTATACTTCACTTTTACTAACTATCACATCAAATTGATTTGGAAGAACTTCGATAAAGTGATAACAGTTCAAAAAAGTGACAGAAATTCAAAAAAAAGTAACGAAAATAATAAAAGTGACAAAAACTAAAAAAAACAGACATCATATTATAGCTTAAATTTGTATGATGTTTACTATGGTCTTATGAAATATATATCATTGACAAACCAATAATTCAAAATCCCATAAGCACTACAAAAAGGCTGACATCATATTCACCCTACGGCATGTCAATAGAATCTACTCCCCAAAAAACCATAACACTTTACCATGGTAAGCAAATCGAGCCCATTCTAATAAGTAATCATGCTGAAGTATTTATTTTCAAATACAATACTATAGTGCAGCGAATAGTACCTGAAGAAGCTCTATTTTGAAGTTCCACTGCGCGCCTGTGTTCTCTCTTTTTCTATCACCGAGAAAGTATTACCTGTTTGATAAAGTTCCACATCTACATCTATGGCTATGCCCGGATCAAATTCTATCTCATTTGAGTTCATTGATTACAATATGCCTTAAGACAAACAAAGGGGGGGACAAATGTTAGAAATGCTACAAACATAGGATAACATAACCAAAATACATATGAAACTAACATGCTACGTAGATTCATTTAAATTTGACACTTCAATGTAACACAAGAACATGTTTTACCAGATGAAAGGTCAGATTTATCAATCAAACCACATATCATGCATAGTACCAAAGTTTTTGAGTTAATATCGTGACAATAACACAAGAACTAAGAAGCGCAATGTATAGGCGTATAGCAACAATTTTTTAGAGGAAAGAAAAACATTTCTTTCTCTGGCAGATTTCTAACTTGCTTACCATTTCGTGGATATAGAATTGATTGCTCAATATATGCAGTAGTCCCTAAAAGTAACAAAATATCAACACAATCAAATTATCTTTCAGCTAAAGTGAAGGTTCAGTCAAAGAACATATTAATATTGAACTTACACAAGAACACAACTAGTCATGACAAACAAACAAAAAAAATGGATAATTGGAGGTAAATCACATTTTGATTCACGACCAAAGAAACCAAGAAAGATCACCTAAAAGTCGCAATTAAATGTATGAACGAACAACAAACACACTTTCTTCTTCCCCTCTTTTCAAAAATACTGATTCCCCTTTGCGTAACACACACGTCTTTGCCATTAGATTTACTAATAATTCATGTGCTAGCGCAAGTTCCAATTCCTTTCACACTCGGCATATACAAATACAAGTGTTACCAAAAACCCCCATCTTGTCTTTCTTCCCATCTTTAACCCATTCCATTCATGGACCACGCGCCAAAAGAGGAAAACAATACGGTTCCATCCCTTTAGACAAAATGATAGTAAATAGAGGTATGTCATGCCAAATTGTGGCTAAGTATTGCCACAACGTTTGATTAAAGACGACACTATGATTGAGGAGTAAATGGGTGGCGCCACATCCTTTATCTCCGGCGTCCTTGATAGGTTTTCCATCTTCTCCACTTACATCTAAGGCGGGTTTTGAACATATATAATATGGGACTAAAAATTTTAATTGGTTTTAGGGTATTATTCTAATTTTTGATTTTTGGAAGGTAATGGGGCCTAATTTCTCCGACAAATTAGGGGTCCCAAAATATTATATTAAACCTTTTGTCCGGACCATGAATGGATAAATGTAGTCCAAAAATTAAAAAGGTATACGGCCCTTTTCCCTTGCAATAAGGTTATATGATGGGAAAATGACGTGAAATCATATTTTTTAAGTTTTGATTTCATTAATTAGGTATTAATTTTATTTTTTTTAAATGAAGTGGTCACACGAATGTAACTAACATGTAGATTAGATCACAATCAGACATTATAATAAGTTGCAATTACACAATTTATAGGTCATGATTACTAATCAGAATATATCACAATCACATAACAACTAGTCACGGTCGCACATCACACGATTTTTGAAAGTCTTTTACAAGTTCATTAATTTTGAAATTGTATACTTAAAACATTTGCTCCCTCAATAGAATAATTTTGGTGGTTCTACTCATTTAAGTACAATACCCAAAATTTATTTCATATATGAATATATTAATATTTTATTTCTCTTAAATTTTGATAAAATTTTCTTAGTGATAGAGAAAGTCAGTAATCATTTAAAATTATGTTTGTTAGCTATGCTAATTATTTTTGTGAATGCTCAATTTAAATTTCTCATACAAATTGAAATTTTATGATCTGAGAAGGGAGAAAAATAGATTCAGTAAGCACGAGTCCATGAAGTAAGGGTATTCATGAACTGAGTTCGAGGGGGCTCGACATAACTTGTCATTCGATTGTATTTGTTCCTTCATATCCAACTTTTGATAAACTAGGTTGCTCCTTTGACAAAACTTGGATAAAGTTGGATTTGTGAGAATTTGTAAAATACATGTACTTATGACAAGTACGATAAATCATAAAAATATAAGTTACCATCATTATAAAAAAGTTACATACATCGTAATTTGTCAAAAAATTACAAAAATTTCATATACCGTAATTGAAATATTTTACTTTAAAGCGCCCAAGTCTTTATTCCAATTTTGAAATATTGTCGCAGAAGTAAAATTTTGTAAATATTTGCAGTGGATTTCAAAATTTGACAGATGAATCCATTAACATTGGTGAAGCGTATTCAAAACATCAACAAGAAAGAAGCAACAATTGGCATATCTGAAGAGGCATCTTGGCATGTGAAATATGAAGACTCCGCCTATGTTTATGTTGGTGGGATACCCTTAGACCTCATAGAATCCGTGGAAAGGATGATTCATTCGGATCGACGTGAGAGTCCATCTACATTGCATTGCCAGGCGATCTCCTTGCAGTCTTTGCTCAGTTTGTCCTTTTTCTCTTTCTATTAATCCACCATAAATAGTTACTTTATACCCCTATTTTAGCAAAAAAATTGCCTTTCAATTCAGCATATTTTACCTTTTAGGTACGGGAAGGTTGCTGATGTTAATTTAGTTAGAGACAAAGGCACAGGAAAATCCAAAGCGTTTTCTTTTCTTGCTTATGAGGATCAAAGAAGTGTTAGACAAAATAACAGTAAAGTGCAGAAAAATTTATTAACAGATCGAGTCTCGTGACAGTACGATGTCCTAAAGCGAAATTGCTTGTCGATAACTGCTGCGACCTCTGTGGACAATCACCTCCAGGATACAACGATCAAATAAACCAATTGTGCAGCAATCACAAAAGGTTTTCAAAGACTTTTTAATATAGTGCGTGAGGCGTGGCTCGAACACTTGACCTCCCACACAAATTCCACACTTTTCACCAGTTGGGCACTTCATCTTAATTAGTTATTTCTTTCACATATTATATTTATTGTATAAATATATAACAATCACCCACATGAAAGAAATAAGATAAATAAAAATACTATTCTGGAGTACGGTAGAAATCACGCAGGCTTAGGTGTCTATCGACTTAAACCTTAGCTTTGTATATTCTATCGAGTTTGCTAACTGTAGAGTGAACTATGTCTTGAACTCCACAATTATGATTTGCAAACTGAGACAATAGAACACACATATGACTTCTAAAACAATCATTGAGTTCTCATGGTTGTGTTCATTTAGCTGTAAGTAAGACTCTCTGCACCTTGAATTGCTTTTCTTTTTCCTTAGAACTTGTCCAAAAGAGTAATGCTAATACTTTTTCCATAACATCGTATTGGTTGAATGTATAGATAATCTAAATGGTAATGGAGCTCAAATTCTGGGTCGAACAATTAGAGTTGATCACGTGAGTTATTACGAGAAGAAAGAGGATGAGTACGAGGAAACCGAGCGGCATAAGAGAGAGGAACGAGGTATTTGTCGAGCTTTTCAAAGGGGAGAATGTAATCGGGGAGATGGACTCGAACAGTTGCAAAGAAACTTTCTGTTGGATATAAAAGTGGGAAATTTGCTAACAGTCGTAGGGGTGGGTCTGTGAGAAATGAATCTAGTTTCTTTAACGAAGTGCTTTTAGAAAAATAATCATGGAGCTCTACTGGTGAGAAGAATTCGCTTAGTGAAGAAACTTTAGCTGTTGATTATGTTCAATTACTTCATGTAAAACTTTAGTGTTGCCAATATATCTATTAAACATTTGTCTTCAAAATGTCCCCACGAGTGTAGGCTGAATTAATTTTTTGCCTCAAACTTTGACACAATATTCATATTGGGGTGGGCCGGTGAGGGTGGCTGGGAGGAGAGGGTTGGAATTAAATTTAAGACATTTGTTTGTTCTGCTACCTACCAAGTTTAGTTGCTATACAGTCACTTTTATTTCTTACAGTTTGCTAAAAGTTGCGTGTGAGATGGTTCATCACATCTATAATTCACATCTTTTCGAACTACTCATTCTATTTTACTCGCATTTGACCGAGGATTCCCATAGTCTTTAACTGTCATCTATTGTTGAACCCAGCATGGTAGTTCAGGGAGGTGTGACCTTTTCCGTTATAGTCATATAGGCTTTAACTGTCAACTATTGTCTTACGCAGCATGTGACCTTTTCCATTGTTGAAACACAAGGAGAATGTAACGAAGCACGAGGATGATTGGGATAAGACAGGCAGTTATAAAAGGTCAAGGAGGAATGATGAACCAAAGTCGAGAAGAGATTACGATAAGAGAGATGAAATGAGATCAAGAAAATACGAGTCTTGAGTCTTATCACGAGGAAGATCAATATGGCTGGACATGGGACAGTAGGTCAGCTCGTGACAATTAGCACCACCATCGGAGGACAGATGAAGAAGGGCAGTATCAATCGCATCTATGATGCCATAATATATGAAAGAACTACTGTTATTTTTGTTAAGAGATAGAATTCCACATCGAATAAAGATGAAAATATAAATCAATTTATAAAGGGTTTGGATTACTCCTCTAACAAGATTGATCTTTTAAGATGAAATCTCAAATCTTAACATGATATTAAAGTCCATTAAGTTCTAATGAGCAATTCACTTCTATTAAAACTCAAAAAAATTGAGTATATGAATTTCAAGATTGATCTGCTCAAACGAGTCACCATCTTATGGGGACATATTAGGGGATAAAATCTCACATCGAGTAAAAATGAAAACATAAACCAATTTATAAAGGTTTGAGCTAATCCTCTTAATAAAGTTGACATTTTAAGATGGAACCCCTAAATCTTAACATGGTATCAGAGCATACGGATTTCAAGATTGATTTGCTCAAACGAGCCACCATCTTGTGGGGGCATGTTAGGAGATAAAATCTCATATCGAATAAAGATAAAAATATAGGCCAATTTATAAAGGGTTCGAATTACTCTTCTTAACAATGTTAACATTTTAAAATGAAACCCCAAATCTTAACAATTTTAAGCACGACCAATTTCAAGACCATAAACACTGTGATATAATGGTCAAATACTTTATTCTAATTAGCAAATACCCCAAATAAACCTGAAAACATTTATTTCACTACAACAAAAACTGCCTATGGCAACGCGCGAAAAACGTTGCCATAGACTTTTGGCAGCGTTCGGGTGCACGTTGTTGTGTTTGACGTTGCCGTAACGTTCCAACTTACAGCAACGTGCAGTGCACGTTGCTGTATGATCTATGGCAACGTGCAGTGCACGTTGCTGTAAGATCAATGGCAACGTGCATTGCACGTTGCCATAGGTATTACAGCAACGTGCAATGCACGTTGCCGTAGATCATACAGCAACGTGCACTGCACGTTGCCATTGATCATACAGCAACGTGCATTGCACGTTGCCGTAGATCATACAACAACGTTCAATGCACGTTGCCGTAAGTCATTTTACATTTTTTTTTTAAATTTTTTTATTTGTACAATGATTTATATAAATCAGCCACAAAACAAGATAGAAGATAACAATATCAAGTAAATCCAATAATCATCATTAACTGAACTCCAAAATGTAACAATATCCATACAAAATTCAAATAAAAAATTCTGAAACTTCTAAAAATCCAATACATTTCAAAAAAAAAAAAAAAAAAGAAACTACCACTTCCATCTTTCACAC
This sequence comes from Fraxinus americana, assembly GCA_035079005.1. Lineage (NCBI taxonomy): Eukaryota > Viridiplantae > Streptophyta > Magnoliopsida > Lamiales > Oleaceae > Fraxinus > Fraxinus americana. Next base: position 1,615,545 of record CM068726.1, read on the forward strand.
CAATGTCCTTCAATGTATCTCTCCACTTCTTGTTGATCTTTGAATCGAAGAAGTTGGTGGACGTTCCCATGATGCTTGATTCACAAAAGGACTATTAGCATCTCCTGGTCGTGCATAGTTGTGCCCTCCTCCACTCACCTGCATAGTTTCAGTTTAGAAAGAGAATTTTCACAGTGCATTCCGAGATAGGAGGGTAAATGAGATGACTGAAACTGTGAGCCTTCAAATACAATATTCGAAAAGATCAGGAGACTTGAGAATAAGTTTTACAAGTTGAAAAAATAGGAGTTCAACCACTTCTTAATCAGCATCTTCGCCTCTGCTGCCATTAATTCCCAGAATTGAGGTAAAATTCTTGGATTTACAACCATATTGTGCAAATAAAATGAAGTGTTAAGTTTACACTCAACCAATCCCTCCCGGTAACATCAGTGGAAAACTGGATATTTAACAAGTAATGGTGAATATGGCTCTTATAATCATTATTGCCTAAATGTTCTTTTAATTTTTATCTTTTTTTTTTTTGGCTAAATTTTCCTTTGAATTGAGGAGTGGTGCTCCTACAGAGACCCTCCCCTTCCTTTATCAACTAGCTTCAAGAATCCCAAAATCAGAAAACCGCTAAATGACAGGGAACACTACTTACAGTTTCCAGACATGCCGATATTAAAATAAGATTGCCGCTATTAAGTTCAAAATTTATTACAGAAAAATAACTTAACAATAATTACAGTTAAGCAGCATAAAATCCATATTAATTTAAGCAAGAAACATGCCTCAAATGCTAAAATCACAATAGCAATAACAAGTATCATAAAAATGAATTGAATTTTATCATAATTGTAGTTGAATAAACCATAACAATCAGGTAAAAATGAATTGAATTTTATCATACTTGATGTTGAACCCCCAACTTCGCCCATGAATTCGTCAAGGTCAGGTTGAAATTGGGCTTGACCCATGGTTTGGGAAGATGCACCAGGTGGAGAAGAGACCAACCCATGTGGTCCGCGACCATGGGTCGACCGGACGGCACCAAAATTTGAAATGTTCGGACCGTGGCTTCGCGATTGGTATTGTTTCTGGGTTTAATTCAGGACGTTGAAGTGTTGTTTGGAGTAAATTGGGGTCATGGCTGGAGTCATCTGAGGATGGGTAATCGACCGGTGGTGGTGCGCGACCGTGGCTGTCACCGGAGGTGAAGTTTCCGGCAGAAACAGAATGGGCCAGAATGGTTTTTTAGGCTGAAATTTCTGGTGAATCTGGTGTAGTTTGGCCTGATTGTTTGGTTGGAAGTTGTAGAAGGCAGTAAGGTGAGGCTGTTGGTGGTTGTGTCCGGTCGGCGTGGTGGCCGGAAGGTGGAGAGGGAAATGATAGAGGTAAGATAAATGGCCTAGGGTTTTTTTCATGTTTTTGTTTTGTTTATAAGGTGGGCAGTGGACAGTACGACGTCGTTTTTTAATTTTAAAAAATTGACTTTTTGCAACGTTCGCTAAAGACCGTTGCCAAAAGTGACATTTCGCAACGTTTTTAGCGAACGTTGCCAAAAGTGAGCTTTTAGCAACATTCCTGGAACGTTGCGAAAAAAATCACTTTTGGCAACGTTCACTGAACGTTGCTAAAAGCTCACTTTTCGCAACGTTCACTGAACGTTGCTAAAAGTGACCTTTCGCAACGTTCAGTAAACGTTGCGAAAAGTGAGCTTTTAGCAACGTTCACTGAACGTTGCCAAAAGTGATTTTATTCGCAACATTCCATGAACGTTGCGAAAGATCACTTTTCGCAACGTTCATTTAAAAAACGTTGCAAAATCACACTTTTAGCAACATTCACTCACACGAACGTTGCAATTGACCCTTTTAGCAACATTCAATCAATGAATGTTACATTTTAAATGTTGCCAAAGCCCATTTTTGTTGTAGTGTTTACTCACTTTGTATGGAAAAATTAGAGAAAAAGAAAACTATATTTTTAGAAACTTCACCAATGATTCTTCAAAATCAGTCCCAATTCACAGAGTTTGTAAATTATTCTGCTAGGGTGTCCCTATTTTCGACAAATTGCAATGGATCAAGGGTATAGTAAAAAGTAGAGTTGGTGTGATAATATATTTTAAACAACATGACTTCTGACTCTGGAATTACACTATAGGCTCCATACCAAGATTCTGCTTCAATAATTGAGTGGAAACACAAAGTAGAGCATGTCTACGATTTATACTTGCCAGTGTGTGTGGGGGCTCTATGTGGCGACACTGAGATTTTGATGTCTCCAAAGGTTCGGAGCCCATGGAATTCGTCCTTCACTATAATGCCACCATATACTATCGTGGTCATTATCCCCTCTGTGTCGATGTATTAGTTGAAATGCCACTTTCAAAGTGTCTCAACCACCGACGAGATCATAGTGGACTATAAAAGCTACTTTTACATATATTAATTTTGTTAAATATTTATAAATAGTAATTTGAAAATTATTTTTGAGTAAAATTTTGACACACTTCAACAAACTCTTTATTTTACTTTTTTTAACAATCGTCAATTATTATTTACTCATTTCAATTAATATATATTGTTTTTAATGACAATAGCTAAAATATTCGAATCTAACTTGAATAATTTAAGAAACAAAATATTGAAATATGCAATTTATTGAAGACAATCGTCATGAACTATAGATAGGGTCGAGTTTGGCTCTTCTAAGACTCAAACTTACTTTCTATTTTAAAAAGATAATAACAAATAGTTTATCGAAGCTTAGCCGCTGTTTGGTTTCCATCAAAAATAGATTTTGGGAAAAAAATATATTTTGAGATAGTGATTTTTGGGAGAATGTAAGATTAAAAATAAGGAAAATTTTTGCTTTTACGTAAAATATTATTTAATTAGAGAATGTGTGACTGAAAATAAAAATGAGAAATATATATTTAAAAACATGGAGCTCAACCAAGGGACTTAATTACAATATTTGGCTAGGTTCTTAGACCTATTTAATATTTGATTATTTGGATTGATTTCTACTCATATTAGTGTATATATTGTGTTTCTATGCAAGAAAAAAAAAAAGCAATTTTGAGATGAAATGGGCAAAATAAGGTGATTTGGAGCATGGCCCGTAGTGACTCAATAGTGGCCTTATTAATAACCAATTGTAATTGCGCAACAATTTTTTAGTGTGGTTCATAGATGACGCATGTGAAGAACAATGTGAAAATGATGCTCTTGCATTCTTCAAACTGTTTTTAGGAAATATAATGTTTCCATTCTATATGTTTTATTTACAAATAATAATGTCCAAGTAGAGCTTGATGTATTGTATTTTTTTAACTCGACACTGCGATATTCTATAAGAAGTGCCAATCGACGGATTGGAGAAGAGGGTGCTGTCTGGGTTCATGTTGGTGAAAGTGTGAAATATATCATGAAGGAAGAAAATGATCGTCGAGGTTCGTAGGATGTAGGAGGTTCTTTAGGTTTAAACCTATCAATGTCCATGTCGACGTCGATGTCGATGCCCATAACAATGACAGCGTCATTGGGTGCCATGTCTATTGATAAATATTTGGATAAAGTGTTTAATAATTCCAATGGTGAACCTGCATTTTTTTAATATCAGAATTTATAAGCATAAAAAGGGAAGTTCGCTAAAACTGAACAAGAATTGCACTCGCACTTCCTCTTCTCCCAACTCATTTTCTCCCAATCACGAATTCTTTATGTGCCAAAATATGCTTAACCTCCTCTCACAAATCAAAATGGCCATCAACTTCAGGAAATACGATGTTGTATATTCATTGAGCAAAAAAAACAAATTTGGTACCTACAACCACTATTTCTACCGATAGATTCCTAATGAAAAATGGATTCCAAAGGATAAAGGAGTAAAATCATAGGGTTCAATTTCTATACAAAATGCACTGAATAAGAGAAAGGCTTTTTGAATAACTTGGTTATTTCAGCAGGGAAAATATGTTGATATTTCAACGTCGAGGTCCTCGTTATGGAAGCGGTGATGACTTCAACATGTACCATTAAAACTTTTGAACTTCTTAAGAAGCAAGATTTTTGTAGGTATAACATTGAGGACAAAAAATTTTTATTTGAAATTAATAATGTCCAAGTAGAGCCTGGTGTATTGTATATTTTTAACCTGATAGTACGATATTCTATCAGAAGAACCAATCGACGGAATGAATAAGAGGGTGCTATCACGGTTCATGTTGGTGGAAGTGTGAAATTAATATATTGGCGACTTGAAGAAGGATGATTTATGCGAGCTGGAGGATAAAGAGATAGTGCGATATTCTATTGGAAGAAGTGAAAATTTGAAATAGAGAATTTGTATAAACTGGACTTTTATAAATTGTATTGCTATTTTTGATAATATTTACATTACACAATGTCTATATTTATACAAGAATGAAGAGTGTAACAATTAGAAAAATATTCCCTCACAGCCTATACAAACTAGCCAAGTGTCTAACAACAATATTCTCCCACTCCTAAAAATCAGGAACGAGCCACAGCACTGAGAGCAGGTTGTTGCAGTAGCTCGTGAGTAGTGTTGGTTGTAACAAGCATGGCTAATGAATTGGTTGATTCATTTTAATTCCCCCCTTCAAACTGGAGTGTGCTTCAACTACTCCTAGTTTGTCTCTAAAAAATTGAAACTTGTGAGAGCTTAATGGTTTTGTCAGCACATCTGCAACTTGATCTGAAGATGGAACATAGTCAATTTCTAACTCCTTGCTCAGTACTTTATCTCTGACAAAATGAGCATCGAGCTCAATGTGCTTTGTCCGAGCATGGTAAACAGGATTCGAGGCTAAGGCACTTGCTCCCAAATTATCACACCAGATTTTAGGAAGTATTTTCTGTGGTATACATAGCTCCTTCATCAGCGACTGTATCCAAGTAATCTCAGAGGCACCATGAGCTAAAGCTCGGTATTCTGCTTCTGTACTAGACCTGGCCACTACATGTTGTTTTTTAGAGCACCACGAAACAAGATTACCTCCCAGGTACACGTAATAGCCTGCTGTGGACCTCCTGTCATCTGGGCATGATGCCCAGTTAGAGTCCACGAATGCTGTGATTCCTAGATTGTCACTCCTTTGGATTACCAAGCCGTGTGTTAAGGTCCCCTTAACATGTCTGAACACTCTCTTGAGTGTCTTCTAGTGAGCATCTGTAGGACTTTGAAGAAATTGGCTCATTTTATTCACAGCATATGTGATGTCTGGTCGTGTGTGTGCTAAATACTGAAGTCCTCCTACTGCACTTCTGTAGAGAGTTGGATTCTTCATGGTCAGTCCTTCATCTTTAGAAATCAACTTCCCTACTGCCATTGGTGTTGAGCATGGTTTCAGATTATCATAGCCAAATTTCTTAAGTAAGTCAGTAGCATACTTTGTCCGTGTTAGGTATAAACCTATTAAACTTCGACACACTTCAATTCCTAGAAAATGTTTGAGATTACCCATGTCCTTGAGAGCAAAACAAGTGTTCAGCTGATCAATGAACGTTCGTAGCTGATGGCCATCACTCCCTGTCACAATAATGTCATCAACATACACCAATGCAAAAAGGATAATGGTTTCATCCATCAAGAAGAAAAGCAAGTTGTCTGCTCTCGACTGTTTGAACTTCCATTGCAGTAATGTGTGTTTCAGTTTTTCATGCCCGCTCGTGGGGCTTGTCTAAGTCCATATAGTGCCTTTTCCAATTTGCACACAAACTTAGGATTTTTTTTTATCAACAAAGCCTTGTGGTTGATCCATGTAAACCGTCTCCTCCAACCTTCCATTTAGGAATGCATTGTTCACATCAATTTGTCTGATTTGCCAATTTTTGAACATAGCTAGAGTTAAGATCACTTTCAAGGTTGCGGCCTTGATAACTGGACTGAAGGTTTCTCCAAAATCCACTCCTGGGGTCTGCAGAAAACCTTTGGCAACTAGTCTTGCCCTGTGCCTTTCCACCTTTCCATCTGAACTATGCTTCAACTTAAAAATCCATCTGTTCCCAATCACTTTTATGCATGTTTCTGGAGGCACTAATCTGCATGTTTTATTCTTCATCAGTGCGTTGTACTCTTCTTGCATTGCATTTTTCCAATCATTACTTAACAGAGCTTCCTCGACACTGTTTGGTTCAAGTTTAATTTTCTCTAACTGTTGACTCAAGCAGGTGTATATTTTTGGCTTAAAAACTCCTGCCTTACTCCTAGTGACCATGTGATGACTAACCTCCTGTGGAACATTCTCTGTATCTGCACCAATTCCTTCATCAGAGTCGTGATTCTGTTCTTGCTCAGCCATTTCAGGATTAGCTGATGTTGTGTGATTAAAGTCTGCTCTATCACTGTTTTCACTTTCATTTGCTTCACCACTGATTTCTGGTTCTAATTCTTTGCTGAAGGGTACTGCTGTAGGTGTAGTCTAAGGATGACATGTATCAGTTCTGCCTTTGGAAGAAACAAGAGAGTTTAACTGAAGATCAAAAGGAAGATGACTCATGATAATTTCAGATTTTTGTGGTTGACTCTGTTTATTTAAGAATCCGATTTTAAATGGAAATTCCAATTTTAAATGGAAATTTTACATGCCTCGAGGTATAAATTCGACCTGTGGGGCTCAAACACTTATAGCCTTTATGTGAGTCACCAAAACCAATGAAGACACACTTCTGAGAATGAAAACTGAACTTGTGGTTTTGATACGGTCTTAAACAGGGTTAACACGTACACCCGAAGGTCTTTAGCATTTTGTAATCAAATTCTCTTTTGTACAGAACTTGGAAATGAGATTTGTTTTGAAGTGTGGGAGTAGGTAACCTGTTTAGCAGATAGGTTGATGTCTTAAATGCTTCCTACCAATAGTGTAAGGGCAATTTTGCTTGAGCTAAGAGTGTTAAACTTGTTTCAGCTATGTGCATATGCTTTCTTTCAGCCCTTCCATTTTGAGCTGAGGTGTAGGGACATGACAATCTAAGTTCGATGCCTAATTGTGATGCAACTTGCGCAAGTTTTCTATAATCACCCCCCTCGGTCTGATTGCACAGCCTTAATTTTTCTTTCAAACTTAGTTTCTACCAGGTTTTTGAATTGGATGAAGATGTTCAGAGAATCATATTTGTGTTTCATAGGGTAAATCCAGGTATACCTACAGTGATCATCTACAAAAATGATATAGTACCTAAAACCAGAGGTGGAGTTAACTGGTGTTGGTCCCCAAACGTCTGTGTGTATAAGGTCTAAGAAATTCAAGGCATGTGATGATGATAAATTGAACGGAAGAGTATGAGACTTGCCAAGTTGACAGGCTTCACAGAAATTTAGACTTTCATTAATTTTGGCAATTTTATTACAAGATTTCAGCACTTGTCTCAGTACAGAAACTGAGGGATGGCCTAGTCTTCTATGCCAGACCTCTAAATCTGTGTTTGACACTTTAACATTGTTGATTGACTCTTTGGAATTTAAACAAACTGAATAACTTGTGATACTAGAATTATTTTAATGACTGAAGTTATGTAATGCAGGTTCAGATTTGCGATTTGGCAGCTGGAGCTGATACAGGCCATCTCTAAGCATCCCCTGTAGCAGAACTCTCTTCGTTTGCAGGTCCTTAACAACACAAAAATCAAAGTAGAATTCAATGAACACATCATTATCATTTGTCAATTGTGAGACACTGATCAAGTTTTTCTTAATAGCAGGCACATGAAGTAATTTTTTCAGGTTTAGTGACTTATTACTCATAGTAGGTAAGTATTTATTTCCAACATGAGTAATGTGTAAAGAGTTACCATTACCAACTAGTAACTTTTCTTTACCTCCATACTTTTCTGCTGTGTTCAGGTTACCTTTGTCTGTGGTAACGTGGCTGCTTGCTCCAGAGTCTACAAACCAGGTTGGATCATCAGTAATGTTTGGTGAAGCAAAGTAGGCAGATGTTGATGCTGTTGGATTGTTGTTCTGGTGACTGTGGTTGCTTGGTTTATTTCCCATATACCTTTCATCATATATGTTAAAGCACCAACTGGCTGAATGGTTGTTAAGTCCACAGATTTGGCACGGTCCTCAACTATCATTTGCTCTGCCAATCCTTCCTCTGCCTCTAGCTCTACCTCTAAAATTTGATAACCTTCCACCACTACTAGTTCTGAAGGTTCTTGCACCACCTAATGTAGATCTCTGAGTCAACTGGACACTCGATTGACTGATATTAATCGATGATATGTTATTCCTCACTTGATTGAGGTGTTCTAGTCTGCTTTCGAAAGTCATTAGGACTGATGAAAGTTCATACCACGAAACATCTTCTCTACTATTAATTTGCACCACAATGGGTGTGTATTCATCATCAAGTCCAGCCAGAACTTGAGTAACTAGATCATTGTGATCTATCCTTTTTCCAGCAATCTGTAAGTTGTCTGCTAGCTGCTTGACTGTGGTTAGGTACTGGTCCATAGTCATGGTACCTTTCCTGATTCGCTGCAGCTCTCCAGTTAAGAAAATAACTCTCAATCTATTGAGGATTCCATAGCTTTCTTTGACTGCATTCCACAACTTGCTTGAAGTATTACAGCCTATGACCCTCATTGCAATCTCTGGTGTCATAGAAGAATACAACCAGCCCATGAGAAGTTGGTCAGTCGACATCCATTTGCTATACTCTGGGCTTTGAGCTACGGTTACAGCTTCCTCTTCATCTGGGTTAGACTGGATACTAACGAAATTTGATGGGCATAGTTTTGTTCCCAGCAGATAGCCCTCGACATTATGACCTTTAATGATAGGCATAATCATATTTTGCCAAAGGAGAAAATTATTTTTATCAAGCTTGATTGATGGGGTTTGAGTGAGGTTCATCCCAAAAGGTGATGACTGATATGCTGTGACCTCTGTTGGCATTGCAGGGTTCGACCTTGAATTCATCTCAGTGGATGCAGCTTGACTTGCTGTTCCTATTTCAGCCATTTAGCTCTAATACCAAGTGAAAATTTGAAATAGAGAATTTGTATAAACTGGACTGTTATAAATTGTATTGCTATTCTTGATAATATTTACATTACACAATGTCTATATTTATACAAGAATGAAGAGTGCAACAATTAGAAAAATATTCCCTCACAGCCTATACAAACTAGCCAAGTGTCTAACAACAATATTCTCCCACTCCTAAAAATTAGGAACGAGCCACAGCACTTAGAGCTGGTTGTTGCACCAGCTCGTGAGTAGTGTTGGTTGTAACAAGCATGGCTAATGAATTGGTTGATTCATTTTAATTGAAGAGCCAACCGACGAATTGAAGAAGAGGGTGGAAGTTTGAAATATATCATGCACAGAGAAAATGATCGTCGTCGGGTCGTAGGATGTAGGGGGTCGTTTACTTGCACTTGCAGCTTCTTTATGAGACCGACACATGAATCCACTTCAAATCCTAGATCTGGATGTAGAACTTCATCATCAATTAAACATTAAAAAATTGTGTAGGGAGAGGTGGGAACAACAAAGACGGTTTGAGACATGAAGAATGAAGATTTATAAGTGCTGGAGGATGAAGAGATAGTGCGATATTCTATCGAAAGAGCCAACCAACGCATTGTAGAAAATGGTGAAAGTTTGAAATATATCATACAAGGAGAAAATGATCGTCGTTGGGTCATAGGATATAGAAGGTCGTTTAGAAAATGACAAATACTTCATACATACATCCACCATCCTCAATACATTTACTCATTCTTCATCTTCAAACGTTCTCTCCTAAACATGAATATCGGTTTCATTGTAAAATCAATTTTCAATCCAAAGATCAAAATCACTTGCACCAACCTCAAGAAATATGAGGTTATGTGACCCATTTACAAGAAATAGTTGATTACTACAACTATTATTATCGACAAGATCCATTTGGAAAAATAGATTAAAAGAGAAAATGGAGGTACTAAAGCATTGTGTTCAATGTTAACACACAGTTCATTGAAGAAAAGAAGAGATTTTTTACCACCCTTGTGATTGCAAGTGGATTAAATACCGTGATATTTCAAAGAGTGTGTAAACATCATGCAAACAACTCAAACTTTAGAAATTTACCATTGAAACTTTTGAACTATATGCGCAATAAGATCGATTAAAAACACGAGCGGGCATCACCGTAAAAACATAATTTAAGTAATCATTAACATAATTAATTAAAATTTCAATAACCATTAATGTAATTAACCCACACAAATAACTACAAAAGAATAACCATTAACGTAATTGGGTGTTTGACACCCATTTTAGTAGAAAAATGTGTTTTTGAATATTGATTGATGGAAGAATGTGGGTTTAAAAAATAAGGAAAATTTTTAAGTATGTGTAATATTATTTTATTGATAGAATGTGAGGTTGAAATGAAGAAAGAGAAAAAGAATGAGAAGGAGAAAAAAAATGGGTGCCAAACTGGGGCTTAGTTCTTGGAGTCTCTTTAAATCAGATTATAAATACTGATTATGTTAAGCAAGGTGGGTTCCAATATGTACAACTTGATGATATCAAACCCCTGTCATAAATCGCATTTCGCATAGAATTTTTTAACTTATATGTCGTTAACATCATTCATGAACCTATACTATAATTAATCTTCTGACATTGGCAATGAGAATATTTATTCTTTTTTCAATATGGTTTATGCTGTGGGATCGCAGCCACTGTAAATATTAAAAAATAGGTCATATGCATGGCACTTTTCGGTATGGAAAAAAAAAAAAAAAAACCACATGATGTGGCCATAGTTTCTTGAATTTTCCCTACACACAGGGGCGGACCCAGCACCCGGCGAGCCGGGGCGGCCGCCCGTGCTGGATTCGTCGGGAAAAAAAATTAATTAAGAAATATGAAAATAATATTATATATATGTTATTGGAGAAATGTTACAGATATAGCTCGCAGGTCAATTGGAGGAGCAGACTCCTTCCTTGTTCAATTCCCGGGTTCGACTCTTTCCAACAGCGTTTTCCTTTTATACATTTAAACATGTAAATAATAACTAAATATTAATTCATAATTATACCAATATTCAACAACAAGAAATGTAGCTTACATGGTAGAAGGGGCCATCTTGTGCATTAGAGGTGTGGGGTTCAATTCTTCAATTCTATGCTTTTTACTTTTTTTGTTTAATTTTTCATTACAATAAATAATAACTAAATAATTATATATTATAGTTTCCGTCTTCGAAATAATTTCTTTAAAAAATTTATTGACTCAAATTATTACTCTATGATATATATACTTTTATTATTAGATTTTATTAATTTGTTTTATAAAATTTAAATTTGGACAATCTAAAGTATTGTCATTTATTCTTTTAAAAGTTTGAAAAACACTTATTCTTTTGGGGTCAAAAATAATTTTAGTTCTAAAAATCATTGTTTTCAAAATTTTACATAACTTTCGCCTAAATTCGGAGCTTGTCTTTACCATTTAATTATATTCTATGTATAAACTATTTTATTTGAGTTCGTTAAAAACTTGAAACTTGATCGTACATATACAATTGAAAACTGTATTTTTTATTATTATTTTAAGTTGTATTTGATTATATTTTCAAATGTATATGAGTTTTTTACGTTTTAATGTATTTATATATTGATTAAAAAAAATTTAACATTATTTAATTAAATATTAATAAAAAATCTTATTATTACGATTATCAACGACCGCCCTAGCTGACTTGATATCCTGGATCCGCCACTGCCTACACATGCACTACACTACTAGTCACCCCAAAAAGGAAAGGGGTGGGGTTGGGTTGGTGTAAGTCGATTTCTACTTACACTATGATATGCAATACTGTATTAAGATTTCATTACTGGATGATCAATAGAATTAATTCTGATTTAGAGAGTGATTAAAGACTCGTTTGACAAGCTTTTGCAATGTTAAAAGATACTTTTTAAATTAAAAAGTTGCTTCTGAACATATTTGAATAATTTTTTAAAAGTGTTTTATCTTATCAAAATAGATTTTAAAGGAAGCTGCCTTAAGGGTTTCTGAAAGCCAAAATGAGCTATTAAGATCTACAAATTACTTTTGGACTCATTTGGTTAATTTTATGAAAGTGATTCTTCTAGTTAGAGGGGATTTTAAACATTTCTGGCCTCTTAACATTCCTATTTTGCCAAAATAGTGGTCTTTTTGAACAAAAATCATTCAATTTGTCCACCAAAATAGCAGATGACTTTCACATGTAAGATTTTACGATGAGTATATACATCATGTTACTATAGAGTAAATAAAGTAGAAAAAATGTTGATTCGTTCCCAATAATTATCCGCTTGCCCTCACAATTCTTTCTTCTCCCTCTTCCCACATCGTAACGCTCCATTGATCTAATTAAAGACATTGAATTTGATCTCCAATTAAATAATTTCATTACCCGATGACTGACGCTAACACTTAAATGTTAACGATCAAGTTGTTACAAGCATGATAAGTTAGAAATTAGAGCGGTGAGTTTTCAATTTTCTTTAGAAGTACTTTATAGGCTTCTTCAAAAAGTTATTTACCAACTTATACCTACTTTGTCAAAAACTAAACAAAAAAATAGCCTACCATGTGTTACACTTAAAAGAGTCTTTAGTCACATGGTATAATCATACTTCAAATGATTTAATTAAACATTTCCAATGGAGGAGCTGAATTTTCAAGAAAGACACAGAAATCATATTAAAAATCTAAGCAAATTTACTTTTTCTTTGAAGAAGGGAAAAAGTAGAAGAAAAAAATTTGGAAACATGATTATCATCACGTAATATGCCTTGTTTGGTAAAGACTAAAATTTAGATTATAATCTAAGTCAAAGTCAACAATTATTTTTTATAGAACCTATAACTTTTTAATCACAAATCTCATCAATTTTTATCAAAATCTATTTTAATCTCCACCAAACGAATTATTTCATTAAATTAAACCTAAGGACACTTCTGGTCCATTGCGCGTGCGTATCAATAAGTCCAACAAAGTGTAATTCTTTACTTTTGTTATTTCTTATAATAAACTTTGATAAGTAATCATATTATTCCACAAATAATTAATTAAGTACAAAATTCATAAGATGGATCTGATGGCATTAAGTGGTTTAAGATTTTAAGACAGAGCCATTTAGCAATTAACCAATGTTCTTCAATAGCCATGGGAAACATGGACTAGGTGCGAAAAAATAATTGATTCAATGGGAAGCCAAAGTAGATTGTTCAATGGCAAGCCTAAAGGACCAAAGCACAAAAAAAAAAAAAAAGAATTAAATGTAAAACGTGTTGGAAACTTGAGGAGAAGGAGAAGAAACGGAGGACCTTGAACCAAGAACGATGAAAGAAACAAAACCTTGAGGAAAACACATCCCAATCGCGAAGGGATACAAATATTAACGGAAAAAGACACAAATTTCATTAAAAAGATTGAACCAGAATGAGCTTAACGGCTAGTTCGACGGCCTCCCACAAAGTTGGGAGGTCGTGAAGTAGAATCAAGTTTTACTTTCTGTTGTCTACTGACGGCCGTCCATAAATACTAGATTGCCACGAGTGGAGCATTCCCCGCTTGCTTATTTTTCACTCTGATTCTTTCTTCGCTTTTTTCATCTATTCTAACACGATTTCCTAGAGTTGAGAGTATCCAAACACCCTTATCACTTAATTGTTATATAATTAACGAATATAACAAGTCACACAAATTTATTTTATTTTCGATAAGATAAACCAACATAATATAAGAGCAACTAACAATCCTTGGTGGAAATTTAAAGACCACTCATTTATAATTTTTTTTCCCTAAGCTAGCAAAAAATAAACCTATAGTTTGCCTATATGCGGTTAGGTTAAATATAAGATATAACATGAACTGATCCCTAGGACGATTTCACACTCATACTGCTGGAAAGAAAAAACATGGTAGAATATTCTTCTAGCAACTTGCATAAATGGGATTCAAGTGGGGAACAATCCCCACTCTCCCCCACAAATAAATATTTTTTTTTTCTTGTTTTGAGGTCTTCTTCTTGAGTGCCTAAACTGAGGTTTTCTAACCTATTCACTGTAAAGGAAATCGTGCATGCAGAATTTTCCGTACGTATAGCAGATCGATCGAGTGGTTCCCACCATCTCTTCACCCTTAAAACTCCAAAAACAGATTCCAAACATCCCAATATATGTTTGTACAGTGGCCACTCTTCAGTTTCTGTGCTTATTAAAACCGTCTGTACATTGTTATTATCTAAACTTTTTTACGTAGATTTTGTGAAAAGAAGTGATATTTTTGAAGAATAAAAGTGATATTTCTACATAAATTTTGTTTTACGATATCGAAACCCTCAAAAATTGAAGTTGCTAGAGTAGGAAACAGTTTTTTATTTAGAGTTTGTTTGGGAGGGATTAAAATCGGAATAAGATTGAAAAACTAGCTATTATTGTTGACTTTTATTAAATGAATGTGACTCAATAATGACTATATTTTCAATTTTAATTGGATTAAAATTCATCCAAAACAAGTTCTTACTACTGTACTGATACTTAAGAAGCAGTGTTGTCAATGGACCGAGTCGAGCCGGCTCGGTCCTTTAAGCCACGAGCTCGGCTCGGGCTCGTGGCTCGTGGAGAAACGAGTCAGGAGCTCACGAGCCAAGCCGCTCGTGGCTCGTTTGCTCGTGGGCAAGCTCGGCTCGGCCCACGAGCTCGCGAGCTCACGAGCCGGCTCAGCTCTGCTCGTGGCTCGTCAAAAAAAAATTATTATTATTTTTTTTATTTTTCTTAGTTTTTTTTTAAATGATTTTTCACGAGCCGTGGGCTCATTCCCACAAGCGCTCGCCTCTTAACAAGCCGAGCCGAGCTCGGCTTGTCTACGAACCGGTCCTCTCGGCTCGAGCTCGGGCTCGTCTTTTGATGAGCCCGAGCGGCTCGTGGGCAGTACGAGCCGAGCGACCGAGCCGACTAGTCGCTCGATTCGATTGACATCTCTAAAGAAACGTGATCTTCTTGCTTACATGCTTCAGATGTATGTTTATCGATAAAGTATAAATTTGTGCTCGAAAATAAGCGCACCTATTGTAAAGAAAAATATTCCTTCACCAAAAAGACTGTACTTCATAAAGGAAAAAAAAAATCTTTTTGCTTAATTTTATTGCTTTCCATCATAATAATGATGTGAGTACATATATTGTACTGCACTATGATGCATTATCATCGACATCGATACATCATCGACTTTTACATGATAAAAAAGTACAAAGCCTCGTATATCGGTCGACCTACATTAACATATTTTGTTACTGAAAAAAATTTACATATGAACTGCTTCGTCTTTCTTTGTTGCTGGAACAGACGAGTTGTCCTCACTTGTGCCATGTATCTCGATTACAACATGATCGCAACTATCATCAGTAATAGGTTTCACAATTCCACGGTGAAGCAATTGCTTTTGCTGTTGTTTCTCAGGTGAATTTGCATTCTTGAAATGCGACTTTTCAGAGAGTTCATGAATGGAATCTGAAATTTCCTCGACACAATTGATGATATTTATTAGTATCGATGCAACAACGAGTGCTGGCACGATTTCTTGAACATCGTCTTGTATGGATAGCAATGAGGAATTTTCTAGAATGCTTTCGAGTTCATTAGCAGCTGCTTTGGAATTCTTTACATGGGTTTCAGCATCACATGGATGTATCGTATTCTTAATTGCAGCAGCTAACTCTTTTAGAGCCTTGCCAGATTCTAAGCTTATTTTTACGCAAGGTTGATGAATCTTTCCGTAAAACTCTGATGGAACCTGCATCAACAAATTAATTATTATTTTGAATAAATTTGGAGTTGGCTACATGAATTAATTGACTACACAGTTATTACCTGTGGCCTGGAGTGTATGTAGCCACTAAGTGCTTCCATATGACATGCACATTCTCTAGCAAGGACTCCAATCTTCAAGTATTGATTCCATGGATGATGAAACTTGAAGCGACCATGACCCGGCTCCCACCACGCAAAATTTGCCTGAAAATAATAAAGCATTGATTTGTCAAGAATTCTTCATGGTATTGACTCTAATTTAAAACATATATAGAAGTTTAAGTGGTTAGAGAACGGATATAATTACCAAGGATTCCTCAGTAGCCTTTGCATTTAGCACGCTTTTATATCCTTGAAGAAAAGACTTGTCATCTTTGGAGGCAACTACGCTACCTTCATCTCCAAAACCTGTAAATCAATTTTTTGTAGAAATGTTTGTCAGATAACATATATTTTGTCATAAAAGTAACAAAAAAAAAAAAAAAAAACTTTCCACGTGTACCTTCTAAGAAGCTAGCAAGTTTTTCTATATTAGTAGCAGTCAGATTATGCAAATCTTGACCCGCCCAAACTGGACATATGAATATGGAGATTACAATACAGGTTGCGGCACCAATGAGAATTGTGGACAGCCTTTGATGAGCAAGCTGGATAATTTGGCTCACTCGATAGCCCGATACAGCCACCAGTGAGAACGTTAGTATAAATATCAAGACTCCATAATCATATCGCCTCTTGATATTTGGAAAAAACCTCATAAATGTTGATGTTGCAGCTGCATTTAGAAATTTTGAGAACAATTAATATGATGTAAGTTTCTGGAAACATGTAACATCAAATGAATTTTGAGTTTAAAAAAAAGGGCTTTTTGTATGGTAGATTTCTATAGTTGACGAAGAGTTTGAAGCTTAGAAAAAACAGAAACTATTGGTTTTTCGAAGTTTTCGAGGATCGTAGGAAGACTGAATTTTTACCTATAATGAACACTAGAATTCCAAGAAGAACAGGCTCTCCTTTCTCTCCACAGAGGGTGGCCAAGTATTCAGCTGCGATCCCTAAAGCGCCTGCTAGCAATGTTGCAAAACCTCTGTTAAGGCACTTCGATAAGGTTCCACCTAAAGAGAAGAAGATCCATTTAGTTTATTTTAGTATAGGGGTCAAAATGATGATATGTGGTTAATATTTACTTTATTTAAGCAAAATAACATATATAAGCTGATATGTGTTTACCATGGATTAGTTTATTACAAGACTTACCAACTGTGAATTCAAAAACAACCACAACTGTTAAGATTGCCCACATTCCTGCTTGTCCAAAGCCATCATAGAGAGGCCTGAAATAGTAGAAAAAGGACACTAATGTGAGAGCTAGTCCCACCTTTGCAGAGTGTGCGACTCTCCTCGGATCATCTTGTCCGAGTTTCTTGGTTTTCTCTACAATTTCCACCACATTGGCCTTAAACTTCCCGGTAATGGCCTTAATGCCACCACTCGATCCAGTGCTTTTTTCTTGGTTTGATGAATCGATTTCCATGAACAAAAGCCAGTGAAAAGGAGAAAGCCTGGTTATATGTAAGCCTTCTTAATTAAGTTGCTAGAGACAAATTTGTAGATGTGAAATGAATTTTGGAGGATACTCACCTTCTTATATTTATAACATTGAAAAGTGGGTTGCAAATGCAATTCAAGAATATATTTTATTGCTTATTACATGTGTTGATGTTGATGTCTTTTGTTTGATGGTTATGTTTACTATAATGACAAAAGTTTTTTCATTGGCAACCGAAAGATAAAAGTTTTCTCTAATTCATTACGTTTACTTGGATCAGAACTCAATCTTAATTACTGGGATACAGCTTTTCCACTATTTAAAGCCGAAAAAATTGGCTAAACAGAACTAATGGTTGCAGTTAAAAGTGTGAAAAGTGCACTGTATTCCACCAATCCTTGATCATGGTTTTTGACTTGGCGAGTTAACACATAATAAGGAAAGTTTACAAGATTCGTAAAAATCTGCTACACCCAGATTGCGTAATCAGGTGTTGACAAGCAATAAATGGTGCATAACCTAAATCACTTATATTAAGTGGGAATTGTTTAGATTATAAAGTTGAATTTATGAAAAGTGGAGTTGAGTCTCTAAAAAGTACGGACGGTGGCCTTCAAATCACGTACGGGGAATGAGGAGATAACGCATCAATTCATTGATGATGGTGGGGGTGGCTGCTGAATTTAAGGTCAGCACATCATCATTCAGGTTTCTGTTTTGTCTTACATTTGATATCTATGCGCTCTAACTGTTCACGCCTGTCAAGAAAGAAGCCAATTATCTGAATGGTTTTCTTGCCATGTAACCTGGTAAAAGTGGATCAAACTGTACAAACTCAATGTGACCTGACAATTGTCATATAGCGAGGCAAAAGTGATTGAACTGCATGAACTCACTGTGACCTAATTACTCTCTTGCCATGCGGGGTAAAAGTCGGTCGAACTGTCCAAACCAAGTTTTCTTGTCACTTGATGAGACAAAGTGGACCGAAAGGATCAAACTCGTTGCAGCCTAACTGCTCTACACTTGGTTTTCTTGTCACCTACGGGGAGAAAGTGGATTGAACTATCCACTACTCAGTGTCAACTCAATACTCTACACCTGGTTTTCTTGTCATGCAACGGAAAAAGTGGGTCAAACTGTCCAAACTCAGTTCGACTTGACTACTTCACACTTGGACCAGGACAATCCACACAGAATATAGTATATCTAGGCTCATGACTTATCAAGGCATCTATTCGGAAAAAAAAAAAAAAAGAATAGCTCCGATTTGAGTTACATTATTTTTTTCATTTTCATTTTTCTACTCGTTTTCAACCACACGGTCTTCAATAAAATAATATTTTACATCACATCAATAACTTTTAATTAATGTACAATGGTAAATGTCATTAGTTTTTTTAACCAACATTCATACTAATGAAGTGTGATAATGCCTTGAGAGTAAAATTCAACAAATTTTTTTTAAAGAATTAATTTCGTCTCAAATCCATCATAAATTTCCATTCTTCTCTTGAATTAATTAATTTTTTTTTTTTGTTGCACAAGCCCTGTGGTTTTTGGTAGTGGGATCATATCTGATCCATTAAAAATATAGTACTAAGCCTAGTCAGCTAATCATAAGTTCATGGGATCTGACGTGTTTATGATCTCATTCGAATCTTCAAGAACTAGTGGATGACATGACAAGAAGGTTGTCGAAGACAAGTTCGTCGCGCCGCCCATTTATTAAAATTATGTGTAAGGTTTAAATTGGAAAAAAAAAACTCGTCTGCAAGTGAGGAAACGTGTTGAAGAAAAAATACTATTAATATGCACGTAGCTTTCTTTAACAATTTAAACTTTGATACGTAATCAAATTAAAAGAAAAAACACAAAAAAATATTTTACAATATTTCCTCGTCCAACAAATTATTGAAGGTATCATCAAAATGGGAAATTTTTCTATTGAGGCATGGTTGAATTGCACTCAAATATTAACCAGATTTGAACAGGGAATCAGACTAGTTGCTTAAAGGCTTGAATAGGGAAACAGCAAAGCGCACTAATTATTTGCATGAATTCTAAATTTATACGACTTCTGATCTGTTGTCCAATTTGCTGTCCATCAAATTGCAATTAAGGTTTGAAAATTCGTGATGTGTCAATTTACAATTGAATGGATGGCAAATTGGACAAAATTTACCTTACTTCTGTTCTTGTGGGCTGTATAGAAAAATCGGATCTTTTAACCCGACTCGGGGCAGATCGTGGATTGGTCCATAACGATCAGTCATATCGAACTGAACAATCGGAAAATTGAATTGCTAACTACCGAACTTTAAACCACGAAAATAGAGAGAATTTTAGGAAAGCTAATTAAGACAGAATTTCAAGAAGAGCAACTTTGGATATCTGGATGATTGAAATGGGCAGAAGCAGACTTGAGGTCTTTCTCTACATCACCATGGCAACGGCCCTTCCGAAATGCCGAAAAGGTGTATTGCTAGAAAAACTTAATTGATTTTTTCGTTCACTTCAACGTACTAAATATGTGACACGGTAATGATCAAAGCCTATTTTTGTATAGCATACACTCCGAAGTTAAAGGACGGGAGAATTCTAGTCGAATACAGTAAGGCAAAGCCAACGGAGTGGTGTAGCTCAGTCAAATCACGTTTTGTCACATATTTCGTGAGACCCACGTATACGTCTACAAATGCAATTCAGAAATGAATAAGCATGGATTAATTAACTCAGCAAGAATTTTATAAAATCCCCAAAAATAAAGCAGAAGTTGGACAGGCCATAGAAGTATAGAGTCCAACAGATTTACATAATTACACACTGGTGAGACATTTTTCAACCTAAGCAACGATCTAGGCCAGTGAAAAATAGCACTTTGACTTTCCAATTGCAAGATTGATGAAAAAAATTAATCATTTGGCAAAAAAAGAGAAAAATAAAGCAAAGAAAGCAAAGAAATCATACACCATTAGTCGTCTGATGGCTTTCATCTAGCATTGCCAGCCTTCGCTTGGCAACCTTGGACCTGTAACACCAAATCTCAAATGCCTCCGTCAGGTCCGGATAATGAATGTTCTTATTTTCTAACGATTCTGTCAAAATTTCTGCCTAGTTCTCTGATGGTAAGGTGAGAACTATTGAAGCGAATGCTGTCTCCAACGATTGCCAGAGCTCACCACAATTTATAACAGCGGATTCTTGTCATCATCGGAGGTGACAGAATCAATTGAAAACTTCATGACACTTATGAACGGAAGCCAGAATTTAATCATGCGAAGGCTTTCTTTTGTAGGCAAAATGACAGTCCCATATCCTATTACCACTAAGACTTTAACTGTCACTTCAAGAACTTCTAACTTTACTTCAGTCAATTCACCTTCTGGGCATTTGTACTTGACAACTTAAATTATATTTTCCGACTTCTCCACCCATTTGTAAACAAAATCTCTCAAGAATTCCAACTTAGCTAATATTTGAGAAGACCATTACAGATTACTTAAGTAGGACTGGAATAATTCCATCTTTTCTGACTCAGAGCAACTGATTCTCGGAGATTACCAACCAAAGAATGTACAGGATTTACAAATCTGCTTGATACTCTGTCGACACATTGTCTCACCTCAAATTTGATCTCATCATCCGCGGTTAACAATGGAGCATCATCATCTTCAGTGACCATGTACTCAAGCTGCTCCTGAGCTGAGGTTTTAAGATCATTCATTGATGTTGCGAAACGAATAGCTGACAGAAAAATCGTAACTATAGCCAGAGGATTGACTGGCCGGAGCCGAGCAAGTATTTGCTCTGCTTCTGCTCCCATGCCAGGTATAATTTTTAAAATTTCTCCTTCCTCAACTTCTTCTCAGGGGACTGCTTCCAAATAGTCCACACAAGTAGCAACAGTTTGTGAGCATTCGAGCTTAACGGCTACTCTCAGTATGCCAAGAGCATTTTTGATGCAGTGCCATAAGTCCGTCATGGAAACATCTGAGATTATATAGATGACTCGTAATGTGATAGTCAAGGTCAGATTCTTGGCAATAAACCTCAACAGAGTTGCTCGAGTCAAGAATCTGGGACGTCGGCCAGTTATCAGATAGCTGGTCAGCAAAATAATTGCTCTTGACCACAAGAATATTGAATGACAGTAAATCCGATAATCATGGTCATATCGTGTTCTAATTCTTACAATGACATCCACTAGTAGTTCTGTCACCAACCCTGCTTGGCAACCTTGATTCACTGTGCTAAAACCGTAAAGAGAACCAGGAAAAGTACTGTTAAGAAATTTACCGCACAATTCAGTGAAATAAATAGAGAGGTGAATATGAGACACTTCAGGATTCCCTAAACAATATGAAGAAGTCCACAAGTATTCATTTACTTTGCCTATCAATTTTACCGTCTGTAAGCAATATTTATAAAATGTTTAAGAGTGTGTTTGGGACACATTCTTTTGAAAGAATGTATTATTGAATAGTAGATTGATGGAGAATGTGTGGTTAAAAATGAAGGAAAAGTTATTAATGTGATGGAAAATATTATTTTATTGAAGAATGTGTGGTTGAAAATGAGTAGAAGAATGAAAATGAAAAAAATAATGTGTACCAAACAGGGCCTAAGTAAGAAAATTCACATATAATTCTATCAATAACTTGTATAGAGCTACTTAGTATGGTTATTACATGTTCTAGCACCTGCAAGCATACGAGCACAAGAAACACCAAACGAATATGATCAGCGATTAAAAGATTTCACAATGCAAATTATCTAGAAGCAGTTAATCTTATAATATCCATAAAGATTCAGAATCTTAAACTTATACGTGTTACGAAAAATGCAGTTTGCCTTCAACTTTTTAAAGCTTTTAGTATATCGCCCTCTCCTTTAAAATAAAAAGACTTAACCCCACAAAAGCCAACTCTGTCCAATTACTTGATGATGAAGTGAAAAGAATTGCCCAGAAAGTGTAAATATTGCTTTACAACTTTCCCACTCATCAAACACCCCAGATGTGGTGTTTACACTCTCATTGAAACTTTAAGTAGAAAGTGGTGCTAAACTAATTGTTTATCGCTGCGGCAAAGATTCTGAAGGGGTTTTTGTTTATAGGCACTGAATATCTGCATGGTTCCTTTAAATTGTTAGATGGAATTGGCTCCAGGGAGACAATGTACTGCAATATTATTTGACAGCCGTACAGCTGACCGGCAATTACTAGTGATTTTGGCTTCATGTAAGCGAGTTGCAGCCTGACGACAGCTTTTGGGGCCAGCTCAACCTTGCGGCATCGCGACCCTTTGTCCCGATCATGTTGAAATTGGGAGACACAGTGCATTAACATTTAACAAATTCCACTGTCATTGTTTAATAAAGAAAATAAAGGACTAAATTACTGCATAAAAATGAGAGATACAAATAACCAAGGGATCTTTTGTTTACCATTTCAAAGCCGAAAAATGTTCCTTAACGTATAAATTATTGTGTAGCTTGTGTGCTTAAAAAAAAAAAGGGAATATAGAGAATCAAATAAGTGTTGTAGAGACCAATGTTTGATCAATGATCAATAAAAGAAAAAGCACTTAACATCCAAGGAGTATAGGGACCCCTAGTTACTTCCTAAGGAGTGCAACCTTTCCTATTCCACAAGCAAGCCAACACTCAACCATTATATACAGTAAAACCTTACACTAAAAAGCCAGCCAACAACAACCCAGGGAAGCAATTCATTTTGCTAGGTCACTTTCTGTTCTCTTTCTTTTTCTGTTCATGGAGAATATGAACAAGCTATAAACTTCTTCCAGTTTGATTAGCTAAGTAAATGGCTCCATGAGCATGATTTGATAGTTCTGAATCATTTATACTTCTACGAACATGGCTAGGGCTAAAGAAAGTAAAAGAACATCATGATAAATTAGATTCGGTTAAAACTCTAGTCATTACAGGGATCTAAGGCCACATTACAATGTTCACCCGTCTGTTCATATGCAAAATATGCAATTTGCACCAAAAAGTAAATGCCAAACAGAGACAAGTTCAATTAAAAAGGTATTTTGAGGTCACTAATCTTGGGAACATTCAAGATTAATGAGGAAAATAAAAATATAATCGAGTACATCACCAATGAAAACTTGAAGAATTCAACAATGACATAGTCGGCAACGACTATTTTAACCACACATTATATTAATCAAATAGAATCTACTATTGATCCAATTGACTTCTTATAAGAAAGCATGCACATAAATATTGATGTAAGAAAGTATAGTCGGTAAAACCGCATATATACGGCATTGAATTGGAAACTTTTTCAAAACAAATCAAGTTAGATCACCACATATATACGGCATTGAATTGGAACATGTTCAAAACAAACCAATTTAGACCAACCTTGATTCAAAGTAATGAAGGACTTGCAAATATATATATGACAGGTGACAACTAAGAAAAATAAGAACTTTAGAGCAGCCATTGAACAATACAGCAACTACTCAAAACAAAAATTACCGAGCAGCAAAGAAAACATGTAGGTTTTGACAGTAAAGAATGAGTCTTCAAAAACAATAAATAATCATCTGGCTAGCTTGTACAAGAAGTCCTCACAAGCAAAATTGATTGTGCAAGGGAAGGGACCTGAACCAGAAGTCAAAACCCGTAGGCAAAGATTAAAACCCTTGTTTCCAAATACACATATCCTCCATCTTTTTGAATTTCATTCCTCAATTGGCCCACTTACAATTTGACGAGTATAAAGCAGAATTGATTATAATAACTCCGAGTAATTTGGAATGCAGAATTGAACAACTAAACCAACAAAAATAATGGGAAATTTAGCAAAATTTCTGAATGAAAGAGTTCATTTCTTGACCGAAGAATCCAAATTACAGTGCCTTTTCTCAAATATTGGAAGAATAAAAACTAAATAAATAGAGGAATTGTTGTGCAAGATTCAGAAATCATACCGCAACTGGAAATTCAAACGACTGTGAAAACGAAGAAAACATACCTTCTCTTCTCTTCTCTTTTCATCTCTGATCTCTGTAGTGCGGATTTTTTTTCTGTGCACTACATTCCATGGTGAGGTCACAGTACAGAAATATTCAATGGACTACTTTATTCACAATGGGCTAAGTGGCCCATTATTCACATTAGGGAGTAAATACTCCCCCGAATTTACTTCACATTACTAATTACTACATGCTCGCCAAATCATAAAAAATAGTTACGATGGGCTAAGTGGCCTATTATTTAGGGTGTGTTTGATGGATATTATTTTGGAAGAATGTATTTTGAAATAGTAGATTGATGGAGAATGTGTGGTTGAAAAAGAAGGAAAAATTATTGATGTGATGAAAAATATTATTTTAATGAAAAATGTGTGGTTGAAAATGAGTAGAAGAATGAGAATGAAAATTTTAATGGGTACCAAACGGGGGCTTAGTGAAAATTAGGGAGTAAATACTCACCCAATTTACTTCACATTACTAATTACTACATGCTCGCCAAATCATAAAAGATAACTATTTCCTCGCTCGTCTATCCAATTGTTTATCTGTCGATCACCCGTCTTATCACTATCACCGTTAACTAAAAAAATATGGCACGTGACGGATGGAAATGAGACGGATTGCGATGTGGATTTTGTTGCCCCTCTTGACTATAAGGAAACTGAAAAAAAAAAAAAATTAAAGAGAATGCTCCACAAAAAGTAGAAGATGAGGAGATTAAAGAATAGGCTAAGCCCGTTTGTGTCCCATTTTTTTTTTATCAGAATGCATTTGATTTAGCTCATTTCAACTACTCATTCTTCAATAAAATAATATTATACATAAATTCAAAAAAAAAATTCTTATTTTATAACCACATATTCTACATCGTAACATCGTTGCAAAAATGTATTTTTGAAAAAAAAAAAAATAGGGCTCAAACAATCCCTAAATTTAGCTTATGTTTGATGACCTTTATTTTGAAAATTGATGTTTTGAATAATGAATTTTTTAAAGAATGAGCAATCAAAAAATAGAGAAATTTTTGAATTTACGTGTAAACTATTTTACTGTGTAAATGTGGTTGAAAATAAGTACAAGAATTAGTTTTAAAATGATGATTGTCAAATAAGGCTTAGGCCATTCACGGGCAAGGGAAGATGCTTGGACGAGAAATCTATAGAGGTAAAAGTGCCTAGCAACAAGACGCAAGAGAACAATGCGAGACCACTAGTACTAGCTTTGGCGAATCAGGAGCGGTTGCAGCGGCAAGAAATTTGGAAACCTTGTTTTTATTCTAACGTCGTGGACCGATTGTCAAATGACTTAAGGGATGGCTTCAAATTCAAAGAGAAAAGGGCAAAAGTTTCAAGCTTTTACAGCATGTCCTAGGAAGTGGGTTAATTTAAGCAATGATCACTGAACTTTGTTATATGTGACCACTTGTTTATCGAAATTCAAAAAGTTGTTCTTTACTCACTAAACTTTGCTATATATTACTAGTTGCTCATCAAAATTTAAAAGGTCACTCGTTACTCACCCAAATTTGACTAAAGTTACTCATTAATCACCTGCATCAATTCCATAATTGTTACATATAGCAAAATTTAGTGAGCAACAAATAACTTTGTTCAAAATTTAGGTGAGTAGCGAGTAAACTTTTAAATTTAAGGCACCGTTTGGTAATCATTCTTTTTTTCATTCTCATTCTTCTACTAATTTTCAACCACACATTCATCAATAAAATAATATTTTCCATCACATCAATAACTTTTCCTTCATTTTCAACCACAAAAAAAGTGTGATTTGACACAAAGAATACATTTTTTTCTAGAATAATGGTTACCAAACGGTGCCTAAGTAAGTAAGCAATAATATATAGCAAAGTTCAGTGAGCAGCGATTAACTTTTTAAAGATCGATGAACAAGTAGCAACTATATAAAAGTTCAGTGGCCATTGATTAAATTAACTCACTAGGAAGCCTACAGTTGGTTCGATATTTACGACCTGGATGCTCTAAATTGTTTTGGGTAGGGGTAGAAGTGGAAACATGGGTGGTGGGTGTTTTGGGAGTTGGGGTAAAAGAAAGGGTGGGGGTAGATAGGTAATGGGTGGGAAAGATGGCAATGGTATTAGTGGTGGGAAAATAAGAAATGGAGGGGATAAAACTAGCGGAGATGAGGAGTGGTGGATGTGAACCATTTTTGTAACCATTGTGTTACGGATCGTAAGGTAATGACTTGAGATCTAGCATGGTACAAGAATGTCATGGCATTAAGTGGGAAAATGAAGTAGACCTATGGTTAATTCGATCTAAACTTCAGCGATACATGGCGATGAGGGCATCGCCTAATTTGGTGGAAAAATGGCTGATGTCCATGGTCACAGCGTCATGTCCAGACTAGGGCTGGGAAATTCGGGTGTACATGCAGGCATTGCAGCATGGCGCAATGCAGGCAGATGTCGCAGGCAGATTTCAGGCAGCACACAGGACACATGAAGGACATGGCTGGACACATACTACAGTTATGGCAAGATACAGGCTGCAAGCATGGGTAGTTTTCCCAGCACTGTAGGCTGGTTTTCTAAGGCAGAAAACTGTCATACCAGCAAGGGAAATACCATGGGATATAGCTGGATATTTTGGAGAAGTTACTTGGCCAACTTGCCCAATTGTGCCACTTGCAAGATATTGTCAAGGAGGAAGCAAAAGCTGATTTTGCCACTGTAAAAGGGACATGTCCACTTGCAATAAGGGTTGTAGAAACATGCCACTTGCATGAAGCAAATGCTAACTTTACTTCCTTATTGTCTTAGGAGGTTTAGGCAAGTTACATCCAATGAGGACCCTTGGATGAATATTGATCTTGGTCATTAATTCCAAGGCACTTGCAAGACTTCTGCCTATAAATAGATATGTGGTCTCATTTGTAATTAAAATTTATTTGGTGTGGAGTTATTTTATAACAAAATTTTTCCCCAACATTACTTGTTTCCCATATTTTCCTTACTTCAAATCCTTTACTCAAAGTTATTATAATTTATCCTAGTTGGTTAAATTATTTGGGAGTGTTGAAAGGTTGACTTAACGTTTTCTCGAGAGGGTCGGGAATTTGGAATGTTAAGGCCGCACGATTTCTAGTTGTTCGTGTGTAACAAAACTAGTCCAGTGACAGGTGGTATCATAGCCTCGCTTAGGGCTGGGCAAAATGTCTGAACCGAACCGAACCGGAACCGGAACCGAACCGAACCGAACCGAACCGAACGAGTTTTTCAAAATGAAATACCCGAACGGGTATCCGAATCGAGAACTGAATGGTTTGGTTTGGTTTGGTTCGGTTCTCGGTTCTAGACCCAGAACCGAAGAACCGAATAAGAACCGAAATTTTTTTTTTTATATTGGATAAATCAATTTCTTTTATTTTTTCTAAATAAATTAATAATTTTTTTCTTATTAAATCTTATTAGTTGAACAATTTAGAGTTTATTTACGTTTGTTAGTTGTGTTTTTTTTCAATTTTTTCTTGTATAGTCTCTTAGTAGTTAGTATGGAAAGTCAAGCAACTGATTATTACATTAAATAGTTGGTAAGTATTATCAATACTTTAAAATATTTTATCTTTATTACTTCTAATTTATATTTCATTTTTATGTAAACTTGAATGTTTGAAACAAATGAATTATTGATATGAATTATCGAAGTTTTATTAGTAATATTTACTTTTTCGTATTTGTATTTGACAACTTATTATTTATATGTTATTAAATTAGATTACGTTAATTTGTAAAAGTTAAGATTGAACTTGGTATTTATATCTACTTTTTGTTATTAATATTAGTATCTACTTTCAGGTGTATTTATGTAGTATTATTTTAAATGTTAAAAAATTTAATTATAGTACGGAATCGAATGGAACCGAACCGAACCGAACCGAACCGAACCCGAACGGTTCCAAAATTATATTTGGAACCGATGGTTCCATTTACTAAATACCCGAAAATTTCTGGAACCGAAAAAAATCGAACCAAACCGAACCGAACCGACCCGCGCCCACCCCTAGCCTCGCTGGTAGGCAACATTATCATGGCAGATTCTCAACAAACTGTTGAGGTTGAGGAAAGGGGTCGTGGTGTTGCCCCAATTGAAGCAAAGAAGACACGAACCAAAATTAAGCTTAGGAAGCCATTACCATGGAGGGTGAAGTCGACCAAATCATCGCAAATATGGGTGATCAAGTCGAATCTCTTGAAAACTCCTTGGAGACGTTAGAGGAACACTCTATTGGAAAGTTAGAAACTCTCCAATCTAAATCCAAGAGGTGATGGATATGCAAGCATCGTTGGAGAATGATGTTCAAACGATGAAAGGTGATGTCCAGGCTGTGGTAGCCTGATAAGCCGAGATGACGGAAGATTTTGGTAGACTCCAAGCCAAAGTCTTAGATGCCTCCACCATACAAGGCCAAGGAAACCAATCGACGGTGATGATGGAAAGAAAGAGCAAAGACAGATCAATACAAACAATCTACCGTAAGTTCAAGCGGAGGTGCCGTTACTAGTATTGTTGCCCCAAGGATCGAGTACTCGATGCCTAAAAATTATGATGGGCGACGGGATGCCAAAGACGTGGAAAACTTCATATGGCAAATGGAAGTTTATTTTGAGGGCGTCAATCTTGTTGATGAAGCCATGAAGGTGCGGATTGCTTCAATGTATTTCTCGGATATTGCGAAGTTCTGGTGGCGTTGTAAGCATAGCGAAATTGCAAGGGGAGTTTACAAAATTGACACATGGGACCAGTTCCAAAGGGAGCTAAAAAGGCAATTTTACCCGGAGAACGTCGTCTATGAAGCTCGCAAGAATTGAGGATGTTGAGACATACGGGAACAATTCGTAACTATGTTAAGGAGTCCATGACCCTTATGCTTCACATCTCAAGCATGCCGGAGGAGGACTTGCTATTATGTTTCCTAGACAGATGTGCTAGTTGGGTATAACATGAGTTACAATGTCGCGGAGTCAAAACTGTAGACGAAGCTATACGGTAGCCGAATCCTTGATCGAGTTTGAGGAAAGTGCCGAGTCAGAACCTAAAAACTATCAAACCCGCTAAAAGGGAATTTTGGTGAATATGGTGAAGACTCTAGGAAGACCATGCAAGGGGGTAAGACTGAATGGAGGTAAAATTCTAAAGCTGATTATAGACCCGGCGGCAACACTCAAGCTTCTTGGATGAAGGAGTATGCGAAAAAGAAGGGGGACAATATTACACCTCATAGTTGCTTTCTTTGTAAAGGACCGTTGTCCTAAGCAAGGATCATTGGCATCCATCTTGGTAAGCAAAGCGAAGGTAGTAGATAGCAAAGATGAGGATGAAGTTTAGATGAATTCATTCCAGTTGCTTAACGCTATGAGTGCCAAAACCATTTCCGTAAGGACGGAAACACAGCACCTTTCGGGGAAGAGGTTAGCTGAAGTCCTTCAGGATGATGAGGATATAATGCCCGAGGGGTTACCAAGGAACTACCGAAGAAGGACATTGATGAATCATTGTCAAAAGATTCAGAAAATGGGAGCATTGATGTTAAAATATTCGACAAGCGTGGGGACGCTACAACCAGAGGAGTCGTCCATCCGAGGAACCAAAGCAGTGATGCAGAGGGTGAAGGTTGGTGTCAAACGTGGCATGTAAGAGGTTGCAACGGGAAGAGGTGCATAGGGCACTGTGGACACCCGTCCATCGAGGAGATGGTGTCGCAAGTAAGGAGAACATTTAAGCCCATTGACGGGGAAGACAATACCAGGCTTAAGCACATGAGGATGTGCCCAGCACATTCCGCTACTAGGACGTTAGAGGATTAGATGGGGGAGAGTGTTACGGATCGTAAGGTAATGACTTGAGATCTAGCATGGCACGGGAATGTCATGGCACTAAGTGGGAAAATGAAGTAGACCTATGGTTAATTCGGTCTAAACTTCAGCGGTACATGGCGATGAGGGCGTCGCCTAATTTGGTGGAAAAATGATCGATGTCCATGGTCGCAGCGTCATGCCCAGGTTGCGGCTAGGAAATTCGGGTGTGCATGAGGCATTGCAGCATGGCAACAACGCAGGCAAACATCGCGGCAGATTGCATGCAGTACACAGGTCATATGCAGGATATAGCCAGACACAAATTGCATGACACAAGCAGCACACAACAAGCACGCAGGCTGCAAGCATGGGCAGTTTTCCCAGCACTACATGCTGGTTTTCTAAGGCAGAAAACTATCATACTAGCAAGGGAAATACCATGGGCTGCAGCTCGATATTTTGGGGAGGTTACTTGGCCAACTTGTCCACTTGTGCCACTTGCAAGATATTGCTAAGGAGGAAGCAAAAGTCAATTTTGCCACTATGAAAGAGACATGTCCACTTGCAATATGGGTTGTAGAGACATGCCACTTACATGAAACAAATTTCAACTTTGCTTCCTCATGGTCTTAGGAGATTTAGGCAACTTGCATCCAATGAGGATCATTGGATGAAGATTGATCTTGACCATTAATTCCAAGGCACTTGCAAAACTTTTGCCTATAAATAGAGATGTTGTCTCATTTGTAATTAGAATTCAATTGGTGTGGATTTATTTTATAACAAGAGAGTTTCCTCCTGCATTACTTGTTTCCTATATTTTCCTTACTTCAAATCCTCTACTCAAAATTATAATAATTTAGCCTAATTGGTTAAATTATTTGGGAGTGTTGAAAACTTGACTTAATGTTTTCTCGAGGGGGTCGGGAATTTGGAACGTTAAGGCCGCACGGTTTTAAGTCATTCTAATCATAAATTTATAAAGCAACCGTGTTCCTAAAAATGTCCTTAATAATTCCTAAATTTTCATATGATCCCGACGTACGTTTTAGAAATTCAGTAGCCAAAATTCAATCACCTTAAAGTATAGCAAACAATCAAAGACGTTGTCAAAGTATAATGAGCAATAAAAGATGTCTGTCAAAGTGTAGTAAGCAATCAAAGACCTTTTTGTTCGTGATTAGACACCAATTATGCAATATGTCTATCACGTCAACTATTCCATTGCAGTTGTGAAACGGAATTTATCCCAATAAATAACGTCCGACATTTTGAAAAATTTAGTAGTCAAAATTCGACATCTAAACCGATAGTGAATCGAAGACACCAACCTATATTTAGTGATTATTGGGATAATTAATTCATCTATACCAAATTATGTTTCTTGAATAGCCTCGGTTTGATTTAAATAAAAATTATATTTTTAGTAGATTTTAATAAAAATTTATGAATAATTTTGAATCCTATAAATATGTGTGGTTAAAATTCATTATTAATTTTGACTTATTTTTACCGAAACCAGACATGGCTCTAATGTGTTCTCATCCAACAACCTTTGTTTATTTTTAGACAACAATCTTGTTATATGTATATCAAATTTGATACTGTTATAATGTGATAATTTTTTATACATTAATTTTAACAATACTTTAAATAATTAATGGCTCAAATTTTGACACATAACGGAGTGTCAAACTTAATCTACGCTGAGAGTGTATGACAAGCTCAATTCTTGTGTAGGTCAGTTTTTTCTTCTTTCAATCCGCAGCTTCAAAAAATGAACAGTTGCGAGGGAGAGTCAAGTGAGTTGGACCGTTGACTTAGCTTTTTGACTCAATTGAGGACACGACTTTTGTTTCTATTCTAATTTTTCTATGGATTGATTGGTTAGAGCAATCGTCACGTCATGCATTTTGAACATCCAAACCCTACATTGAATTTCTCCCTCTCTCTAATTTCACACTAGTCCCCAATCTTTAGCTTCTATTCAAAAGTCGTCTCCAAATTTTAAATCTAGATTTTCAAATGTCCAACCTTTAATTTATATCTTACACATAGTTCATTTATTTATTTAGCCTCCGTTTGGTAACCATTTTTCTACAAAAAAAATGCATTCTTTATGTCAAATCGCACATTTTTTGTGTATCTTTCTAGCCATGGACCCCACTTAATATAAAAAAAATGTATTATTTGAAAAAAGAATGGCTCTCCAACGGAACCTTAGTTTTTTGTCAATTGCAATGTTGAGTCATGTTAGAATATTTAGAGGTAAAATCGTCTTAGACGTTATTAGCAACACAATAACTTTTTAAATAGGAACTCCCAAAAGATCAAATGTATCGAAGATGTTGGTCGAGTTTGAAGATTAGAAATGACTTTGTAATAGGCTCGAAAATTTGGGCACTAAATGTGCAATTTTTGTGTGTAGGCATTCAAGTGATTTTCATACTTTTTCTTTTTTTCCTTTACGTCGACAGCTAGACTAGTATAGTTGGGTTGAAAATTGACTCCCTTTTCCAAATATGAAACGTATCAATTCAACCAGCTGGTGGCTAAAATTTCTTTTGATTTTGTTAAAAATCAATTTTTAATAAATTATAATAAAAGTTGATGAAGTGTCTTTTGAAGACTAAAATTTACTTTGTGACTTGTTTGTTTAATTTTATCAAAGTACTCCTTTAAAAACTGAAAACTCTTATAGAAATTAATTTTCAAACATTAAGTAGAAGTCCGGACAAACAACCCCTAAATGTGTGGCCGAAAAAATAATAAAAATTATAGGTCCCAAAAAAATGTATGTTAAAATTAAAGTTTTTATCAATTTTTTTAGCTAAATCAAGCAGGGACATTGTTATGTTTCAATGACAGTTATTTTCTCGAAGCTTAGCCCCTAAGTTCTCATTTTATTAGTACTAAATGAGTCTTAAAATGTCAACATTATTAAGAGAAGTAATTCAAAATCTTACACGTTGATTAATGTTTTTGTATTAGCTGTGACGCAAGATTATACCCTTAAAAGTTAAAAGGAATAAATAACGAATAAAGATATTTATTATGATGATAATTCATCGATCATTTGACAGTATGTAGAATACAGTTCAATTTATATGAGAGTAGGGTATGGTGGGGTGGAGGGAGGATAGAGATATAGAGAAATGTAAGGAATGGTAAATTGTCACATTATCGACGATTTATCATCATAATGATAACTAGTATTACTTATAAATAACATCTTTTGTCATAAAAAAAAATTATTTAACAATTGAGAAAGTCGGCCTAATCCTTTAATTAGTGTTTTGAATAATATCTGTTCAGAAATAAAATATTGGTAGTCCGAGTATTTAAATTCTATTAATTATTAGTTGATCGCTGGTTGCTGGTCTACTCCACGGTTTAAGAGCATGTTTGGCCAAAGGTTAACAACTCTATAATTTTACTTATAAGTGAATAAGTGATTCTTAAAATAAATATTTATGGCCAAAATTAGGGGGAAAAAAGAGTCAAATACTTGTTCTCCTTTGGAATAAGACGTTTTTGTATCTAAAAGTGAGAAATTATTAACTTATCGGTATTAATTAGAAATTAAGAATTACTTAAAAGTAAAGAACAACTTCTAAATTCAGCCAAACATAACCTCTATATTTTCTTGCATGTGACCACCGAAAGATCCAGTGAGAATATAAGACTTTGATTTCCTTCCCTTTGAACAGCCGTAATCTCTTACCAGAATATGTAATTATACTGCACTTTCTTCTTCTTCTACACATTTTCTTTCTTATTAGTTCCATTCCTCCTCCATACTTATAATTTATGACTTATTTTCTTTGCTAATTTTGCATTTCTAATTATGGAAATTAGTACTGTTGAAGTCCCTGAGTATTTCATCTGCCCAATTTCTCTACAAATAATGAAAGATCCAGTAACAACAATGTCAGGGATCACCTACGATCGAGACAGCATTGAGTACTGGTTATTCAAGAATCACAACACAATCTGTCCAGTCACGAAACATCCTTTGCCAAGAGATTCAGATTTGACTCCAAATCACACTCTCCGCCGTCTGATCCAAGCATGGTGCACTGTGAATTCTGCATATGGTATTGATCTGATTCCGACGCCGAAGCCTCCACTTAGCAAATTTCATGTGCTGAATCTTGTTAGAGATCTTTGGCTCCCTAATTTGCAAGTGAAAACACTGCAAAAGTTGGAAGGAATCGCTGTGGAGAATGACAGAAATAAAAGTTACATGGTGGAAGCTGGTTTAGTTAAGGCCTTAATGTATTTTATTATATCGTGTCATAGGAAACGTCAAACAGAAGGTTTAGAAGAGGCTCTAAGTCTGTTTTACCTTATTCGAGGTTTATTAGGCCAAGAAAAGACATCCTTGTCCCAGAACGAAGAAATCGTCGAATCTTTAACGTGGGTTTTAGGTTTCGATGGGGCTCTTGATCACGTAGCCCTGAAAGTGCACGCAGCATATGCACTGAAAGCTGTTACCGAAAAGGCGAATTCGAGAATGCTAGCAACATTGAAGCCAGAATTTTTCGAGAGGATTGTTCGTGTTCTACGGGAAGGTATCTCACAGCAAGGAATCAATGCACTTTTACATGTTATTCTAAACACTTGTCCATGTGGGAGAGATAGGATAAATATGATCGAAGCTGGGGCAGTTTTTGAGCTCATCGAGCTTGAATTAAGAATCCCAGAAAAGAAAACCTCAGAACTTATACTGGGAATCTTGTTTCATTTATGTTCAAGTGCAGATGGAAGGGCTCAACTTCTGAATCATGCGGCTGGTATTGCAGTAATCACAAGGAGGATTCTTAATGTTTCAAACACTGCAGATGATAGAGCCATTTTGATTATTTCATTGATCTGTAAATATTCAGGAAGCAATGGAGTACTGCAGGAAATGTTGAGGGTTGGAACTGTAGTGAAGCTGTGCATGGTGCTGCAAGCAGATTGTGCCTCACATCTAAAGGATAAAGCAAGAGAAATCCTAAGAACACATTCTGATGTGTGGAAAGATTCTCCTTGTATTGATCTTCCCACCTTAACAAGGTACATAAGGTGACTATATTGGAACAATACTAAATAGTATTGAAGATCGAAATTAAAGTTAAAAAATTTGTTCACTGTAATGTTCTGTGTGTTGAACATCATAGTCATAGTTGGACTTTGTGCCATTGAAATTAATTTAGTTTCATGATTATGTGTTGAAATTTAATTTTCACGTGGATGTACATATATAATTAATTGTGTGTAAATGCTATATTAAAGTTAAGCACAATTAAAGTGATCTAATAAAAAATTAAAGTTATGGGTTTTGAACATCGCAATAAAGAGTGGGCCTAAATATGTGTAGAGACTGAATCCATTAGAGTTGTATTAGACGATATGTCGAATACATATAGAAATACAAATCATGGTCCTCAATTCAAATGCAATTCTCATTCTTTGCATTATTTCATCAATACAAAAATACAAAAGAAAACATATTAAAGATGAAGATCCAAAATCTACAATCAAGAATTGGAAATCGACAATCAAGATTATAGAGCAGGAAGCCAAAGTCATGAACAAGAACAAGAACTCAAAAATCAAAATAAGCAATATTCAAGATTAAATATTATGAAGTCAAATATAAAGAGATTGCAGTTCATCTTCAAAATTCAAAACCTGAAATCAAGAACCAGCATTACAGAATTATTCCCAATAAATCAAGATATGCTCCGTATTTAATAATTCTCTTGGTGATTTGACTGAGAATCTTGACGAGAAAGTATTTATGGTCCGTTCTCTTTATTATTTTCAAGTCGTTTTCTATTTTCGATTTTTCAAAATAGTGAAAACGCGTTCTATTTCCTATTTTCGAAAATACGTAGGGATGGCAACGGGGCGGGGCGGGGGCGGGGATGCCCTCCCCGTCCCCCGCCCCGTTAAGAAATTTCATCCCCATCCCCGCCCCGTTCCCCGTTTAAGGCGGGGCGGGGCGGGGTCGGGGCGGGGGCGGGGCGGGGCGGGGGCGGGAGATTTCCCCGTTTATTCCCCGTTTCATTTTTTTTTTTTTTTTTTAGTTTTTGATAATTTTTTTTTATCGTCCATATTCATTATATTTAGACAAATAATTTTAGTTGCTATTTTTCTATTAGAACTAATGAAAATTTTCATTCAAAGTATTGAAAATTTTCATTCAAAGTATTGAATTCCAAAAAAAAAAAAAAATTTTTTTTTTTTAAACGGGGCGGGGCGGGGCGGGGACCCCAATACCCGTCCCCGCCCCGTCCCCGCCTCGGGGAAAAACTCCCCGCCCCGTCCCCGCCCCGTTACCCGTTTAAGCGGGTTTTTCCCTCCCCGTTCGGGGCGGGTCCCCGCGGGTATCGGGTTTGTCGGGTTTTTTTGCCATCCCTAAAAATACGTTTTTGAAAACAAATTAAAAATTTACAAAGAAAATCCAAAACGACAAATTTGTCGTTTTTGGATTTTCAGTTATAATCAAGTCAGAATTTTCAAAACACGTTTTGAGTGTTTTCAAAACAATTTTTCAAAATGTCAAAAAGAACACATTTTCAACAATTTCAAAATGGATACTGAAAACACAAAATCCAAAATGAATTTAAAACCCAAAACTGAAATACAAAGAGAACTGCCCCTTAAATTGTCAAGTTCTTGAAATTTTAAGTTTTATAAAAATCTAACATATGATCCTTTTTCATTTATTTTTTTCCTTTTCTCTGGATGACTACTGCTATATATAGTAAGAAGTTATCCTAATTTATTTCCTCTAGGTAACAATAAACAGGGACAAAATTTTCTACAATATAGTGTTATATATAACTGAAAATATGTGGCTTTTACTTTTCATCTCAAACAAACTTTTCTATGGTATTATTTTTGTTATCGGTGTGAAGAAAATTAGTAAAAAAAATTCAATATCTCGTTCAATTATTGGGTTTGTTTAAAATAATTCTCATTTTCCTATGTTTCTCTGGTATTTTTTATGCTTGGTAGTGAGAATTTGGGGTATATTTAAGTTTTAGGGCCTGTCTGGGCTCGTTTAAAAATGCCAAAAAAAGTGAATTTTCGACCATTGATAATTTCAACGGCTTCTTTTCCATCACATGGACTGACAGGAAGTCAGGCCATGTTTCCTTGTGTCAGGCCATGTTTCCTTGTGTGCCATTAAATTTCAACAAAATTACACACAACAACCACCCCCACATCTTGCACATGTGAGGGCATTTCAGTCATAGCGCCATGTAGGTTTGCTTCCAAGAACTAGAGGTGTATCACGTGGGCCCGGCGCAAACGTTCAAAAAATTGATTTCACCGACTCAAAATCACGCCCAGACAGGCGCTTAGTATAAGCAAATTGGGGTTGAATATTGTCCTGTGATTCAGATTTCGTAGTTGAACCTTTCTTTTTTTTATGACCAGAATATCATATTTTATCATTGCTTGGCAAACTTAAATGAAGATAATGAAGAGTTTCAGAAATTTAGGGTACGTTTTCTTTTCTGTTTTCATATCATTTTCAATTTTTAGTTTACGAAAACACTGAAAACACGTTTACTTATTTATTTTCATAAACAAATTTCCAAAAATGATTTTAAAATTTACAAAGAAAATGGAAAACATAAAAAAAGTCATTTTGACTGTTTTCAGTTAAAACTAAGCCAAAACTTCATACTTTTTTTTTTTGAAAACAATTTTTCAAATTGACAAAAAGAACGCGTTTTCAACAATTTCAAAATGGACACTCAAAAATACAAAACCCAAAATGAATTCAAAACTAAAAATGGAAACACGAAGAGAACAGCCCCTTATTATTTGTTGAAACAAGTGGACGATATGGCACAGGGAATTACTCTATTATTATTATTATTATTATTATTATTATTATTATTATTATTATTATTATTATTATTATTATTTGCCATTTGCTATTCGGTGTCTTGATTTTGGGCAATAAGTTGTCGCGATGACTAGCACGTGAGAGTGGCCTTGTCGTTGGTAGCAGCGAATGTGGTTGCCTAGTGATGCTACTATAATTCACACCAATATAATCTCGAGCTTGAGAATAAAGAATGAGCACGAACAATATCTCTGTTGATGACTAGAAATAGGTGGAATTGACCATTCGATACCTGAAACAAAGGCGTCAAGGTGTGTTATCATCTCCCCTCTCCAATGCTTATAATTAGAGAGAGAAATTATGCGTATGGTTATAAACTGAAAATTATGTAACGCGTACCTGAATAATGAACATCGGTTCTGTATTTATAGAGGTTGGTGGTTGAATCCTAGAATAATTAAACCATCTATAAGCTCTAACCTTATCACATATAGTGATTGAGTTATACTGAAATTACCTCTGGAGTTTGATATGGGTTACAAGATGTTGGATATTTGGACGATGATCAATGTATAGAGTTTTAGTCATGGAAGGACTAAAACTTTTATAAGGCACGAGATATGGGCATGAAGAGTAATATCGCCAAAGTTAGGCCTGACTCTACCAAGGACAGACTGCTGGACTACGCCCGACCAGTAGGATAAAGCCCAACCACGTATGTGAAGAATTTGGGGGAACAATTGCTCTGAGCAAATAGTTCGGGCTAGATGCATGAGGGCTTGAGTTTGGGATACGTCTTTTGTACATATCATAGGCTCCGTGCATCTAAAAGGATTGAGCTCAAGTAGTCAAAAGGATTTAGTGTCGTCCCTTATTCCCATGGCCGAGCCTATCAATGCTCATCCTCGAAAAGAAGTGATTCTCACTTTTCTTGAACTCCATACCATCTATAAAGAACACAAGATTATAGAGGTAGCTAGTAAGTATGGGGTAATGCTAGTGTGTGACATTAGGTCCCTTGGGCCCGATGACAGAGTGGTCGATGCTCAAGATGGAGAGATAACCTTTTTAGGGATTCCCTCAAGGGATGTATGAGGTGGTCTCTACACCTCGTTATTTATTGAGTTTTTGGTGACATTTTATATGTGCCCGGGCCAGTTGGACTTGAACGGGTGGAGGATGTTAATATATTATTTTATAGCTTGCAAATATTTAGGGATTTGGCCTAGGATCGACCTCCTTAAGATAGTATACGAACTCAAAATGACCTCGGGCTATAACTTTTTCTCGTATACCTGTCACCCCAAGGAGGTTTTAGGGCACCCAAAATGCTGATCTCTCTTTGGGGTTGGAAACTACATTTCTTTTTTTGTCAAACCCTATGACCTCGACTACCCTTTTAGTCCTAGGTGGGATATCCTAGAAACTGATCGATTCAATGAGGGCCAGGTATGTTTTGAGGTGTTAGAAAATGACGGAGTGAAGTTAGAAAATCTTGAAATGTTGGTGTATAAGCTCAAGCAATTTTTTAATGATGATATCCTCGACCTTGTAAATGTAAAAGGAATAGAGGGTATGGCTCTTTGTTGTTCTTTTCTTTTTCTTAAAAATAGATGTTTTTCCTCGAGCTATAGATCGAGCAAATGATTTTGTGAACTTTGTAGAAGTTGAAATGAATTTCAATACAGCTAATCTTCGAGCCTAAATTTCAAGGAAGTCCCAAGGGAACTAGTTTCTTTCCATGCTACGGGCAAGGGGAAGAAAATGATGAAGGACGCACCTAAAGTTGCCATCCCCTGAGGTGTGGGACAGACGTTTGGGTTTAGCTAGAGCAGTAGTCCTCCCCATCCCTAGTGTGTTCGGTTATCAATGCTTCGAGGAATTCTAGAGATCGTAGATATGAAGGACGATGCTATACAAGGAAGGCACGAGAACGGTTCGCTGATATCGAGCATAGTTGCCAAGTATTCAACAGAACTCGTGTTTGAAGAAGAGGTGAAAAAACTCAAGCTCTTGACACTTAAGGTAATTATTTTTATTTTCACTTATTTTTTATCTATTCATTTTTTTGCATCGACTATTGATAATGTTCGAGCTTTGTTTTCAGATTTTGAAAATTGGTCGTAGGCTGGTCACGAGGCAAAAGAGCGAGTCCAGGAAAATAGTCGAGCTTAAAGAAGCAACAAACAACAGCAAGAAGCGTGCTAGTGAGCTCGAGCGTGAACTTAGTGAGGCTTATGCTGACACAATAACAGCTCGCAACGAGGCCTTGGTGATGAGGGACGAGGTTGAAGAAGAAAAGCTCGAGCTTATCCATGCAAAGAAGAGTTTTGAAGAGCAGATCGTTCAATTTCGTGCTCAGGCAGTGGAGTATTTCGAAAATTCTTCTAAGTTCTAAAAGTTGCAAGGGGATTATAGGGCTTCTTCGTACAACTATGGCTTGAAGCAGGCTCGCGCATTTCTTCAACCCTGACTCCTGACTACCTGAGGATATGAAGCCCCTGATCAAGTCCTTGAGGAACATGGATGAGCTCTGATAAGTGCATTTTGTACACTTATTTAGATCACTAGGTGTAAGTAACGTGCAATGCACGTTTGTCTAGTTTATATTTAATAGTTTTGTTTAAGAATTAATTTGTTATTAATAAAGATGTAATTTTTTTGGTTAATTAAATAATTAATGATGTAATGTTTATGTAATTGATAAATAATTAGATGTGTGATTTTGATGTTGTAATATAAGTTGGTGAGATCAAAAAAATAAGCAAAAATTGACAAATTTGGAGAAATGACTAAATTGTAAGGGATCCAAAGTTCGGGAACTAAAATGTAAATACTTAAAAGTTGTGCCGAACTTCACGATGAAGATTTGAGAGTGCTCGGAGTCAATTGGATAAAGAAAGACGTCAATGGAATCAAATTTAGTCAAAAGATGATCACAAATCAATTTCCAATCGAAAAGTTATGCTCCGATGTTTTAGTCTCATATTGAGACCTATTTTTGGAATAGAAAGTGATCGATTTGGAGAATGATGTCTGAATCAAAGTTGTAGCCAGATGAGTTAGCTTTCCAACACATTTTGAATCTCCTCAATCGGATATCAGAATACAAAGTTATGATAAAAACACTTAAAGAATGTGCAGCTACCTGTTTAAAACAAGAAATTGCATTATATAATCCGTTAAAACAACAAATTCCGTTAGTTTTTCCGTTAAAATTAAGAAATTCCGTTACATAGCCACTTTTAATATATAGAAGATATTACTTGGGTTTCTTGTCGTCAAATTATTATTATTTACTTAATTTGGGTTAATTTTCTTTTGTTTTAGTTAGGAACTTGTGTGAAGCAATTGGAAGAGAAAGAATGCTGAAATTGAAGGAAATATACAATTTTGAGGATTAAAGCCTACATTATAGAAATTGAAGGACTCAATTGCATTACTTCTAAAGATGGGATGACTTGAGGAAATACAACATTAATGGGCCTGGACTTCAGTTAGCAATTGCAATTGAATTAGGAATGGAATTCTACAATTTCACGTGAATTGATTGGCGGCTATTGAACCTCAATTAGAGAATTCTGGTGCATTAATATATATATATATAAATATATATGTACACATGGCGACAGAAAGTGGCGTGGGGTTCTAGAGGGCTAAAATAAAAGGAAAATATACGCACCGAACCCGCCGCAGGAGAAAGAAAGAGAGCAGGCAAAAGACAAAAACGGCTGAAGGTTTTCCGTGGGCTGAAATTATATATATGTGCACCATATGTGCACAACCCGCACCGGTAGAGAAAGAAGCTGTCTTTTCTGCCTGAATCCGTTCCCAACTTCCTTCTCTACCGGCGCGGGTTGTGCACATATATATAATTTTAGCCCACAGAAAACCTTCAGCCGTTTTTGTCGCATGCTCTCTTTCTTTCTCCTGCGGCGGGTTCGGTGCGTATATTTTCCTTTTATTTTAGCCCTCCAGAACCCCACTCCACTTTCTATCGCCGTGTGTGTATATATATATTAATGCACCAGAATTCTCTAATTGAGGTCCAATAGCCGCCAATCAATTCACGTGAAATTGTAGAATTCCATTCTTAATCCAATTGCAATTGCTAACTGAAGTCCAGGCCCATTAATGTTGTATTTCCTCAAGTCATCCTATCTTTAGAAGTAATGCAATTGAGTCCTTCAATTTCTATAGTGTAGGCTTTAATCCTTAAAATTGTATATTTTCTTCAATTTCAGCATTCTTTCTCTTCCAATTGCTTCACACAAGTTCTTAACTAAAACAAAAGAAAATTAACTCAAGTTAAGTAAAAAATAATAATTTGACGACAAGAAACCCAAGTAATATGATCTAAATAAGTATACAAAATGCACTTATCAAGCTCCACGAAGTGCTCAAGCTTTCTGTCACCGAGGTTGATGTTGTAGGTGACGAGGACTAGGGATGGAAAAAAATCCAACAAACCCAATACCCACGAGGCCTTGCCTCGAACGGGACGGGGATTACCCGCTTAATCAGGTATTCGGGACGTAGAAGTTTGCCCCGGGTGCGTGTTCGGGTTCGGGACGAGGATGGGTAATGGGTGCCCCGGTCCATTTAATTTTATTTTTTTTTAGAATTCAATACTTTAAATGAAAAATTTCACGAAATTTCATTAGTTCTAATAGAAAATGACAACTAAAATTATTTATCTCGATCTAATAAATGGGGGTAGTAAAATAAATTATCAAAAGCTTAAAAAAATAAAATTAAACATGGTAGTAAACGGGGCAAGGGCCCCACCCCGCCTTAAACGGGTAACGGGGCGGGGGACGTTGCCTCGACCCCACCTCCCCTGCCCCGCCCTGCTCTGCCCTGCCCTGTTGCCATCCCTAACGAGGATGAGCAGGATGAAGAGGTTGATTAAGTGGTCAAGGCTACAATGAATGGGGATACTCATGATCTAGATTAGGCTCCCAACCCCGAACCTTTAATAACAATTCTTTTTTGAAGTTTTTTAGGATGTAATCCATACATGGCCCGTTCTAGGTATTTTTTTAATTTTTTATTTGTTTAAGTAGTTGGCCCAATCCTGGCCATATGATATGAATCAATCTACATTTAGATCACTTTACTATCTCAAATTAATTTTCTGTATTTGTACGTTTTATGGTTTAATATCATGCTTTTTTACAAAAAGCTCGAACGTGATAATTTTACCAAATAGCTCGAACGTGATAATTTTACCAAATAGCTCAAACATTGTCAAGGTATAGTGGTTATAGCTCGAGCTTATTATTTGTACGAAATAGCTGATGCTTGAACTGTTTCTTATTTGTTGTTAGAGCTCAATCTTTTAAGCTTATAGCTCGAGCTTATTATTTGTACCAAATAGTTGATGCTTGAACTGTTTCTTATTTGTTGTTAGAGCTCAATCTTTTAAGCTCTAACAGTTTTGGCTCGAGCTTACTACTTGTAAATAACAAGGTAGACAAGTTGTTTCTTATTCCATGATATAGCTCTATCCTTTAAGCTTTAACAATTTTAGCTCAGTTATTTTCTCCAAATGGTTGAAGCTCGAGCTTTATATCCTGATGATGTGAAGCACATAGATGGAGATGTCAAGTGGCTCGAGTTCATGTGGTCGGGAAAAATCTTGGAGAGTGCATACGTGAGCACGAATTTAGGTGTATGCCCGTGGAAATGACTTTTATGTACATGCTTGTGGCAGGACTTTTATGTGCTTGCTCGTGGGCATGACTTTTCGCTTAACTGTTTTGGAGAAAAAATTTGTCGGGTAATCCCAACTGCTACTGTATATAAACTTTCCTATCTTCTAAAAATAATGTAGGCTCGTAGGCCTTGACAAATAAACTATCCAAGAAAAGAAAAAATGTGGCATGCAAGCCTAATTGAAGGTAAACTAGCTAAAAGTAATAAAAAATCATGCAAACCCGATTAAAAGTAAACTAGAATAAATAAGCAAAATAGACAAGGTATGACCAGCTACTTGTAATAAATTTTTATATTATTAGCATTTCAAGGCCTTAGAAACGGTCTCCCTGATTTGTCTCTTAGGCTGTATGCTCCACCGTAAACTTGTCGTATTACTTGGAATGGTCTTTCCGAGATTGGTCCTAACATACCAGGGGTATGGCCAGCTACTTCTACTCTTCTCAGTACTAAGTCTCCCACCCTGAACCTTCTTGGCTTAACTTTGTAATTGATGTGTTTTGCTATTCTACTTTGGTAAGATCTTGCCTTTATGGCGACATGTTCACGGACTTCGTCTAATAGGTCAAGATGTTCAGTAGTGTACTCTTCCAACTCGGAGTCAATACATCTAATGGTGGGCAAGCTAACTTCAATTGGGATTGTACCATTGATACCAAATGCTAGCATGAAACGGATTTCACCTACTGCTGTCCTGTGAGATGTCATATAAGTCTAAAGTGTGCAAGGTAGTTCTTCAGGCCAAGTACTTCTAGCGTTTCAAATCCTTAATCGGAGATCTTGCAGTATGATCCAATTGGTTACCTCAGCTAATCCAACTTTGCGGGTGTAAAATTGATGTTAAGCGGTGTTATATCCTTAGATTTGTTCAAAAA
Organism: Fraxinus americana; assembly: GCA_035079005.1. Taxonomy (NCBI): domain Eukaryota; kingdom Viridiplantae; phylum Streptophyta; class Magnoliopsida; order Lamiales; family Oleaceae; genus Fraxinus; species Fraxinus americana. The sequence goes on from CM068726.1 coordinate 1,660,218, forward strand.
TTCTGAACTGGGAATTATCAAACTGTCGTCCGTTATCAATTATTAATACCTTGGGTATGCCAAACTAGCAGAAATTATTGCTAGAGGTTTTGCTTCTACCTACTTGGTAAAAGTACTCTACTGCTACAACAACGAAATTCAATTGGCCTCTTGCAAGAGGAAAAGGCCCAAGAATGTCTATACCACACTGTTCAAACAGAGTTGTGTAATGAATAGGTGTAAGGTTTTTAGCTGAAGAAGTGGATGGCATTGCCAAACCTCTAGCACTTATCGCATTTTCTAACGTACTCTGCTGCATCTTTCTTCATAGTAGGCCAATAATATCCATACCTGGTCAATTTGAAGGCAAGAGCTCATGTTCCTTAATGGTTCCCACATATCCCCTCAAGGACCTCAACTGGTGCATGGGTTGATTCTGTTGGTCTAAGGCTTCTGGGATATGGAAGAGTAAAGCTCTTGCAAAATACAACTTCACTAATCATACAATACCTTGGTGCTCTTGACCTAATGCTTCTAGATGCTCGACGATCCTCTTGTAGTTCCTTGTTAGTTAGAAAGACGACAATATGGTCCATCCATGATGGCTCATGGTCAATATCTTTGACGCTCAGCTTCTGATTCATGCTTGGTTCTGTAACCATTTTCATATGGATTTTCCTATCAAGTTCATCAACACACATGAAAATAAGTCTGGACAAAGCATCGACATTACAATTGTCAGCTTGAGCTATTTTTAAGATCTCACAACTTTTGAAGCGCCATGGTAGATCATGAAACCTTTGATAAGTGCGCTTTTACACACTTATCGTACTATGTAAACATGAAAAAACTGTTGATTAATATGTTGAAATATAGTTTAATTCTATGTAATCTACGTTTTACAAAGTGATGAATGTAGCGAAAATAAAGAGAAACAAGTGAATGGACCAAAATGGAGGAAAATAGAAGTTAGGGACCAAGTTGCAAATAATCCATTGATATGACTGGCGATGGAGTGAAGATTGAGGGTGTTAGAGATCAATCAGACGAGAAAAGAAGTCAAATGGATGAAACGTAGATTACCTAAAAGTAATTTGATGTGGAGGACCAAGATGGAAGAAAGAATGAAGAAAATGATTGAAAATAAAATTTATGAAAGTTTTATAACTAGACAGCCGCCCAGTTATATTTGTTGGGCGGCCGCTCGACCCTCAACCGAATTAACAAGAACCATTTTTTATGCTTGGACGACCGCCCCATTTTGTACTGGACGCTCGCCCAGGTCAAATCGCGAAAAAAATTTCGATTTCCTTATTTCAATAGAACTCTTATGAAAACGAATCTTAGGGTATTTTTTAAAACTTTAGAATGTCCCAAAATGGGGGGAGGTTGATTATTCATCATTTTTTCATCTCTTTTTGCTCAAGAAACTCGTGAAGAACTAAATCTTTTGGTGAAGCTACGAAAGAACTTGATTGGAATTGGATATTTCTACCTCATATATTATGTAATGTGCTTTTTCACTTATTAAACAATTCTAAGGTTTGTCTTTCCTCTTTATGAATTAATTTTGAGTTTGACTTAACTTTTGTTAAGTTTTTCATGGAATTAATCATGTTTCTTCTATTGAACAATTGAAATATTGGTTTGAGTTTAAATTCCAAATACTTTATTGGTGTGATTCAATTACTGCTATATGTTATAAACATATGGTCGCTTTTTGAATCTGATTTCAATAAACAAAAGTGGAAATTTGACCTAGGAAATCTAAATTCTAGAATTACATGTGGAATTAAATTGATTTGAATTGCTAAATCCTCGGATTAGAGAGATAGGATAAAAACTTCTAATTGAGTTGAAAATACATGAATTATTGATGTTGATTGATCCAACCTAATTGAGGGACCTTCGATACTTCACTATTCTACATTTTGATTTTAATCTCATTATTTCATCCATTGATATTCACATTTTAATTCAATAAACAAATTTTTTTTGATCAATTCACGAGAACCCTAAATTATTGAACTCTCTAATTCATTTATTGACCTCCATGTGGATACAACACCCAATGCTGTACCACAACCACCGCAGTATTCTTTGGCCGTAATCAAATTTTGGCGTCGTTGCTAGGGAGACGGTACAAGAAATTAAGGGATTCAATTGTGAAAGGGTGATTTCGTTCATTTCCTAACTCCTTTATTTCAAGTTATTATTTTCTTTGTTATTCTTTATTTTCACTTTTTTTTTTATTTGTGTTTCTTGAGCAGGTATCGAGGAAAGCGAGAAAGATCTGCTAGCAGACCTGATATAGAGTTCGAGGGCCCGTTTGTTTCTTATTTTTCATCCATAAAAATGAATGAAGAATATGGCTGTTATCAATCACATCAAGCCATCAATTTGAATTTCTATTTCTTGTGTGTGGCTCAATAACGACTATATTTTTCATTCTCATTCTACAATAATGAGAATCAAACGGACCCCGGATATCTTTTTAACCCTATTTTTGATTCGCATCTATTAGAACTAATACTTTATCACACAAAATAAAGATTTAATTTTTAGTGGCTAGAAAGTGAAGGATATGCATTCAAATTCCAACTCACGTGATGTATTTTTCATGAATAATAATGATTGAACATGCTCAAAGAGATGAAAATGATGGACAGATTGACTTAATGGCACCAATTTGAGTATTTTTTTTTTTTTCAAACTGTCAAATCATGTGTCGACACATGTTCTCCCTTTTTTGAGCCGGTTTGTATAGCATAATTGCTTTTTTTTTTTTTTTTTTATCCCCGCTACTTTTGGAGAATTTTGTGCAATCAATCCCCAACCTTTATTGTCTTCAGTAAATTCGTTTAAATTTTTAAAATTCGATTTTTTAATTTTCTAGCATTTACTTCCATTTCGTCTTTTTCGTATTATTTTGTTAACTTCTGCGTTAATTTCACAATTTTTGAAAATATAAAGTTGACAAAACAATATATTTAACACTTACAACCTAAATATTTTCTTCATTTTCAATTTCAAAATCTTGAAAAAAAATTAACCCATCCCCCTTTACGCACAAATATCATTAAAATATATTTTAGTGCACGGTCATTTGCAAAGAAAAATGTGTAAAAAGTTTGAAACAGGATATTGAGTTTTATTTTATTAACTTAACTCGAATATAATTGAATTTTTTCCTTTACTTATATATCGAGAATAGATTTTTTTTTTTTTTTTTTCATTTGTTTTGCACAATTTTTTTCCTGAATTTTGAGTTTGTTTTAATCAAAGCGTGATGTTTTAAATACTATATTGTCAATATTATTGCTCCATATTTTAATGTCACTTGTAGAATTGAACAAGATAAGAAATACACAATATATAGGACATTCTTCTGAATGAAAAAAGAAAATAAAAAATATTATACTCATCAATCCACCATAATATCCTCTATCGAGTAATATCCATTATAACTTATATTAAACTTTTTACACAGTCTAATATGATGCACCATTGGTCACCTTGTGGCATGTTTAGTAACGTCAATACACAATACGTGTAAAAAAGTTGACTTTATATTGATCGTATTATTCAAAACAATACAATATTACATAACATTTGTTCCAACGGGAACAAGAATTTGTCAATCTCTCTCTACCTATAAAAAAAATTGAAAATTTGCATGTCAACTTTGCAGACAAATAACACCATGTAAGAGTTTCACTGGTAAAATCAATGTTTTGAAAACTGATCCTGACATCTATCCGAAAAGGATGAAAAGTCAAAAGATTCAACCGGAATCGAACCGAAAGTAATAAATAAATAAATACAAACAAACAAATAATAAAATACTATGGAGTCAATAATTTCTTTGAATTTTCATATTAATAATTCGAAGTAAATCTATGTTTGTTAATGAGAATCATTATCAAGTGTACTTTAAGTTAAATTTGAAAATTAAATAAATGAAAAGACGAAAGTGAATATTACAATTTAGGTAGTTGGGATCTTCAAAATCATATATTTGGCTTAGAAAATGGTTTTGATGGACATTTTAACATTTTTTTTGTTATACAACTATCCCACGTTGAATGTTTATGAAAACATTTAAAAGAAGTGCATTTATAGTAGCACTATTCACATTGAAAGTTTATGAAATCATTTGAGAGAAGTGCATCTATAAAAGGAGCATGCCATCCAAAATTCATCTAAAGGCCTTTGATAATTATAGCGTATGGGGCTCATTAATAAAAAAAAGTTCAAAATTTTTAAATTAAACATTAGTAACACGGGCTCATTGGTTCACGGTTAAACTGATCGGTTCAGCTGGTTTTAAGTGATTTTTGTGTTAGTCGGTTAATTGGGCATGATTGGCCTTTGTATCCATTCTTGGTTGAACCGGCTGGGTTGGGCCGATTTTACTAACACTGGGTAAAATATTAATAAAAGCCTAGGAATTGGAACTATTCAAATGACAGAATCAATACTCCAAAGGTGACATTAAACAATTAAAAAGTTATCTCTAAGCAATAAAAGATGATAGCCGAAGGTCGTCGATGCAAATTTTCATGTGAGGGGTTGACATTTTCTAATAAAAAATAAACTTGGCCGGTCGACCTTCATATTGCTTTAAAGCTCAACTCTTTGTTTTCAAGTTTCTTTAATTACTTAATCACAAAGTATTCAATTATTATTAATATTGATTGTGGTGTTTATTGCACCATTAATCTTCTATAGACATAATTTAATATTTCTGTTATATAAAAATTAATGACAAATATTTTTAAAAAAATTAATCAGTAGAATTGCGTTCATTCGAGAATTATTTATCTGTAGTAGCATTTTTTCTGAGTTGTCCTTATATTGAATCGTATACATCTAAGTATCATCCTTGTATTTAATATTTTATTGGAGATGTACGTTACGCTCATTAAAAATAATAAATATATAAGACTAAGTTAGCATGGCGAATATTTTAAAATTATTTAGAAAAGTACGTTCGGCTAGTTAATTAGTAAATTACCATTGGTAAATCATATTAATTTAGAGAGGTTAGATTGCATACAACTCTATTCATCCAATTCCACACGAATAAACTCATCTCAAAATTTATTCTTATTTTATTGTGCTCATATATATAATTATTTATTAATATAATAATTTCATAAAATGAAAATCCTACAGATTTTGACTTATTTTTTGGTTGACTTAAACAAAGATAATGATAAATGATCAGGCAAATCCTCATAAATACAAAAATTAATTGAAAAATTCCGTGTAGCACGAGCCTGTGTGAACCTGGCTTGGTCAATATGGGCCGACAATTGTGTGAACTGCACCGGTGGTCACCTCCTGTATTTATTAGCTGTTGTCGGTCCGGAATGCGCGTACCACAAAAGTTAAGATCAATTTGACAGGATTTTTACTTTTACTTTTACTTTTTATATAGAAGTACTTTTAGAAAATTATCATAGACCATCTTCATCTAAAAACTCCTGTAACTTATCGAAACACTTCAAAAAAATTATTCAAATATGTTCAGATGCGAATTTTGCCAAACGGGCCCTTAATAGAACAAAATTGGTATTTACCAAATTCTAATCCTTATCCCTTTTACTCCTTCATGGTAATTAAGGACTTAATCATCTGTTTTAAATTTTTAAAGAGAGAAAGTCAACTTCAGAAATGACAACCAATAATATGCCCACAAACATACACGTAAGACTCAGTAAAGTTGTCATTTGCAAATTGCATCTTAGAAAAGTCAAAGTCCAAATTTAATTTCTTTTAATAAAAATAAATAATACTCCGTCCTTCACACAAACTGCACACACAATTTTCCATGTTTTGACTTTCACATTTTGAATCTTTCTCTCTTTATATACTCATATAAAACGAAATACTCCAAACTCCTAATCCATACAATTCCTCAACAGCTTCACCTTCTTTGATTTACTTATAGCTTACAATTTTTTTTTTACTTATTTTCTTGCTTAAAATTGTATAATCACTTATTTTTTGTTGAGATCTTAGGTTTACCACATCTTGATTTTTGTAGCTACTTGTGCTATGGATGAAATTGAAGTTCCATCGTACTTTCTCTGCCCCATCAGTCTAGAGATTATGAAAGACCCTGTTACGCTCTCGACTGGTATAACATATGATCGGGAGAGCATCGAAAAATGGCTGTTTTCTCAGAAAAATAATACCTGCCCACTGACGAAACAAGTTGTTATTGATTCAGAATTGACCCCAAACATCATTCTCCGGCGGTTTATCCAATCATGGTGCACCCTCCATGCTCCTGACGGCGTCGAGAGGCTTCCCACCCCGAAAGCTCCAGTCAGTAAAACCCAACTTTTGAAGCTTTTCAATGATGCCAAGTCTCCAAACATGCAAATGAAGTGCTTACAAAAACTTAGATCCATTGCTTCTCACAACGAAGCGAATAAAAGATGCATGGAAACAGCAGGCACGGTCGAGTTCTTAGCTTCGTTAATCGTGAAGAAAAACGTAGAGGCGTCTTCAGCAGAAGTATCAGAAGATGTGATTGAGTTGAGAAGGGCCAGTAATGAAGCCTTAAGCATTCTCTATCATCTCCAGCTATCGGTATCTGGCCTTAAATCCCTCTTGGAGAGTAATATCGAATTAATCGAGTCCTTAACGAGCATCATGCAATCTGGAAACTATGACTCTCGAGTCTATGCTGTCATGCTTCTGAAATCCATGTTCGAAGTAGCTGACTCAAATCAACCAATCAATCTGAGACTCGAATTCTTCCTTGAGTTAGTCGATATATTGAATGATCAAATCTCTCAGAAGGCATCAAAGGCCACATTGAAAGTTCTTATCCGTGTATGTCCATGGGGAAGAAACAGAATCAAAGCAGTGGAAGCTGGAGCAGTGCCTTTGTTGATTGACCTTTTACTTGATTCTTCGGAAAAAAGGGCTTCTGAATTGATGCTTATGGTGTTGGATTTGCTATGCCAATGCGCCGAGGGAAGAGCTGAATTGTTGAATCACAGCGCAGGATTAGCCATTGTTTCGAAAAAGATTCTTAGGGTTTCGTCTGCAGCAAATAAGAGCGGTATAAAAATTCTACATTTGATATCGAAATTCTCAGCAAGTCCTGGAGTTCTACAAGAAATGTTGCAGATTGGTGCAGTGGCAAAATTGTGCCTTGTACTTCAAGTTTTTGATCGAGGATCAAAGACAAAGGAGAGAGCAAGAGAAATTCTTAAATTGCATGCAAGAGCATGGAGGAATTCTTCGTGCATACCCACGCATTTGTTAGCTTCATACCCATCTTGAGGTGGAATTATAATTAGGAAAATAGAAATAACTAATTTAGTTGCATAAGCTTATGTTCATATAATTAAAAACTTAGGCCAAAATGTTTATAAAGAAATATTGTATTAACTCTTTGGAAAGTGGAGTTTTAATGGGAAAGGTTCAGCTTCTTGTGTTTTTCTTCCCTGCATCAATTTTTTATTTTTTATTTTTTCATTTGTCATTTAAAGTTTGATTTAACGACTTAATTGGAATGAAATCGAGTCGAGGTCAATCAATTTTATTTTTTTCATATTGTAAATTTGTTATTTATGTTTCGTGTCAACTGATTATTGAGGTTTATTTGTAAAATCCAGTTGAGAGATCTTTATTGAGGTTTAGTTATTGTTCTCGAGTTGAATTTCTGCTATTTTATTTTACTTCTAGCTCAAAATATGAATGAAAATGTAAATACTCATCGTGTATTTCCTTTTTTAGCCCATGTTTGGTTCGATTAATTAATCGAATTAAATTTTAAGTCAAAGTCAACAATTAATTTTAAATACACAGTTCACGGGAACTACAACTTTTCAACTACACGTTCCATTCACTTCTATCAAATTATACTAAAAAATAGATTTTCATCTCAGCCAAACAGTGGCATAATCTAATCTTTTATATTTTTACCTCTCCTCGCAGATAGAATTCAGAAACTTAGCAAATTGATGAAGATGGAATCGATATTATCCAAAATGGTAGACTCTTTAGTTATATTTCTTCTACACCATCATTAGAGACCTTGCACTATATATATATACACAGGGATAATTACATACAATACATACAGCTAAGCACGCCATTGTGGGTATCCCTGAAATCATGGAAGGGAGTGAGCAGTGATCAATTCCGCTGAGTCGTGTACCAGGCAACGATCTCGATCTCTCCTTCTGAGGTAAAGTCGTGGTTTTATATTGTTACGTTTTTATCTTCATCTATGGTAAGTGCTTCTTCATCCTTCATCTTTTTAGCTCAGTTTGGTCCTCAAGGTTATCTCTGCTCTAACAAATTTCCCCTTCAAGCCGGAGGCGCTCACGACTCCAAGCTTGTTTCGTAGATAGAGATGTCTTGAATTAAATAATGGTTTGGTTAAGATGTCTGCTACTTGATCTGCTGTCGGAATATAGTTGATGACAAGTTGTTTGGCCAGAACTCTTTCACGAACGAAATGCACGTCCAGTTCAATATGCTTGGTCCTGGCATGATACACTGGGTTGGAAGCTAAGGCACTTGCTCCTAGATTATCACACCAAATTCTGGGTACTTCTGTCTGAGTGATGTGGAGCTCTTGCAATAATGACTGAGTCCAAACGATTTCTGCAGTAGTATGAGCTAGAGTCCTATACCGTCTGCAGTCGGATCTGCCACGACCTCGCTTTTTGGAGCACCAAGAGATTAGATTACCACCCAGATACACAATAACCCACAAACTGATTTTCTATCATCCGGCATGATGCCCAGTCTGCATCACCATAGGCAGTAATATTTAGATCTGGTCCCTCTTGAATTATCAGCCCCATCTCAAGTGTTCCTTTAATATATCTGAAAAGTCGTTTTAGGAAGTTCCAGTGTGCATCAGTTGGACATTGAAGAAACCGATCGATTCTCACATCGCAAAAGCAATATCCTATCAGTTTGAGTTAGATATTGGAGAGCTCCCACAGCACTTCTGAATCGAGTTGGATTTTCTAGGTTCTGTCCTTCTGTTTTGGCAACTAATTTCCCAGCTGCCATTGGTGTAAGGCTGGGTTTTAAATTGTCGAACCCAAATTTCTTTAGTGTGTCAATAGCGTACCTTTTTTGTGACATGTGCAAACCAGTCTCATTTCTGATGAACTCAATTCCTAAAAACTTCCTCAGAGTGCCAATATCCTTCAAGGCAAAGGTTGTTTAATCTTTCAATTAATTGTTGTATCATAGTACCACAACTTCCCGTTATTATGATGTCGTCACGTAGATTAATAGGTAGATCATAGACTCCTTAGTCACCTGTAGTATACCGAATTATCAGCTTTTGCACAAGATCCCACTTCAATGAGTTTCTTTCGTAGTGCCTTGCCAAGCTCTTGGGCTTGTTTGAGGCCGTAGAGAGCTTTGTTTAGTTTACATATAAAGTGCGGTTTTTCTTGATCAATGAAACCTGGAGGCTGTTCCATAAACACTGTTTCTTCTAACTTCCCATTGAGAAAGGCATTGTTGATATCAACCCGCCTACTTCCCAACCTTTTGAGACAAATAATGTGAGGATAATTTTCAAAGTAGGCGCTTTAGCAATCGAACTAAAAGTCTCGTAGTAGTCAATACCGATGTTTGTAAGAAACCTTTTGCCACTAACCGGCTTTATACCTTTGAATTCTTCCATCGGTGTCATGTTTCAACTTATAAACCCATTTGCGTACCAATCACTTTTATTTTTGAATCACAGTACCAGTACCCAAGTATTGTTCTTAACCAAAGCTTCATATTCTTCCTTCATCGCTTTGAACCATTTTTCACTCTTCAGAGCTTCACTTATACTGACTGGCTCTGTCTCATCGATTGAGTTTGTTACAACATCAGCAAAGATTTTTGGTTTAAAAATTCCTGACTTAGATCGTGTTACCATAGGGTGTTCTAATCTCAGTTCCTCTTCTGGTATATCAGATTCATCTCTCGATTCTCTTTCCAACACTGAGTGTTCAGATTGCTCACTATTCTGTACACTACTTGGTAGAGTTTCTTCTATCTGTTCAATGGCACCCCTGTTACCATTTAACATTACTCCTTCATACTCATTTTCAGCAAGAGGCCCTCGTGCAGGTTCTTCTGTAAAGTGTGTTATATCAGCAGGTTCTGGAAAGTTTTTGTAAGTGCTTGACTCGATTGTTTTTGTGGATAACTCATGAGAGACTAAATCAAAAGGTAGGTGGTGAAGAGTATTAGGAAGGTACTTGTTTTGAGTTGTTTTGTTAAGGAAATGTTTTTGAAATGGGAATGAATTTTCATCAAATATGACATGCCGTGAGACGTAAATTCTACCACTAGGATTTAAACACTTGAACCCTTTGTGAGATATGCTAGGTCCTAAGTAGACACATTTCTGAGAATGAAAATCAAATTTGTGCTTTTGGTATGGTCTTAAACATGGGTAACAGGAACAGCCAAAGACTTTGAGTAACTGATGATCAGTGGTTCGTTTAAACAAGGTTTCAAATGGTGATTTATGTTGGAGAGTTGGGTTAGGCATCCTGTTTATCAGATATGTTGCAGTTAGAAAAGCTTCCCACCAATAATAAAGAGGCATATGTGCCTGGGATAAGAGGGTTAAGCCGGGCCTCAAGCATGTCTGTGTTTTCTCTCAACCCTCCCGTTTTGAGCTGATGTATGTGGGCAAGAGTATCTTAAGTCTATACCAGATTCAGCAGCTATTTTACTTAAACTCTTATATTCTCCCCCCATGTCAGATTGAATGGTTTTGATTTTTCTTTCAAACCGATTTTCAACAAAACTCTTAAATTGTGTAAAGTAGTGAAGAACTTCAGATTTTTGCTTTAGGGGATAAATCCATGTATACCTAGTGCAATCATCTACAAATAGGACATAGTATTTAAAACCTGAGGTAGAATTAATAGGGGCTGGTCCCCATACGTCTGTATGAATCAAATCAAGTGGCATTTTAGCATAAGTTGATAACAGATTGAATGGTAAGGTATGCGATTTTCCTAACTCAAGCCACGTGTAATGGAATTTTTTTATTATGAATAGACTCAAATTTATTACAAGATTTCGTAAAACGCAGTAGAATACGTAGGTGGATGGATGTCCTAGTCTTCGTGCTGCATTTCAATCTGTGACTCTAGAATGTTATCTCTCGGCAGATTTAGCAGTGCAGGCTCGTGTTGAAGATGAACCGAGTTTTGTTAGGGCCATGGTTGACAGACTTTGTTTCGGGATTCTGTGTTATGAATCGGTAAGTTGAGTCGATATAATCCTCCTTTAAGCTTCCCCCGCACCCGCAGGCTTCCTTGTTGATAGGTCCTTCACAACACAATTGTTAGGATAAAACTCAACCGAAACACCATTATCGTAGGTAAGCTTGGAGACACTTATAAGATTTTTCTTTATTTCGAGGTACATGTAGAAGTTTCTTTAAGGTAAGTGTTCTTGCCGCTTCAATATCAAATATCTGTGAGCCAACATGAGAAATTTTCAGTGTAGTACCATTACCAACAACTATCTTTTCCTTACCTCCATAGTCTTTTGCATCAGCAACATTTTCTTTATCAGCAGTGACATGGTGGTCTCCGCAGTCGCATACCATGCTTGATCATCATAGTGCTTTGAGTTAGCGTGTAAATGATGGATGAGAACTGGAGATTTGATCACCAGGTCTTTTTCCCATATATTTTTCATCAAAACGATTGTAGCACCAGGCAGCAGTGTGATTGCTGAGGCCACAGATCTGACATGGATTTCTGGTTTCATTTGATCTTCCAAACCTGCCTCTCCCCCTTGCTCTTCCTCTAAAATTCTGATTCCTAAGACCCCCGTTTTCCTCTCCCATTATAAGGATTTCGGGCTTCTATTCCTCGAGTGAGATTAATAGAACCAAAGCCGGCTTCCGATTTGATTAAGGTATTCTAATCAGCTTTCAAACGTCATAAGTATAGAGGATAATTCATGCCAAGAAACATGATCCTTGTCGTTGACTTGCACTACAATTGGAGTGTATTCCTCATCTAGCCCAAACCAGAACTTGAGTTACTAAATCAGTGATGTTCAATTTTCTTCCCCAAAGAATTTCCCGATTATCGCAAGTTGTTTGACCGTGCCGAGGTAGTGATCCATAGACATAGATCATTTCCTCATTCTTTGCAATTCGTAGGTAAGAAAGGTCACTCGGACTCGTTAAGAATCCCATAATTTTCATTTACGGCTTTCCAAAGCTCACCGGAGCTATTACATCCCATTACTCGCATGACTATTTCCTCAAGTCATTGAGGAATACAACCACCCCATTAGGAGTCGGTCAATGGACAACCACCTTCAATACTCGTGGTTAGGAGATGACCTAACTATAACACCAATCGCCATTGATTTGAGTATCAATAGTGTGGTGAGGGATTTCATTGGTACCCAAAGAAATATCCTTCCGCACTGACCCCTAACAATTGGCATTATAACATTTTTCCAAAGAAGAAAATTGTCTCTGTCTAGTCTAACCGAAGCTGCTTGGGTCAGATTCATCCCAAAGGGGGTAAAGTTGCTCCCAAGGGCTGGGACTTGACTCGTTGAACTGAAATTTGTGGCATCTGGGTTTGTGGAGCTAGAGTCTGAGGTTGGGGGTAATACATTTGCCATGGATTAGGCTCTGATACCAAGATAGAATTCAGAAACTTAGCAAATTGATGAAGATGGAATCGATATTATCCAAAATGGTAGACTCTTTAGTTATATTTCTTCTACACCATCATTACAGACCTTGCACTATATATATATACACAGGGATAATTACATACAATACATACAGCTAAGCACGCCATTGTGGGTATCCCTGAAATCATGGAAGGGAGTGAGCAGTGATCAATTCCGTTGGAGTCGTCAGGCACAAGATTCGATTCCCTTCGCCGTAAGGTAAAGTCGTGGTTTTATATGGTTACGTTTTTATCTTCATCTATGGTAAGTGCTTCTTCATCCTTCATCTTTTTAGCTCATGCAGTTTGGTCCTCAAGGTTATCTGTTCTAACACTCGCTACAAGAAAAATGGCTTTAACAACACACACATGTACGTTACCGTCTTTGATGTTATCGAAAAGTAGACGAATAAGACAATAAACAATGCATGTTACCAAAGATTGAAAGTGCATTTGGCGGTTGAAGATTGGTTTGTGAGGAATTGGGGCAGCAGTTTGTGCCTAGCTATCTTCTTCCTCTTTGTGAGCTAAGTGAAGCAATCGCCTCTTTCTTCTCTTCTCTTTGTGAGCTACCACCTCCATTATTCTTTGTCTGTTTGAGAAGGCTCTATGTGAGCAACTCATCTTGGACAACCTTTATGGTATTGTGGTGTGTGGATTTAAATTGAGCTCTAGCCTCTAAACGACTAAATCTTTGTGGTCATCAAAGGTGTTGTATTTTGCACACATTGAAGTTCTTGTTGGTGTATACTATTCAACATAAGTAATGGTCTTAACAGTGTTCGGACAGTGCTGCATTGTCAAAAATAAGCACTCTTGTCTTTGCTTCAATTATTAAGCAATGATATACGTTTAAGACAGCTGATTCGTGAAAGACAAAGGTTTGAGTGAATATTTACTTTGAGTTAAACTTCATGTGTTTAATTGTTTAACCTAATCTAGAACAAATTCAAGTTTTCTCTCTTGAACGTGTGTGCATGTGTGTCTTGGAGATTCCTGGATCTAACTATTGTTTAAATATTCACTTATTTAAGAGTTCGAGTAAAATCCAATTTTTCCGAATCATACATTTCATAAAATTATTTTTATTTACCAATGTAGCGCCTATTTGATCCACATTTTTTAAAACTCACATTTCATGAGATTCACGACTTTTATCAACTTTTCAACTACATATTTTATCAACTTTTATCAAAATCTATTTAAAATATAATTTTTATCTAAGGGAAACAAGGGCTTAATCTAATTTGACAATCTTTTGCGGCATGAAACCTCGTCTTCGGCTAACAGAAGGCAGTGGGATGGTGTTCCATTTTCATGGAAAGTAAACAAGAAGTATGAAGGGATAATCTTTAATTAAAAACGGCCCAAGTCGTCAAATTTAGGCAAGTTAGTTCTACTATATCATTTAGAGAGCCCTAAGACACTCGAGCTGAGACTCGTGTTCAAATTCTAGACTTGGTTCGGCTAGATCTTTTAGCTTGTGGACCTCACGGGTCAAGCCAACTTCTCTCTCTCTCTCTCTCTTTCTTTTTTTTTTTTTTTAATAAGCCCATAAAGGAGCAATATTCTTAAAGAAAATATATGATAAGCTCAAAACGAGTAAAAAACAAGCGGGCTTGTGATTTCACTAGTCAATCCCACTCGGCTCAAATTAGCACACATCTCAAAACAAATTCGAACTGAGACAAGTCTGCAAGCTGACAAATAGCTTGACATGTTTGTCACCCTTAATATCATTTGAAGAACGACATCATCCCTCACAAAATTCTATTTCAACTATATAGTATTAACTAATTGTCCTTCGCAGCTTTAATTCGAGTCCGAACACTTAAAGATGGTGTGAGATATTGTTGATCTCTTTACTGAGAAAATGGATTTAAATGAATTATCTCTTGAACTTTTGGTTCGAATGATATTTCGCAAAGATTTAGATGGTGATGCATTTGTACATTATTTTCAACTTCTTAATTTCTCCCCTTAATAGTGAGAGCATTGTCCAATCAAATTGACAATCATTTTTACTGCGTTATAAAATATTACCTACTTGGGATAAGGGTTCAAATTACTCATTTATTCTCAACATTCTTTACTTTCCATCTTAGTGCATTGTGATGGATTAATTTTACATATACTGCACTAACAAAATAATTAGAAGGAAAAATTAGGCTATAACCATAATCCAATTATAACATGGAGAACTATGATATTCACATGATGCGTAATAACATTTCCTAAACAGAAATGAGATGTACTTTGTTATCAATTAATTGGAGGCTTTTAACAAACAATATTTTTAAACTATTTATCGACATCCCAACTAACACTTGTTAAAATGTTGAGATTTATATTCACTAACATTAACAAGACAAGGTCTTGATTATATAATTTGAAAATTATACTCATAATTTAAATACTAATTTCGCAACATCAGGTTGCGAATACCATACAATCATCTAGTATATTTATCAAATCTATTATATACAATAATATGTAGATGATCAATGTGGAGGCTGATGGGGCTCAATTTATCATTCTGATTAATTTTTAGAAATATAGGGAAATCAATCCCTACTTAATTAGTGATGGTTAATGAAAAAATTTTATGAAAGAGAACAAACATCATATAGGATTTTATTGGATCAAAGAATCTTCCGGTTCTTCATTTAATGTCCATTTGAATTTTTAATTTCATATCATTATTGATCCAGTGATGGTCCAACTGGTCATGCCAAACAAATTGAACATCTGGTTCAATATAAGATATAATTCAATTATTTAGTTTCGAAAAATATGATTAAACATTATATAATAATATAATAATTAATGTCCACACGACATAAGTCGTATATTTTCCTTCGAGGATAAATACAAATTCATAAATTAAATATGATATATTCTTCAAAATATGTGTTATTTCTAGAGTACGTTGTATTTTATGATCGCTTCTTCTAAAGAAATATTCTCCTGAAATATTGAAAATAATAATCCCACGCTTTTCAAGAGCAATCACATATTATTATAATAAATTATATAATGATTTGTTGTTCATGTTAAAAATAATAATTTATGTTAAATCATATTTAATTATACTATTCAGGATCGAGTAAAATTTAACTAAATTATTTGTCAATAATAGTATGCTACTTCATGAGCACGTAATATTCTTATAGAATATCAATTATAACAATTTACTATTTCAGGAGTAATAACAAACTATTATTTAGAAATATCAATTCTTCAAGAGTATATTTTCTAATATAATGTAATATTTACAAAATTGTGATCTTCAGAAGTAACATGTTAATAGTTTTCAGGAATATTGGAAATTCATACTCTTCAAGAGTAATAGTATAATATTATTTTAAATATTGTATGTGTGAATTTGTGATTATTCAGTAGCAACAAATAATGCAAATATAATAATCTTTTTTAACAATATTACAATATTCTTCGGGAATATTGATTTAGAATCTTTCATTTCAAGAATAATATAGAATATTCTTCTAAAATATTGTATTGGAATATTGAACAAAAAAAAATATATTCAAAAAAATATTTATCTATTATAAATTGGTATAGTCAAATCGATATATCTCATCGAATAACTATATTGTTTTTTTTATATAATTTAAAGTTAAAAGAATACTTACATTTTCATTGAGCAGATTAAAAGAGTTTATTTGTAAACTTAATTAGCTACAACTTCTTGTCTTTTTTTTTTTTTTTTATTGAAGAAAAAAATTCTATCTCAACGAACTAAAAATTTGCAAGCAAAGAGAGATAAATTTTGTTAACTCAATTGGTTAGAACTTCGTGCAAAGAAATAAGAAGAGAATATAGAAAAGTCAATAAATCTGTATGTTAAAGCTAGGGACGATCGCAGAGTTTTAAAGTTAGGGAGACACAATCGAACTTGCAAAAAAAGTTGGGAGAAATTTTACAATCGAAAATTTACGTCCAAAAAAATCATACCCCTTGAAATTTTGTATCCGAAAATTTACATGAGATATAACTTTTTCAAATGTAAAATTTCGAAAATTTTTGATGTTATATTCCATATAAAATTTCCTAATAAAATGATGAAAATTATATTGAAAAATTTGTATCGCAAAAATAATAAATGTCAATGAAATAATTGAATTTTTTTTTAAAAAAAATGCGAGTTAAATGTCTTTGTTTAGGACTCACATTTAACGTATTTTTAACTATTTTCGATATCTGTTTGGACTATTCGATATGCTCATAATGTAGTTCTTGAAATAAGTTTTGAGATGACATAAGTAATTTGTAGATTCAATCAGCGTACAATCGTTGGAGAGTTTTTAAAATTAGCATATTATCGAAATTCAAATTTATTGTGATTTTGCCCCTATTTGGTGGAGATTAAAATCAATTTTTTAGTAAATTTTGAAAAAAGTTAAACAGTTATGAATTTCATGAAATATGTTATTAAAATTAATTGTTAACTTTGATTTAAATTAAAATTTAGATTTCAATCGATACCAAACATGACTTAAAAAAAAAAACTCGAAAGTTGGGGGGAGGGGGGCACTTGCCCCCCAGGACCCCCTAAGTCCTCCCGTGGTTAAAGCCTCATATTTATAGAGAAGTATTAGAGATATAATAATAATAATTTCTAGGACGGTAGGTATACAATTGCCATTCACTAATAAACTTATCATTTACAGCAATATAACAAATATGGTCTTATTTTTCAGTAAATTTTGGAGAAGGAAAAAAAAAAGAAGTAACAAATCAAAAATTTGACAAAGTATTTGTCCTCATTTAAAACAAGTTAAAATAATATTCCAGCGTTGGTTGATTGGTGGTGCTGCTCCGGCGTTGGTTCGGTTGGGGCTTGGCGGGGTGTTGGTGGTTGACGGGTGGTGTACAGTGTCTGTTGGCTGATCTGTGATTTTGTTGTTTGTGTTTGGTTGTCGTTTGGTTGTGTTGCTTTGTTTTGTCGGTGGTGAAGTCTAGACAATGTCCGCTATTTTCTGTGTGGGGGTGCTCAAGTGCTGAACGCGTAGTTGGCTTTAAGTCGGGTTTTTCCTGTATTGTAAAGTCACAGCTGTTTTTCGACTTCGCTTTGTATAGTCTGTTGTTGGGTCATGTATTGTTTAGTCTGTTGTTGGGTCTTGTATTGTTTATTATCTGTCTGTTGTTGGGTCTTGTTTTGATTAGTTTGCTGTTGCTTGGATATGGTTGCACTCAACCTCTCTTAGGAGAGCAATGTGTTGGAGGGTTTTCCTCCTTGTATTCGCTTTTTGCGACTTTAATGAAATTACAATTCATTTCAAAATAATAATAATAATAATATTCCAGCGTAAAGTTTCATCGGAATTAAAATATGCTAATTGATTGAAAGTTAAGAATAAATTTCATCGGAAATAAAATATGCTAATTGATTGAAAATTGATGAAAATAAAGAGACAATAGACAGAGATGCACAATTATGGTCCTTATCCATAAACACCGGCCCACTTTAAAGTACTGTATTCCCATGTACTGGGTCCGTCACTGCGATGAAGGCCATTTTCTTGATCAGTTGATCATTATCCTCTCCATTACAGAAACCAGATTATGTATCCCAGGCTAATTTTATTAAAATGTGCAACTTTAGTGTTGTTAATTTTCTGCAGGATGGCTTTATCATACAACGTCATTGAGACTCTGCCAGGATATCCTGGCAAACTTCCATTCAGACTTGAAACTGGGTAAGCCTCTCTTTATCATTTTCCTCCAACAAAATAAGCAGTTATCTGATGTTCTTTTGCTATACTTTAAGTTATATTGGTATAGGAGAATCTGAAGAAGTGCAGCTATTTTATTACTTCATCGAGTCTGAAAGGAACCCAAAAGATGATCCCTTAATTATTTGGCTCACTGGGGGCCCGGGTTGTTCTGGTCTCTCAAATCTTATATATCAGACGGGTATGTTTCTTGTCTTTAGTGCTGTATTTTTGGGTACGTTTCTTGTCTTTAATACTGTATTTTACCCAAAATTGAATTTGCTATTTTCCCTTGCCACTTAACTGAAATCTTACCGCCACCTATTTTTGAAAATTATGTAGATCATAATAAGGCCTTTGATAAAAATAATTATGGCATCCGTGTTATCATTATGTACAAATAGCATTACTCTTATGTTTACATAGAGCTTGAATGAAGTCGTGGATGGATTGAAAATTTTACATCTTCCTTGTTTTTTTTTTTTGGTGGTTGGGGAGGGGCAACAATGTGAACTTCTCAATAATTTCTTAACAATCAAAAGGAACACACAAATTAATTAGTCCAGGATAGAAAAATGTATAAATCGAAGTGCTCCATTAATTCCAACTACATTCAAATTTGATCTACTTTGGCTTAATGAGATTTACACGAGCATAGCACAAACTGCTCGAGATTCATGCTCCATTACACGTCACATTTGTAGGGCAGTGTTTGATATTCATGTTCACGTGTAGGCCCCTTCACCATTGACTATGCCAACTCCAGTGGGAGTCTACCAGCACTGGTATGCAACCCATACTCGTGGACGAAGGTTTGAAACTTGATCACTTTACATTGGTGGTGATTAAAAGTACTAGTCTCTGATTTCATAGTTTCTGTATTTTCAGGAATGAATCTGCTATAATTTTGTAGGTGGCAAATATTATATACATAGATCAGCCGGCTGGCACTGGATATTCATATGCAAAAACTTGGGAAGCATACAACACTAATGATACGCTGTCAGCAGCACGTACTTGTGAGTTCCTCAGGAAGGTAAGGACTGAGGATAATCTATAAGTAATTTAAAATGTCTTTAAGTGGGAACTCGACATGGAATACATTGATTTCTACTCTTGAAGTTTCCGTTACTACATGCTTGACTTATAACTAAGCTAATAGCTCCAGCGTACTAATTTCAGCACGACATATTTGAGAATTTTTTGTGCAAAAATTAACAAAGTTTGATTTATTTTTTTGGTGTTGCAGTGGCTAATATATCATCCCAAATACCTCGACAATCCACTTTATATTGGTGGTGACTCTTATAGTGGCCTCGTTGTTCCACTTGTTGTTAACAATATATACAATGGTAAAGTAGCTTATGTGTCATTATATTTCAAAAGCAGAAAAAAGACCAAAATTTCCATTAGAAAAAGCTATGTAACTAATGAATTATGTTTTCTAATTCCTTATCATACCCGTGGCTGTCCAATTGGAACCCTGAAGCATTTACATGTAAATCTAAGTTCTTGGTTTGAAGATGGCATTTAGATTTCTCCATTTTCTCTGATTATCTTCTATTTTCTCTTTCCTTTGGTAGCTATTGAAGCTGGAAGTCAACCACCCTTGAATATGAAGGTATAAAACTGATGACCTCTGTTAGTTTGTTATAATACTATACCACTGTTGAAGTAGTCTCTATAAATTATTAAGCCAGTACTCTTTGAATTAAATGCAGGGATATGTGCAAGGAAATCCTTTGACAAACAAGTACTGGGACTACAATGAAAAAATCCCTTATGCTCACCGAATGGGACTCCTGTCTGATAACCTTTTCAAGGTAATTCTACAAGCCAAATCGAGAATATTAAGAAGGGAAGTTTACGAAACACACCTTTTATATAGGGTGTAATTCCACATTGCATACATTGTTGTTGGAAAATACAAGCTGCCTACTATTGTGTCATTAGCGTTAAACAAATAACATATTTGGTCAAGTCTCCAGAAAGTACACTTTATCTACAATGGTTTTAGAAATAGTGATTACCATACTGCTATTTGATGAGCTTTTGGAAATTACACTTTGCATAACTTAATTCTAGAAATTGCACTTACGAAATAGTAGTATATAGATTGTAAATCCTGATAATATTGTATTTGAAGTGTAAATATCTCTCTATATAGGATATGTTCTTTATCTTTTTCCAATTTTTTTGACATATACTTTCACAATAATATTTTTAAAACAAAAGTGTGTAAATTAATTTCAGTAAACAGGGTAGTTGAAGTTTAACAACTTTCTATGTACAAGGTGTTTTGTAAATTTCCTTATTATGAACTTTCATGTGACAACCTGTAAAAGTTATATGCCTCTTAAGATTGTTCTCAATTCCACTGCATCACATCGAAACGAAAAAAGTTGCAAGAGAAATATTTGTCTGTTTATGATATTTCATAAAGCTATGACTGAGCTGCAAACTTTCAAGGGTGTGGTCTCTCAGTAATTGGAACAATATTCACTTCCTCTGAACACTTTTATTCCTTATCATTACCAACCTAATGTATAATATTTTTCTCTCCTTTTTATAGTCAGTGAAAGAAAGCTGCAAAGGAAATTACGTTCATGCAGATCAAAAAATGTTCTATGTCAGAGAAATCTTGAAAGGGTAGCAGAGGTGAGCATGGTTAAGTGCTTAACTTCACTCACCATCGTACGCAGCTCTATGGTTTCCTGTGTTCTAAGAACAATATGTGGTTTTTGATGTGTAGTGTCTCGATAGAATACGTACACCACACATTTTAGAACCATGGTGTTCATTGATGTCAAAGAAACGGGATTTGCTTTCATGGGATTCAAGTTTGGAAGAGGAAACCAAAGATCTCTTACGATCAATGAATCCTTTTAAAAGATCATGGTGTCGAGTAATATTCATTTACTTTCACCAGCCCTTTCCTTCATAGACATTTTTGTACCAGTTTGATGTAGTCACAGTGTTTTAACGTGGTGCAGCCTGATAATTACGTGTACTCGTACATATAGGCTAATGATATATCTGTACAAAAAGCTCTTCATGTTTCTGAGGTATGCCAATCAATGGGTATGAAATACATTTTCAAAGTTCTCTTTTCTTTATGAGATCATAATAGTGTGACAATGATAACCAACAGGGAACAATAAAGGAGTGGCTGAGATGTAACATGAGCATGAATTTTCGTCCCGGGAAGCAGCATGGATGTTATGCGTTCGATGTCCAAAGTACTGTGGAATACCACCGGAATTTCACCCACAAGCACTGTCGAGCTTTAATTTATAGGTGAATCCACCATTTTTATCTAACCCTGTTTTATACATAATTATCTGAACTCACCTCACCCCTGTTTATAGTGTATTGCAAAGAACTACTAGCCAACCCCTCCATTTAGCATTCTGATATACACAAATGATACTGGTTTAAACCTCATTACAGTCAATTTATTTTGTCTACTTTATATATTGATTTCGCAGTGGAGATCACGACATGGTCGTTCCTCACACAGGCACTGAAAAATGGATAGATTCGCTTAACTTGACTGTTCAAAGTGACTGGAAACCATGGTTTGTAGAAAGTCAAGTTGCAGGGTTAGTCCTTGAGAGTCCATCAGACAAGCAATTTTTTTTTTTTTTCCTTCGTTCAGTTTGAGGATTTTTTGTTTCTTCGCAGGTATACAGAGCAGTATTCGCATAATGACTATCAGTTGACTTATGCAACTGTGAAGGTGAGAAATGTTCTGCTTTTATAGTACTATAAATTTTACATTTTCAAGTAAGATATATTGTCCTGGAAAATTTTCCACGAATGCATCCGTAAATGGCGTTGAATATTCAAGTGCCCTGGTGCTGCTCATTTCTACTTTAAAAGATGTTGATTTTTTTGCTTTGTTGGCTCGGCTTTCTTTGAATTTTGTTTGGACCTTTTGTAGGGGGCTGGTCATACAGCAGCTGAATACAACCCCGTGCAATGCTTTGCCATGGTTGATAGGTGGTTTTCTGAGCTCCCCCTTTAATTCACCGCAGCACAGCAGAGGCTACAAGCGAGGAAATCATCCAGAGTTTGGAAGATCACGACCCTTTGAACGTGTTTGATTATGTTGTGCTTCTTTGTATTTTGTCCGTCTAAAAGTCACTTTCTATGCATTGTGAAATCACATTTCCTGAATAAAGCGTATTCAAGTTGTAATTTGCTATTGTGATAGAATAAAACGCACTTTTTTCTTCTTCGTGAATACTTTGTCTTCGTCATGCATCTCTTACTTCATCTACCGTAAACCAAAGGTCTAAATCGGTTAATCTAAAGGCGGAGTTTCCGACGGTAGCGAGTGGAGGTGGATATTGACTGTGACTTGGGGTCATTCTTTGTGTCTTTTACTTCATGATGACTAAGGGCCAATTAACAACCTGATCTGTACAAGGGATAGGAGAAGAAGAAAATGTATTTTTTTTTCCTTTATAGTGCTTTTACCTTTTAAGACAAAACTCTAAATCAACTTTCTTAATAACACTGGTACAAACAACAACAATAATATGCAAGTAGTGTAATAACAAGAAAAGTAATTTTCAAAAAAAGTACAAAGAAAGAAGTAAATATGAAACAATCCATGAGTAATTTGTGTGATTTCCTATTTTTTTTTCTCCCAAGGCCTGATGGACAAAACAATAATCAAGATGATGATCAACAAGAGAATGATCCCAAAACAAGCCCATTTTCTGGTATTTTTCTGGTGTTTCCTAGCCACCTCCAGCTGATGAGTTCCTCCTCTAACAAAGGAATTGGCTCGAATCACATGGCTCTCAATGTCATCTAATTGCTCACCCTGGCTCTGTACCAAAACAGCCATGTCCATGAAAACTTGGTGCAATTCCCTCAGATTCTTCTCCATTTCCTTCACTGCATCGTGCCTTTCTTGAATCTCCATTATAGTGTCCATTACCTGTCCTCTGCCCTGTTCCTGTATCGCCTTTTGGAGAAAAGTTTCGCTTTCACCTGTTTCAATTAGATTATCAAGGATTTTTTCATCTGGGTTTTCCCCTGTAACTGTGTAGTACCTTCTCTGAACTGTTTCTCTGTACTCGGAGTTCATCTTCTGTCTCAGGTCATTGAATCGGTTCATTATATCCTGAAGTTTTTTCCTCAGCCCGTTAACGACAGAGGTTCTTGTCCGATCCGACGAGCTCCCGGGTCCACAACCCGGGATGCTCCGATTAGCAGCGTTGGCTCTATCCAAAGCCTCTAATCGGACCTTGATAACTTTCGCCTTTTTCAACGATATAGAGATGTCGTTGTCCATTTTCGCCCGTAGGTCTTTCACGGTCTTGGCGTTGTGCAGGGTTTTGCTCTGCTCGTGGGCGGCTTGGAGTTGACTATAGAGCGTTTCGAGGTCCCGGAGTTCGTCCTTGATGGCCTCGACATCTTCGAAAAACTTGTCAAGATTGATGCCGCCTGTGGATGGCGACTGTGTCATCTCTACAACATGGGAATTTGGCGGCGGCGATTGATCTTGGTTCCGGATACGTGAGAAAGATCCTGAGAAAAGATCATTCATTTTTGGGGTATTGGATGTGGATCGGATGATGTTCTGGTATGTGATTAATGCTGTAAACCAAGAAAAAGCTGGAAAAAAGTTTGGTGATCGAATTGATTTTAGTATGATGAATCGTGGCGTGGGGTGGGGTGTGCAGGCGAGGAGCTTGAATGGGTAAAAGGAGACTAGTCAAAGGAGGAGTCGCCTAGTTCAACAACTTGATTTTGTATTGGGAGAAAATGGAGAAATAAAAGTCAACTGATTTTGATATGTAAAGAGGGGGAAATATCATGGCAAGAGGAAGGAAAAGTTGGGTAGGGGAGGAAAATGTCATAATCATTACTCGTGGGCCCTTTTTAATATAACTTGAATTATGGATGACGCCGTTGTGAGGGTGAACGAAAAAATCGTTTGATTGGTCAAAATTGATAATCTATGAATTC
The DNA here is from genome assembly GCA_035079005.1 of Fraxinus americana. Lineage (NCBI taxonomy): Eukaryota > Viridiplantae > Streptophyta > Magnoliopsida > Lamiales > Oleaceae > Fraxinus > Fraxinus americana. Next base: position 1,684,630 of record CM068726.1, read on the forward strand.
AATGCGTGTGGCTTCCCTTCTGGTGATAGTTGCCCGACCTAGGAGACTTCCCATGTCGAGGTTGAAATCAAGACGACTTCATCGATAATGTCACCTTAAATCGGGGTTAAAACTCGAGCCATGGGTAACTCTTCAATATAGATCATGTTTTGCTCTAGGTTTTGTAGTTCCCACCCAATAATTCTAGGTTAGGAGGATTATGCGTGATTCGCTTATGATATGATGGACTAGGAATTCTCGTGGAGCTACGAGTTTTGGTCGAATTGTATGTTTTGGTTGTGGAATCATGCTACAGCCACGTGGTATTCCATCATTGGAATGTTTTATACATAGTCGACTTTTCTATCAAAATTATCTGCTGTCATATCGAATTATGTTACTGCGTCTTTTAAACTTCTTTTGGCAAAGTGGCAAAATCCTTGGTTATGAGTAGTAATTTTCCATGTTTGATGCTTAATAGGACTTATGATAGAGTCCAAGTAAGATTAGGTTGTCATATGTGTCTAGATCTTGCTCTAGGTTATGCCTCGAGTTGTCCCGTAAGCCAAGCACTTCGAGCTGAAGTGGTCAAAGTTCTCATGGGATACGTGCAGGGTGACCTCGGGGTTGAGGAACAGTCTTGTTGTTTTATAAACATCATGAGATTTGAACTTTTTAATTACATGGACAGCTACCAAGTTCATTGACCAAGATAATAGTACTAGCAGTAAAAATAACCATAGCGTTCTACCATCAATGCAGATTTTGTAAAATGTGGATTTCTAAATTCTGCAATCTAATAAGTTCTCTACAAAAGAACGATGACTTAGTGTTAGAATGATTCGTACATAATTATGGGAGATCTTAGTGTGTCATATGATTTTGTTAATGATAGGAAAGATCTGCAGAATTTTCTAATTGATATTGTAATTGGTGTGTTTTCGGTAATTACTTAATTAGGTCAATTAGTTTATATGTTTCCTAAATTAGTTGTCTCTGTACCTATATAATTTTGCCTCCAAGAGAGATGAATATATGCAAAAAACTGCTCCACTACTGCTATGTTTATCATGGTATCAGAGCAGACATAGTTGATATACCTGCTTCTGAAATTGTAAACTACAATATTTCCACGGCTACCCTCTCCTAAATCATTACTTCCGCTGCTGCCCTTATATTTTCTCTACAAAAATGGTTGGTGATATGTCTGATAATCTCAGAATTGCACTTGAAAAACTGACTGGTCGAAATAACTATGATTCTTGGGCTCGTATTGCTCGCATGTCCATTGCCAGCAAGAAAAAACTTGGCTATATTACTGGTACAAAGAAGGCCCCTCAGAAAACTAATGTTGAAGCCTATGAAACTTGGGAGGAGGAAAATTGCACTGTTCAGACATGGCTTCTCAATTCAATAGAGAAACATGTGAGAGTTCTCTTTGATCGTCTTCCTACAGCAGCGGCAATCTGGAATGCTGTAGAGAAGACCTATACTGTAAGTAACAATTCCTCCAGAATATATGAGTTAACACAGAGATTTGTCAACATCAAACAAGAAGGTCGTACCCTTGAAGTTTACTATGAAGAATTACAAAATATATGGCAGGAACTTGATGCTATCAACCCGCCTCAGATCAAGAATGAAATTGACCTCTGCATTCACTTAGCAACTACCACAAATTTCCGTGTTTACATCTTTTTGGCAGGATTAGATTCTCATCTTGATGGAGCTCGTGCCCATGTGCTTCGTTCTGATCCCCTTCTTGATGTCCTAGAAACTTATGCCATGATTTGTAAGGAGGATACTCGCTTAAAAACTATGGGGAGTGAGGAAAATACAAGTGGTAGTGCCTTAGCTGCACGTAAAGGGAAGGAGGGCAGCTTGTATGAGTCTCCAAAACCCTTCTTCAAATCTGGTTCGGGTGGATCAAATTCGGCTAAAGATGAGCGTAAATGCACTCATTGTAATGGTAAAAATCATAATGTGGACAAATGTTGGAAGCTTCATGGTCGACCTGATTGGGCAGATGAAATTATTACAAAAAAAAAGGAAGTAGAGCATCACTTGCTACTACTCCAACTATTGAAAATGAAGATGAGGCCAAGTCAGGTAACCTTGTTTATGCTCTATGTACTTCTACTTCTGCTTGTGATATTACATGGATAATTGACACTGGAGCAACGGATCATATGACTAATAACCCTAAGAAATTCACTACCTTCACTAAAAATTGCTCAAAATACTCTGTCAGAACTGCCAATGGTCAGATAATCTCTGTTGCTGGTATTGGTACCATTCAGCTTATACCCAACATCAAGTTGTCCAATGTTCTTCTAGTTCCCACTTTAGAAACTGATTTGTTGTCTGTGTCTAAACTCATGACTGCATATTCCTGTCATTTTTTCCCAACACATTGTATTTTTCAGGATCTACATACTCAGGAGGAGATTGGACGTGGTTTTAAGAGAGGGGACTTGTGGTACTTTCAGCAAACTGCTCAAAATATTTCAGCAAATCAGACCAGTAAGCATGAGAATGAAAAATTGATTTGGTTATGGCATCAACGCCTTGGACATCCATCATTCGGCTACTTGAAGCATCTTTTCCCAACCTTGTTTGAGTCTTGTAATAAAGAATTTAAATGTTCTACTTGTGAGACTTGTATCTTAGCTAAAAGCCACCGTGCAATATTTCCGAAAATTGATAATAAAGCATCAATGCCATTTACTCTAATTCATTCGGATGTATGGGGTCCCTCACAACATTCTACTTCTTGTGGTATGCGATGGTTTATTACCTTCATTGATGATTGCACTCGAATTACATGGATTTATCTACTTAAGCACAAGAGTGATGTGAACAAAGTTGTTAAACAATTTTGCACTATGGTCCAAAATCAGTTTTCTACAACTATCAAAGTACTACGTTCAGACAATAGAGGTGAATATCTCACAAATGAGCTTGTTGTTTTCTTTCAATCTCAAGGCATTGTCCATCAAACATCATGTACTAATACACCACAACAGAATGGTGTTGCTGAGCGATGCAATCGCCAACTTCTAGAGGTTACTCGAGCTTTATTAATTGACAAGAATGTTCCTAAATATTTGTGGGGTAATGCTTTGCTATCTGCTATGTATGTCATCAACCGAGTCCCTTCTAGTGTTCTTTCATTTCAAACTCCTCTTCAGTTCTTCGCTGCAAAGATACAAGATATGCCCCCTGTCTCTAATCTCCCTCCCAAAGTCTTTGGATGTGTTGCTTATGTCCACGTTCCCTCTCATCAACGTAGCAAACTATCACCTCGGGCTATCAAATGTGTTTTTGTAGGATATGGTTCTCATCAGAAAGGATACCGTTGTTATTACCCGCCTACCCAAAAGATGTATATCACTATGGATGTGACATTTAATGAGGATTTGGCCTATTTCTCTACTGATGGCTCTCCTCTTCAGGGGAAGATGGATGGTATTTTTGAAGAGAATAGCCATGATGATATGCCTATTGATACTACATCTCTAACTAGTGATCAGAGACATGATACTCTATATAACAGGAACTCTTTGGAAGAAGGAAATAACTCGACAACATGTCCAAATATTGCTGATAGTACTACAGACAGTTCCTCTCTCTATCCACAGCATATTCAATCTACTCCAGAGGCTACAAATGAGGTACATTCTGAACCTGATGAAACTTTGGATGAAACAAGTGATTTTTTGAACACTACACCTGAACCTGAATTTGAACTGCCAAAATATCAATTACCAACTCGCATAAATCGCGGTAAACCAAAAACCCAGTATGATGCAGATTTAAATAGTAAAGGAAAGTACCCCATTAGCAATCATGTGTCAACCCATAGAGTTTCCAAGTCATATGAATCATTCTTGTGTCAAATATCTATTGTATCTATTCCAAGACAGTTGCAGGATGCATTAGCAAATACCAACTGAAGCTATGGCTGAAGAAATAAGAGCATTACAAAAGAATAGCACGTGGGATGTGGTACCCTTGCCTCCAGGAAAGAAGACTGTTGGATGTCGATGGATTTTCACCATAAAACACAAAGCTGATGGCTCGGTAGAAAGATACAAGGCTAGATTGGTTGTAAAAGGATACACTCAAAAGTATGGGGTGGATTACAATGAGACATTTGCTCCTGTGGCAAAGATTAATACTGTATGTATACTATTTTCTGTGGCTGCTAATCAAAACTGGCCATTGTTGCAATATGATGTGAAGAATGCTTTTCTTCACGGGGAACTTCAAGAAGAGGTGTACATGGATCTTCCACCAGGACTTTCAGAAAAGACAGGAATGGTGTGCAAGTTAAAAAGAGCGTTGTATGGTTTAAAACAATCTCCTCGAGCTTGGTTGGAAGATTTGCACTTGTAATGAGGAACTTTGGGTATAAACAAAGCAACTCAGACCACACATTATTTCTAAAGCACAAAAGGGACAATGTGACTGCTTTAATTATTTATGTGGATGATATGATACTTACAGGAAGCGATATTTCTGAGATTGAAAAATTGAAGAAATATTTATCAAGAGAATTTGAGATGAAAGAGCTTGGAGATTTGAAGTATTTTCTTGGCATAGAGGTGATTCGATCAAATCAGGGTATATTTCTGTCCCAGAGGAAATGTGTACTAGATCTATTAGCTGATACGGGAATGTTAGATTGCAAACCAGCTGAAACTCCAATTGAACGGAATCATAAGCTTCATGAAACCCCAGTGATGTTCCAGCCAACAAAGAGAGATATCAACGACTTGTAGGCAGGTTAATTTATTTATCTCATACCAGACCTGATATAGCCTATGCCGTTAGTGTCATCGGGCCAATTTATGCACACCTCCAAAGAGACATATGAATGCCGTGGAATCGACTTATACGATACTTGAAGAGTGTTCCAGGAAAGGGATTATGTTTGCAAAGAATGATCACTTGGATATTAAGGGTTATCGATTCGATTGGGCGGTGAAATAATACCGGACAGCGTTCTACTCTGGTTATTTCATCTTTGTTGGTGGTAATTTGGTTACTTGGAAGAGTAAAAAACAGAAGGTTGTATATAGATCAAGTGCTGAAACTGAGTATAGGGCAATGGCTCAAGGTGTATGTGAATTATTATGGGTGAAGGCTGTAATGAAAGACTTGGGTTTTATACCTACTAGTGCTATGCCTTTATATTGTGACAACGAATCTGCAATTGCAATTGCAATAGCCCACAATCCCATACAACATGATCGTACCAAACATGTAGAAAGATAGGCACTTCATTAAAGAAAAATTGGATGCTCGGATTATTGAAGTTCCATTCGTAAAATCTGAAGACCAGTTGGCTGATATTCTAACCAAGGCAGTTTCAAGTAGAATGTTTTTCAACTCACTCGACAAGTTGGGCATGCAAGATATCTTTGCACCAACTTGAGGGGGAGTGTTAGAATGATTCGTACATAATTATGGGAGATCTTAGTGTATCATATGATTTTGTTAATGATAGGAAAGATCTGCAGAATTTTCTAATTGATATTGTAATTGGTGTGTTTCCGGTAATTACTTAATTAGGTCAATTAGTTTATATGTTTCCTAAATTAGTTGTCTCTGTACCTATATAATTTTGCATCCAAGAGAGATGAATATATGAAAAAAAACTGCTCCACTACTGCTATGTTTATCACTTAGTTGTTGATCAAGCTCTTATTTCTTGTATGCAGTCTAAAACACGATGCTGTCAAGGTGCTTTCTTCAGACACTTTACGGACTTACAAGATTGATGGTACAATTTGTTGCTGGCTATGATCAACAATCAATGTCTCTATGGTTTTCTTATGATTGATCGAAATTCCATGCTTAACTCATTGAAATACTCTATTAGTGCTGCTTGGAGTTTCTGATAGATGATCATATGATTGACTTTTAGCTGTTGATGCATATATCTTCTTATCGATTCAACAAGCTCGTTACTTTTTAGCAGTACAAAGTGTGGAAAATAAAAAGGGGACTCGTGGGAGGTACAAATAATCTAAACCAGATTCTACAATGCAAACAATCCATCGACATTAAGGTGAGTCACGTTATTCAATTGTGAGGGGAACCAAATTGCCTAGTTTTTTTGGCAAACGGAGGTTTTATTAGGAAGAAAAATGTTGATCTTGGGGAGGAAGACTTTCCTATGGTCTCATAAAAACTCTCTCTTGTGAACATATTAATATTCTCTACGTTCGAGGTTGAAGTCTCTCGTATTACAGTTGCTTTTCTAAGATTCGTTACAGACTTCGTTATATATTTTTTGCAATGAAGGTAGTACCTTTGTTTTTTTGCTTTCGCTGAACTCTATTTTTTAACTTTAAAGGTCAAGTTGGAGTGCGCTCATCATGCTTCTACTTTGATTTAATCAATAAAACATGGTCGGAGCCCCCTAATTCCCCATCAGGTTTACTGATGTAGGTAAGGTGATATAGGAGAAACTAAGGTCACGATTCTTTTCCTTTGATTTGGAGGGTTTTCATGTAAAAATTGCTGATATGTTGATGTTCATTACTTTTCCGGTATTTATGTTGATTGAATTGACCCTTTGGTATCCATTTTGGCACGTTTTTCTCAACATATACTCAATTGTATTCTACTGCACACCCATACTTGCGAGGCTCGCCAGGAGGGAGGTCCTTCTTCATGTTTGGTTTACCCTCCTTAGGTTAATAGTTCGGTCCAACCAACTCATGGCCCTCCCAAATTCAACAACCTATATCATAACTGCGTACATCATGGAACAGCATCACGAAGTGCGCTATCCTCCTAAGCATGCGTGAATGGAGTAGTAGCGTCGGCCTTTCATGGTTTCACCCTCTTCATAGTAATAAATTGATTCCCAACTATAAAGCTGAAAAGAAAGGCAACCAACCCACCAACTTGTTCACTATGGTCCTATATACTTCATCCATAATGGCCATTTCGTATTTTCCAAGTCCACTCTACTGTGCATTACTACACTTAGCTGACCTCTCTGTAGTCTTTGATGAGGTTCTGCACCCTACCTTGGTTTCGGTTCTTGATGGCCATCATCACTAAAAGTTCTGAGACAATCTGGTTACTTTTATTGTGTAGCAAGTTGCTGTTGGGGTTGAAAACCGGATTAGCAAAATAACAATAAAAGCAGAAACTTGAGATCAAGAAAATATAAATTTTCGATAGGAACGAAGTCAGATATGCTCGTAGCAGATATCTTTATTACAAACTTCTTTCCTTCTCTGCTCGTACCATTTTCTGCACCAATGGATCAACTTTTAGTTACATTCAGTGTGTTATATACCTCGATTTGTCACCCTATCAGTAGCAGAAGGCCTTTCTAATTGATTATTACTTTCCTTCCACTGTTAGGCCCACCATCCATGCTTGTAACGTGCCAAGAGATTTTCTTGACATAACAAATTTCTTTCAGTATCATTACCGGAAGAATTTTTAACAAGTGTCTCAAGTACCCTTGCCATATTCGTACCAGAAATTTCAGTGTTGTCCCTCACTTCTTATAGTACACCTTTGTCATTTACAATTTCTAAAATGGGTAGGCCATTGCAAGCCTCGTTTGAATCAAATATCCATTCGCCTCTCAAAATTCAAATGAATGAAAAGATTACCTTTGTCATTGGAGTCCTCCTCCGTTGAGGACGGCATGACCATTGCATTTGCACACTGTTGTAGTAGCTAATCGCCCTTCTTCGAGGACACTTTGATTTGTTGATGAAGTTCTTTTATGTTTATCAAGCTGTGTCAACGAGCACACGTCACATTTGTGCATCCTCAGAATGTTTGCCTGATTGCCACCTCTAAAGAGTCTAATGCATCCTTTACGATGGGCGTAGTAGCATATGGACGCCTTTGTGGTTCCCTTGCATTATCTTTAGAACTTGTGGCTAGTTATAGCTAGGAGTTGTGTAAAATTACAATTTAAGAGTGTGAACTCTCTCTTTTCGATACTAAACAAAAGTCACTAAAAGTTTTTTAGTCGTCTTTTCATCATGGATACTTTGAAGACTTGCTCCAATTTACACATTTATCTATAATCACTGTCATGGCAAGGTTAAAATGCAATAGTTGCATTAAAACATGATACGAGTCCACACCAAACATGTGAAGAAATATTATTTAATAAATATTGTACTGTTGCTGGTCCATATGTTTCCTTGATCTGTAATAGATATTTGGGAATTGGGATCATCTTCCTTTTAATTTCCATCTGAAAGGACTTATTTTCCCCGAAATCCCACTGAAGGGCTCTTTGTTGCTAGATAAATGACAAACAGGTAAATTATCCTACGCCAGTGATTCATGAAGTTTATTCAACTTAATTAAGTTTAAGAAAAAAGGGAAGTATATGGTTCCTGTTTGATTTTGCAGGCTAGAAGGCAAGGTTGCTGTAATAACTGGTGGCGCCAGTGGCATAGGGGAAACCACTGCTAGGCTTTTCGTCCAGCAAGGTGCTAAGGTCATTATTGCTGATGTCCAGGATGAACTCGGCCAAGCAGTGTGCAATAACATAGGATCTCCAGAAGTCATTTCCTATGTCCACTGCGATGTATCTAATGACACCGATGTCCAAAATGCAGTAGACATGGCAGTTTCCAAGTACGGTAAACTAGACATAATGTTTGGCAATGCAGGTACCGGAGGTAAGATGATCCCAACAATTTTGGATATTGAGTACGAAGACTTCAAGAGGGTTTTTGATGTTAATGTTTTTGGCATGTTTTCATGCGCCAAACACGCTGCAAGGGTAATGATTCCGTCCAAGAAAGGGAGCATTATCTTTACTTCAAGTGTTGCTTCTGTGACTTTTGGGGATGTTCCTCATGCTTATGTAGTATCCAAGACTGCAGTAGTAGGTCTTACAAAGAATCTGTGCATTGAATTGGGGAAGCATGGAATTAGAGTCAATTGCATTTCTCCTTATGGTGTTGCTACACCAATGCTGATGAGTGCGCTCAAAATCCCAGAAAAGGAGAAGGTGGAGGAATTTGTGCATGAAATAGCAAATTTGAAAGGGCCAACCTCAGAGACAACTGATGTGGCTGAGGCTGTGCTGTTCCTGGCCAGTGATGAATCGAAGTATGTAAGCGGGCAGAATCTAGTAGTCGATGGGGGTTACAGCCTTACTAATATTGCTCTGAGTGAAGGACTCAAGAAACTCTCTTCTTGATTCTGTTTTTATTGTCATCATCTTCTGTTACAAAAAACATTTGTGTAATTTTCATTTCCTTAATTGCAGCATTTCTGATAGGTACAAGGAGCATATGTTTGATTTGCAGTGATAGACAAGAGTCTAAAATATATCGAATAAGATTTTATTTTCATTTTCTTCTTTAATATTGTCATGCACTATCCAATCCATGTATTGGCCAATGATTGACACCTAAATTGCAGTCATACTTTTATGTAGTGAGGCATTCTATCTGCAGATATTACAATCTGGGTTGATCTAACAATGATGCATTGACGAATAATCAAAGAATAATGCTACCCTAACGCCAGTTTAGGTGGAAGTGACGACCCACATTGGATAACTAGAGATAAACCACCACTATCACCTAGACTCGTCTCATCACCAAAACAGCATTGCTCAATGTCTAAATTGATGATACAGAGCAGGCGAAATTCTTTCATAAGATTTTTTATGTTGTGTGTCATGAGGAAATTCGCATAAATGTAATGAGTCCAGACACCGTATATTCTACGAAACTAATCAAATTGCATTTGGTAGGTAGTACATGGGCAGAAACAATCAATAAGCAAGAATGACACTTCTTTAATACATTTCAACAATGTGGAATCAATCATGCTAAGAATTTTAATTTTACTTTTCGCCATCGAGTTGCCAAGCTTGACTTTCTGTCGAACTCGAACATTTGTCGTTGTATATGAAATAATGAAGCATAAATAGGTAATGTGTCACATAAAGATTCCATGTTAATTGTTTGATTTGGGTTGACTGAATATAAAATAATTTGATACTAAATGGTCGAGTCATGACAAACGTATCAGAACGAAGTACCCTTCCCTTGTGGGAATTTATGCTTTGTTTAGTTCTTAATTTATGCAAAATGTGGGGTGGGGTGGGGTGGGGTGGTCGTGTAATTTTATAACATATATAGTGCACCAAGTTGCATTTGCATTATTGATGCAAAATGTGGGGTGGGGTGGGGTGGGGTGGGGTGGTCGTGTAATTTTATAACATATATAGTGCACCAAGTTGCATTTGCATTATTGATCTTGAATAAGCATGGGGAGTGGTACTTGGTGGAAAATGTGAGTGGTTGGTTGAAGTGGCGGAGTCAAGACGTTTGAAGAAAATAACATACCTACATATTTTTTTTGGTAATTTTATTAAAAACACATAAATTAACTTTGAGTTAATTGTACATAAAAATTGAAAAAAAAAATAGTGAAGACAAATCAATCAACAACAATTTATTTAAAAAAATGAAGTTTCGATTGTATTGATTCCGAAAAAATCGAAAAAATTAGAAAATAAAAAGAAATCGTAGTTACCTATGAACATAAATACAAAAATAAAACAAAACAAAATACAAATAAATTCATTCATAATAAAAAAGTGAAGAAAAACACAATTATGTTTAAGTAACTAAAAATGAATAAACAATTCACCATTGGTGTGTCGTCTTCTTCGAACCTCTTCAAAATGGTCGTGCATTCAACCAATCTTTGGCAAGTTTTGTGCGTAAAAGAACGGAAGGGTTTTTCTTTTAGAATTTGAAATTGAAAATGAATGAAATGTTTAGGCCTGCAAGATTAGATTAGGTTTTAAGCAAGTATTTTGCCAACTTTACTCGTCAAAAAATTAGTTTGTGCGTTTGAAGTGAGGGAAATTTAATAATTTAAAGAGGAAAAAATATGCAAATAGGAAATGAAAATCACCATTTTAAAGGTTGAGATGAATTTGCAAAAGACGCTAATGTTTGTTGCGTCGTATTAAATCACTTTCTCGTATTGTTTCTAATGTAATATAATGTTTTAGATAATGTGGAAGAACTTACCAAGAATTTGTGCATTGAATTGGCACGATATGGCATCAAGTCAATCTGTTCGCCTTTTTGGTGTCCTTAGTCCAATTATGATTAATGGGTACGTAGAGGTTGAAATGGGCAATCTTGTATGTCAATAGTCAATAGTGATGTAAATTAGGCCGTGTCACGTCGCCACATGGCTAGACATCGAGGTGCGCCGGTCTAGACTAATCTTACTATGTTTCATCAATTACAAGACCTTCTTTTTATGTTTTTTTATTTAATCGAAAAAGTAACGATTAGGTAAGGAAAATATTAACACACACATGCTTACTATTGTTTATCGTTGTCAATTCACAAATGTTTGATAGTAAGATGTTCGATGAATCAACTCTTTACGAGTCTTTGACTTCTGCGTACCAATTTAAGGTATATTTATGCTCGGACCATCTATCATAAGTTTTAACTACTCCTTTGTATTTCTAATAAATTACACAATGTGTTACTTTGACAATGTTAAAGATAATCTATGCATAAAGCCCCTGTTTGGTCCCCATTATTTGAGATTTTTGATAGTTGAAAATTTTTGGAATAGCGATTGATTGGAGAATGTGTGGTAGAAAAGTAATGAAAAATTTTAGATTTGTGTATAATATTATTTTATTTGATGAATGTGTGGTTGTAATGAAGAGAGAGAAAAATTTAATATAATGTAATTTAATTTGATGGGGGCCAAACAGGGGCAAAATGTGGGCAAGTTGCACTAAGTATGTTGCGTAGTTCAAAGCAAGCACGCGAAAAATGCTCTTTAATTTGTTGCTAGTGTTAAACAATCCAAAGAAATAAAGAAAAAGAAGAGGTCAGGGTTGTATTGATTCTGTATAATGCAATTGAATACAAAAAGATAATTTAACATAAATACAAAGAGACTATATATAGGCTAAACAAAGAAAATTGAAAAGACTATTCTACCCTTAATAAACAATAAAACAAAATAACCCTATATTTTTTAATATCTTCCCTCAAACTCACAACACGATAGTTACAGGAGTTTACCAACTAGAAAACGAAAACTGGAAATAGAATGCGATTTGATAAAGAAATCTGCAAACTGCAAAGAAGAAGAAACAAAGAGCAAAGTGATGATGATGAGTAAGGTAACAATTGATCTCAATGTACTTAGTTCGTCATGAAAAATCGAGTTGTGAGCAATCTGAATAGAACTCTGGTTATCATAATACATAAAAGTAGGATGAGAAGGAAAAATTCTCATATATACAAGTAACAAACGTAACCAAACAATCTCTTTGGTAGTAGATACCATAGCACGATATTCTACTTCGGTTGAAGAATGAGAAACAATATATTGTTTCTTGCTTTTCCAAGAAATAAGAAAATCACCCAAAAAGATACAGAAATCAGTAATAGACTTGCGATTTGTGGGATCACTACCATGATCGGCATCAGAGTATCCACGCAGCTCCAATGAAGATGTGGATAGAAGAAAAAGACTCTGAAAGATTGTACCCCAAAGATACCACAAAATACTTAGAACAGCTGCCCAATGAACTATGGTAGGAGAAGCAACAAATTGACTAACAACGTGAACAGCATATGCAATATCTAGACGAGTAATAGTGAGATATACCAAACTCCCAACAATAGTACGGTATAAAGTAGGATCTGATAAAGGTAAACCATCAGAAGAAGAATACTTTCCGTTAACCTCAATGGGAGTATCAACAGTCTTATTATCAATAAATCTAGCCCGCTTAAGAATATCTGCAACATATTTCGACTGAGAAAGAAGATAAACTTTGGGTGAGTTGGCTACCTCAATACCCAAGAAATATCGTAGAGGACTCAAATCCTTCATTTCAACCTGTCTAGCTAACTCTGTCTTCAAAACTGAAATACCATCAATATCATCACCAGTAATAATCACGACATCAACATATAATGATACGACCTGCATCATTGCATTTAACAAAAAGAGCAGAATCATGACTACTAGATGTAAATCCAAGGAAAGAGATCGCAACAGAAAATTTCTCAAACCAAGCACAAGGTGCTTCTTTGAGACCATATAACGCTTTTTTGAGCTTGCAAATATACCTAAAATCATGTGAAACACCAGGAGGGGTGACATATAAACTTCTTCTTGAAGATCTCCATTCAAGAAGACATTTTTAACATCAAATTAAGTGATACGCTACTGACGAACCGAATCTACTACAATAAGAGTACGAATAGTAGTCATTTTTGCAACATGAGCAAATGTCTCATCATAATCCATACCATACTATTGAGAATACCCTTTTGCAACCAACATAGCTTTGTATCACTTAATTGATCCATCAGAATTAGTCTTAATCTTATACATCCAACGACAACCAACAACACTTTTACCAGGAGGTAGATGAACCAAATCACAAGTACCAATTTTATGCAAAGCAAAAAGTTCTTCATCCATATTTTTCTGCCAAAGAGGATCAAGAATTGCCTTTTTATAGGAAGAAGCCTCAGATAGACAATGAATAGAAGTTAAAAAAGAAGTAAAAGATAAATAATAACAAGAATAAGCAAAATCTGGTAACTTTTTAGACATACGAATGCATATGGATTGAAGTAGAGGTGGATCCACAATCTCAGACGAGCTTGAGGAACCACAGGAGAAGAGTGAGTTTTAGGTGTGCTGGAGAGTAAAGTGTCAATACATGCAAAATGATTAGTACGAATTGGTTGTAAAGATGACGAGGTAAGAACATGAGAAGGAGTATTTGAAGTACTAGGAACCTGATATGACAAACTATTAGAATCGCCAGAAAAAATGATCTATACGAATAAGATCAGATCTAGTCAAATTATGAGTATTGGATGGAATATAAAAGAAATATATATACTCGAGAAAGACAACATGATGAGACACGTGAAGTTTCTGAGTTATTAGATCAAAATAATAATACCCCTTTTTACCTTCACCATAACCAATAAAGACACAATAACATATCGAGATGACAACTTGCTGCATTTTACATGAGGACGAAGAATGAAACAAGTACTAGCAAAAACTCTAAATAAAGAATAATTAGTGGTATACTCATACAACCTTTCGAAATGAGAAAAACCTAAAATATAAGAAGATGGTATTGTATTAATCAAACCTACAGCAGTAAGAACAGTATCACCCGAATACACACTAAGAACAGAAGCAGACAATAAGAGAGCGAATAGTTTCAACAATGTGCCTATATTTTCTTTCAGCAATACCATTTTGCTCATAAGTATTTGTAAACGAAGTTTGGTGAATAGTTGTATCTAAAGCAAGCATTTCACAAAATTTACTGGAAGTGTATTCCCCACCCAAATCACACCTAAAACATTTGATAACAGCAGAATGTTGAGTTTTGACAATAGCACAAAAGGTTGTGTATATCTCAAAGAATTCAGAATGGTGTTTCATTAAATAAACCCAACAATAACGAGTATGATCCTCAATAAAAGAAACATAATATTGAGACCCTCCTTTTGTGACAATAGGAGAAGGCTCCCATATATCAGAATGAATCAAATTAAGTAGAGAGATAGAAACAGAAATACTTCGATTAAAAGGTAAAGCTAAAAATTTTGCCAGTTTACATCCACTACAATCAGAAATATCACAGAGTTCCAAATTTCTTAAAGGCCCTGTAGAAGCCAAAAATCTCAAACGAGAAGACGAAACATGACCTAGGTAAGAATGTCATAAATAAAAACTAGAAGAAGAATTACTCAAACAAAAAGAAAACAAATCAACACTAGTAGCAACAACAACAACTGACACTTTTAACTCATCCAAAATATATAGTCCCCCATTCTTACGACCTGTCCCAATCAGCTTCTGAGATTGCAAATCCTTCACATAACAAGAAGAAGAGGAAAATGTGACTAAATTACCAGAATCATATAACTGAACAACATAAGTAAGATTTAATGTGAGTTTCAGAATATGATAAATATTAGAGAGAGACAAGTGATGTGTGACAATATAACCAACACCTGCTAAAGGAATATGAGTGTCATCAGCAGTTATGACAGGAATAGAAGACGAAGGAGACACATAAGCAAAAGATGAAGAATCTGGAGACATATGATGTGAAGCACCAGAATCCAAGACCCATACAGAATGTGACATACTTGAAGAACTATGAGGCAACTGACCTACGGAAGAAGAAGCAGACATAGCTTGTGGCTGTAAGGAGAGAAACTTCTGAAATTGCTCAGCTAGAGTACTAGGATCAGTGAAAGGACCCGATGAAACTACTGCTGCAGTATTAGACTGTGGTGGTTTATAACCTTGAGGTGGTCTATGAGCATTCGATTGTGACTAGTTGCCAGGCTTCCAAGCTTGAGATTGCTGTTACGATTGATTCTGCTGTCTCAACTTAGGACACTGAGCCTTCCAATGACATTTCTGCTTACAGAAATTGCACTTGTCGGGGCAGCCATTACGTAAAACTTATTCTAATTATTAGAGAGTGACTTAGAATGCACTGCTAATACGGAAGGATTAGAAGTAGAAAGAATTCCCTTTTCGGAATAAGTCTTACGACGTATTTTTTCAGCCAATAACTAACTGACAACTGAGTCAACAAAAGGAAGTGGAGAACGATGCAAAATTGAACCTCTATGTCCTTCAAAATACTACAAAATGCGGTTAAAAAATGTATCAATCGTTGCTGCTCTCTACGACCAATATAGGCACCACATGCCTTTAATTCTGTTGATTATATAAGAGGCAATTTTATTCCAAAGATCTGTCATAGAAAAAAAAAAAAACCTGAATACTCATATTCTTTTGCTGAAGAGGTCTTATGTCATTCTCCAATTGATATTGCTTTACAAAATTTGACTAAGTGAATAACCTTTGCAGAGATGATAACAAACCTCATTTGCTGTCTCAAACTTCGCCAACTGTGTACATATGGAATGCTCAACAGAATTGTTAATTCAAGTAATAATTTTTGCATTGTTTGCTCTTTAGACATTTATCAAAGCAACATAACCCTCATCAGTATCCCTACGTTTCATAGAAGTTTCACTAACATATCCCCACATCTTTTTACCCTTAAGAAAATTTATCATCAGGTAACTCCAATATGAATAATTCTTTCCTTCCAACCTCATATTCACAGACTGAAGTGAATCGTGTCTTTCAGTAGTCATAATAAAAAAAGGAAAACCAGATCGCAAAAGAAAGAAAAAAGAAATACTAGATTGCAGAAACTGAATGAAAACCCTCTCGAAATCGTCTCTTTTCTAAAAAAAAAAAAAAAAATCGAGGATCGAATGCAAAAAGATAATTTAGTAAACAATAAAATAAAATAAAAACCATATATTTCTTAACAGATATATCAATGACAAACAGAGCATTCATTCTTGAACTTTTTCCAATCTAATTGAGTTTAATTAAGGTTTCTGTTTGATTTTGAAATTAGAAGGCACCTTGGCTATAATAACTGGGGACTGGTGGCATAAGGGAAAGAGTTGCTAGGCATTGCTGAAGTCCAAGAGGAATTTGGTCAGGCAGTGTGTGAAAACATAGGTTCTCCAGAAGTCATTTCCTATGGCCACTGTGACATAACTACTGATACAGACGTCCAAAATTTCATAGACATGTTGTTTCCAAGTAGGGCTGCAAGAGTAATGATTCTGGCCAACAAAAAGAGCATTGTGTTAACTGCAAGTGCGGCTTTTGGGACTGGTGAGAATGCTCTTCATGCTTATGTATCATCCAAGCGTGCAGTGATAGGGCTTACGAAGAATTTGTGCATCGAATTGGGGCAGCACAGAATGAGAATGAATTGCATTTCTCCTTTGCTGTGGCCACAACGCCGGTGATGAAAGTGTTTCTAATCAAGGAAAATCAGAAGCTCTAGGAATTTGTGTTTAAAGTGGCAAATTTAAAAGGGAGTATTCTTAGAGGCAAATGATGGGCTGAGACTTTCGTGCCCCTGTCAGAGCTATGGTCTAACATGGTGTCCAAGTGTATAGGTAACATGCATATAGACAGGAGAGGAGCAGAGGAGCCGAGATCTGTACACAACTCAACTTCGTCAGATTCTATGGTCATACACCAAGCTATGAATATTTTTTTACCAAAATTTCACATAAGGACCAAAAGAAGTGGAGGGAACCACAGATCCTATTGAGGCAGAGGAAGAGGAATAGATCTACAGCGAGCTTCCTCGATAAATAAAGTAAAGTGGGTAGTCGCCCATGAAAGTCTTGTATGCAGGTGTACGATCTAATCTTAATCCAATATCCGCAAGGAGGTAAAACTTCCTATTGTTGAAGGATTGAACTTCAAGCAGTAAGGATCAAATAGTGTTCATAATCTAGTTATTGATGGGGGTTGCAGCCTTATTAGTATTGCTCTGAGCGAAGGCATCAATACACAGCATTCTTGAATCAGTTTACTGTTTAGTGTCATAATTTTCTTTATAGAAAACACTAAGATTAAACTTCTCATTCTATGTTACTATCTAAAGTTATCCAAACCTCCCTACCGGCCATATCATTGTAGTATTTTATTTTCCAATATTATTGAGTCGAATAATAATAATTACGTAGTAGAGTTCTTTATAATTAGATTGTCAAAACATAAATAGACGTTGTCCATACGGACCATACAACAAATATAGATATTTGTTTACGTAAAGATTTGATGCAGAGAAAGAAAGCAAAACACAAAAGTGCGATCACAATAATCGTTGATCCAGTACTGAATAACGAAAATTGAATCAAATCAAAGAAAACTCTCATAATAGTTTTTTATATATAAAAAAAATAAATATATATATATATATGTTGTTTCCCAGCAATGGAGCAAAATAAGGTAATAGAATAGAAAAATGGGTAAATGGAGCCAATAATGTCAATTGTGCTTAATTCTAAGTTTTCGGGTGGTTGTATCATACTCACATTTGTTTAGTTGTATTACTTTTTAATTGCACTAAATATTTCTTTGCACTTATATCCACATATTATTTTTGTCGCATTATTATATCCAATATGTCATTTATTATCATATCTAATCTCTGATGATGATTTATATCTAAATAATTTCTTAGCTTTCTTTGAAATGATAGACAAATATTGTATCGCGCTTTTTTGTTTTTTCTAATTTAAAAATATTAAGGGTAAATTTTTTTTTATGCTCTCTAATCGTACATTTAGATGGAAAATGGTGATTGTCAACAAGATATGTTAATTGATAAAAGATTAAAGATAAGGATGTGACAAAAAATTGAAGAAGTACAATAAGGTAATACAATTAAAAATATTACAATTAATATAATTACGATGTCAATATAACCACCATTTCTCATCGTATCGAGATGAATAGAAAAGAGACAATCCACATAAATATTATGAGTTATGAATACCTAGAAAAAGAAAATAATGTATAAATCAGATTTTTAATAAATTTTGATAAAAATTGATAAAATATAAAATTAAAAAGTTGCGAATTCCATAGAATGTGATGACCCATATATAGCCCGACCTCGACCACAGGACCCGACCTTGGGCCTCCCCAATTATGCCAAAAAAGTTAATTGTCGAGATCGAGCTCGAGGGTCTCGGCGGCACGTCGTGCACACATCCATCTCATATCCCCGCCATCCTAGTCAATCATGAACTCCTAATTCATTACAAATTTCCCCCTACCTCCAACTCTACAATTCTAACGCAACTCAAATACCTAAAGCAGTTCAAACTACAGGAAGTTCAACCCTTTTAGGACTCCTCCGCCAGCACCTATAAATATACAACCCAATTTCGCCATTAAGGTACGCTTCTTAATTCAGTCATTCAATACAAAGTTCTCTCAAGAAGTTTAACTGACTTAGGCATCGGAGGGGCAACGAGGGCACACATCGCCGCCTTTATTTCAGGTATAGAAGACCAGACCGCGTGGAGTTCTCTCGTCTAGTTTGAATTCATCCAGGTACGAATTTTGGTAGCATCATTGGCGCCGTCTGTGGGAACTCGCTACCAAAAGCCATGGTGAACACACGTTCAGGACATCTCCCAGCAAGTTCATCCGCCCCTAACCAACCCCTCGTCGGAGACCATCCGAGTCCCCAGGACGTATCATCGGGAGAACAACACCCGTCGGCGACAGCCCCTCCTCGGAGAGCTGGAGGAGCTCCGCCAGCAGGTAGCAATGTACTCAGCTACTACATCAGAGATCCACGCCCCCAGTACCTTCCCCTCAGAGTAATACCGTGGCCGATGAGCGACCCCCTGACCCAAGTCACGGTGAAGCAAGAGCCTCAGATGCACAACATATCCCCACAGGTTCGCAATCGATTACTCTGGACGTGGCTGATCTTGCACGGATCATCCAAGAGGGAATCACAGCTGGAATGCTCCAGAAGTCTCAAGCAGCAGCAGGATTCACCCCTAGCATGCCTTTTACCCCTGAGGTATTGTCGTACCCCCTACCGGATCGGTTCAAATACCCGTGGGTAAAAGAGTATGATGGGACGACAGACCCTATCAACCATCTCAACATATACACGGATATCATGAATTTGCAGGTAGCACCCGATGCCGTTATGTGCATGGCATTCCCTCAAACACTTACCAACGCGGCCCGAGATTGGTTCTCCATATTGGAACCCAACTCCGTATATTCCTTTTCGGACTGGCGGACAAGTTCTCAGCGTTCTTTGCTAGTAGCAAGCGCATTAGGAAGACGGTCGCGTCACTCATGCAGATGCGTCAGGGGCCCAGCGAGATACTTTGGAATTTTATGGCAAAGTTCAATAAGAAGAGGCTTATGATCCCCGATCTACACATCGCAGCTGCTGTTTCTGCCCTAACCTGTGCCATAAGATGTGAGGCGTTTAAAATGTCACTAACAAAGACCCATCCAAAGTCGATAACCGACCTTCTGACACGAGCAGAGAAGTACATCAACATGGAAGAGACTATGTTCCCAAAGAGAGATGCTCTGCCTATAAAAAAGCCCGAGCTAAAAAGGCCTCACAAGTCCAACCAGCACACGGATCTCGCGCGAAGCAAACCAAGGCTGGACCCTCCTCCGACACCCTTCACTCGTCTGAATACAACAAGATCTAACATATTGATGGAGATCAAGGACCTTAAAGAGTTGAAGTGGCCTCCGAGAATTCGGAGCCCATCTGAAGCCCGTGACAAGGGCAAGTACTGTGACTTCCATAGGGATCATGGACATACAACTGACGGATGTTTTGCTCTGAAATGTGAGATCGAGACTCTCATCAAGAGGGGTTTCTTGGGCACGTATGTCAGCGAGGAAAGACGCCAGCGGAACAACCAGAATAGGGGAAAGGCCCCTGAGAATGGGAATAAACAACCCACTGCCCCATCAATGTCATTATCGGGGGAACTGCCTCGGGAAGTGACTCCAACAGCGGGCGTAAGCAATATGCCAAGCAATACCACTCGGTCTCAACCGTGGATCTTGGCAACGTAGACGACATCACCTTCGGGTCGAGGGACCTAGAGGGCGTGTCTTTTCCTCATGATGACGCCTTAGTCATATCGGCGATCATCGCTAACTTTGAAGTGAAGAGAATTTTGGTGGATAACGAAAGTGCGGCCAATGTGCTATCGCATGAAGCCTTTGTCCAGATGGGTATATCATCAGAACAACTCAAGCCGATCAAAACCCCCCTTCAGGGTTTCGGAGGAGGCGTAGTTATTCCGGAAGGCATTTTCGATCTACTCCTCACATTGGGGTCGGAGAGGAAGAAGGTCACGCATGTCACAACCTTCCAAGTGGTTCGCGTCCCTATGGCTTACAATGCCATACTGGGAAGGCCATTGCTAAATCGAATCAGGGCGATTGTCTCAACTTTCCACCTGGCATTGAAGTTCCCCACTGGCGAGGGGATCGGAGTAGTCCGAGGGAGTCAATCAGTAGCGAGACAGTGCTATGTTACCAGTGTTCGCAAAATGAAGACTGACGTCATGCAACTCCATGAGGTCGAGAATGACCTTGAGCATCGTGGTAGACTTGCCTAGTTGAAGAGATGGACGAGGTCGAGCTCGAGTCCGGAAGAAAAGTCACCATTGGCCGAGATCTTGACCCTACAACCAAGACCCAGATTGTTGGCTGCCTAGCCCGCAACCTTGATGTCTTCGTTTGGAGCGTTGAAGACATGCCCGGAATAGACCCGAAGGTTGCAGTACACAGGCTCAACATAACCTCAGTTGCTAAACCAGTAAAGCAGGGGAGGAGGCAGTTTGCACCCGAACGAAGGGAAGTTATACGGGAAGAAATTGCCAAGCTCGTCAAGACAGATTCCATTCGGGAAGTTCAGTATCCCGAGTGGCTTGCCAACGTTGTTCTTGTGAAAAAAGCCAATGGGAAGTGGAGAGTGTGTATTGACTTTACAGATCTGAACAAAGCATGCCCTAAAGACAGCTATCCCCTACCTCGAATCGATAGTCTTATAAACAGCACCTCAGGCCATAAGTTGTACAGTTTTCTGGATGCATTCTCCGGGTACCACCAAATTCTCATGTCGGAAGACGATCAAGAAAAGACCTCATTTATGGCAGATTCAGCCATTTACTGCTACAAAGTCATGCCCTTCGATTTGAAGAATGCGGGAGCTACCTATCAAAGGCTAGTTAACAAGGTCTTTGCTCACGTAATAGGGAAGAACATCGAGGCATACGTAGACGACATGGTCGTCAAGAGCAAGCAAGTGGGAGGTCACATTGCGGACCTCGAGGAAGTATTTGCTACACTGCGGAAGTACAAAATAAAGCTAAACCCCACGAAGTGCATGTTTGGAGTGGCCTCCGGCAAGTTCTTAGGGTTCATGATCACACATAGAGGGATAGAGGCCAATCCAGACAAGATCCAAGCCTTAGTATCAATGCAAGCCCCGATATGCAAAAAGGACATTCAGAGATTGGCAGGTAGAGTAGCGGCACTGAATAGGTTCGTTTCTCGAGCAGCTGACTGGTGTGTCCCCTTTTTCAAAATCCTGAGGGGCAACCGGAACTTTGATTGGAGTGAAGAATGTAGTGTTGCCTTTCAAGAGCTGAAGCAAGCACTGTCGACACCCCCGATCCTCACCAAGCCGGAACCAAGTGACACGTTACTATTGTACTTGGCCGTTTCGGAGAACGCAGTAAGTGGGGTGCTGGTGAAGGAGCCGGGGAAAGTCCAGAGACCTATTTACTATGTCAGTAAAGTGCTCCTCGATGTAGAAACTCGGTACACCCTGGCTGAACAGCTTGCATTGGCGTTGGTTGTGGCTGCCAGGAAGCTACGCCAATATTTCCAGTCCCATCCGGTTATTATGCTCACCAATCAACCACTTAGACACATACTTCAGAAGCCGGATGTCTCGGGAAGACTACTGAAATGGGCAGTTGAACTAGGCGAGTTTGACATAGAGTTTAAGCTACGGCCCGCTATTAAGGCGCAGGCTTTAGCAGACTTCATTGCGGAACTTACCCCAAGACCTCGGGGGCCAGTGGATTCTAACCCGACCAAGAACTTGGAAATTTGGGAAACCTTCGTGGATGGAGCATTGAACAATTCGGGGTCGGGTGTAGGGATCATATTCACTAACCCTAGCATGGCCATCGAGATTCAGTGTGCGTTCAAATTTGAATTCGAGGCCACTAACAATGAAGCGGAGTATGAAGCCGTCATCCTAGCTTTGGAAGTTGCGTGCAATCTTGACATCCAGCATATTAAAGTCTTTAGTGACTCACAACTTGTGGTTGGCCAAATCGAGGGAACTTTCGAGAGAAGAGAAGAAAAAATGAGTTTGTATTGCCTAAAGGTGCATGACCTTCGAAGACAGTTCAAGGACTGTGAAATTATCAAAATTGCTAGAGCGGACAATGCAAAGGTCGACGTCCTATCTAGACTTATGTTCCTGGGGATAGATGGGCTAGACAGAACAGTGCATGTCAAAATGGTGACAGAGCTTAGCATAAATGAAAAGTTAAACATCATGGACATCGACCAAGAGCCTTCTTGGGTAGATCTAATATTGGAATACCTAGCTAGTGGGAACCTATCTCCTGATCCAAGAGAGGCCCGGACCATCAAGACTAGAGCCTCACGATATTGCATCATCAGAGGAGTTTTGTTTCGCCGAAGTTTCACTCTCCTTTACCTCTGATGTCTCAAGCCCACCGAGTCCCGTCAAGCCTTAGCAGAAGTTCACGAAGGTGTATGCGGAAATCATCAAGGGGCTCGCGCACTAGCTTACAAGCTCATACGATATGGGTATTACTGGCCAACTATGAAGAAGGACGCTTCGGACTATGTGAAGAGGTGTGATAAGTGCCAGAGGTTCGGCAATTTGATACATACTCACGTTGAGGAACTTACTTCCATACCCTATGCTACCCCTTTTGAGCAATGGGGAGTGGACGTACTTGGACCTTTTCCTCTGGCAAAAGGTCAAGTGAAATTTGTTGCTGTTGCAGTGGAATACTTTACAAAGTGGGTGGAAGCTGAACCCCTGGCAATCATCTCGGAACCTAAGCTCAGGTCATTCGTATGGAAGTCCGTTGTGTGTAGATTCGGGATACTGAAGGTTCTAATTACGGACAACGGGAGGCAATTTGATAACTCGCAATTCAGGAACTTCTGTACCAACCTCGAAATTGAACATCGCCTAACTTCGGTCGCACACCCCCAGAGTAACGGTCTCGCCGAAGTAACTAATCTGATTATATTGCAAGACCTTAGAACAACGATTGGAGATGCCAAAGGAAGTTGGCCCGACGAGTTGCCTGCTATACTTTGGACATACATGACCTCTCACAAAACAGCAACTGGTGAGACCCCTTTTATGTTAGCCTTTGGCGTAGATGCCATGATTCCTGCCGAGATCGGTCTCCCAACACATAGGATCATCGATCCTCGCAGTGAGGAACAGACTACGGAACATCTTGACTTGATTGAGGAAGTGCGAGAACAGGCTTCGCTTCGAGCTGCAAATTATCAAAACAAAGCCGCAAAACACTTCAACACCAAGGTAAAGGCCCGAAGGTTCAGAGTTGGTGATCTGGTCCTGAGGAAAGCAGCGGCTGCCGAGCATCCCCCGGGTAAGTTAGGACCCGCATGGGAAGGACCTTACGAAGTGATACGAAAAGTGAAAGGTGGAGCATACAGTTTGAGGGACACCTCGGGGAAACCACTCCCGAGGCTGTGGAACGCTGACAACTTGAAAATTTATTACAAGTGATTGGGTACGCAACAAGGCTCCGAAGACTCGAGGTTCTCATCAGTTCGTACTAAGTTTTTACTATACAACGCCAACACATTCAACATTCATCATTAGAAACTGACTCGAGTAACGAAGTAGCAAGGGCCAAAGGCATTTTCAGTACAGACATGGCGTTTTATTCTTTTGTTTTTAAGTTTTGGTTTGGGCTTGCATGCCCTCAAATGGTTTACACATTCGATTATGGCCAATATAGCATGTAACGCACACTATTTGAATACAATGAAGCATATTATTAAGACAGCAAGTTCTCTACATACCCCGATCACGACCTTGGGCAAGAATTTAATTGGGGGAAAAATTTTGTCATCGAGTTCGAGTGTACGGCCTAAGTAACACGCTCGAGCTCCTTCACAGGGCTCGAGCTACTTGGCCACCAACATCCCAAGTAACACGCCTCGAGATCCTGAACAGGACTCGAGCTACTTGGCCATCAACAGCCCAAGTAATACGCCTTGAGCTCCATTGCAGGACTCGAGCTATTTGGCCATGAAAACGCCCAAGTAACAAGCCTTGAGCTCCTCCACAGGCCTCGAGCTACTTGGCCATCAACAGCCCAAGTAACACGCATCGAGCTCCGAAACAGGACTCGATTTACTTGGCCATCAACAGCCCAAGTAACACGCCTCGAGCTCCCCTGCAGGACTCGAGCTACTTGGCTATGAAAACGCCCAAGTAACACGCCTCGAGCTCCTCTACAAGCTTCGAGCTACTTAGCCATCAACAGCCCAAGTAAAGCTACTTGGCCACCAACATCCCAAGTAACACGCCTCGAGATCCTGAACAGGACTCAAGCTACTTGGCCATCAACAGCCCAAGTAACACGCCTTGAGCTCCATTGCAGGACTCGAGCTATTTGGCCATGAAAACGCCCAAATAACAAGCCTTGAGCTCCTCCACAGGCCTCGAGCTACTTGGCCATCAACAGCCCAAGTAACACGCATCGAGCTCCGAAACAGGACTCGATTTACTTGGCCATCAACAGCCCAAGTAACACGCCTCGAGCTCCCCTGCAGGACTCGAGCTACTTGGCTATGAAAACGCCCAAGTAACACGCCTCGAGCTCCTCTATAAGCTTCGAGCTACTTAGCCATCAACAGCCCAAGTAACAAGCATCGAGCTCCTGAACAGGACTCGAGCTACTTGGCCATCAACAGCCCAAGTAATAAGCTCGAGCTCCTCCACAGGGCTCGAGCTACTTGGCCACCAACAGCCCAAGTAACACGCCTCGAGATCCTGAACAGGACTCGAGCTACTTGGCCATCAACAGCCCAAGTAATACGCTCGAGCTCCTCCACAGGGCTCGAGCTACTTGACCACCAACAGCCCAAGTAAAACGCCTCGAGATCCTGAACAGGACTCGAGCTACTTGGCCATCAACGGCTCAAGTAACACGCATCGAGCTCCTGAACAGGACTCGAGCTACTTGGCCATCAACAGCCCAAGTAATACGCTCGAGCTCCTTCACAGGGCTCGAGCTACTTGACCACCAATAGCCCAAGTAACACGCCTCGAGATCCTGAACATGACTCGAGCTACTTGGCCATCAACAGCCCAAGTAATACTCCTCGAGCTCCTCCACAGGGCTCGAGGTACTTGGCCAACAAAGCCCAAGTAATACGCTCGAGCTCCCCTACAGGACTCGAGCTACTTGGCCAACAAAGCCCAAGTAATACGCTCGAGCTCCTCCACAGGGCTTGAGCTACTTGGCCACCAACTGCCCAAGTAACACGCCTCGAGCTCCTCCACAGGACTCGAGCTACTTGGCCATCAACAGCCCAAGTAATACGCCCGAGATCCTCCACAGGGCTCGAGCTACTTGGCCATGAAAACACCCAAGTAACACGCTCGAGCTTCATCACAGGGCTCGAGCTACTTGGCCATTACACTAACATGTAATACGCTCGACCTACTTACGAGTACTCGACCCACTTGGCCCTTAAATGGCCAATTAACACGTCGCGTGATTTGTTCAACTTAACCATCGAAGTGCAATAGAAGAGGATAAAAATGCACAGAAAAAAAAAAAGCACCGAACATTCAATGAGCCCAAGTTGGGAAATGTACTTGCATTTCAACAAAATCATAAGAAATTACATTTCAAATCAGGAAAGGCCTAACCTAGGTCTGTAGGGTCAGCTGGATCTTCGGGAGTTGCGACTTCCTCATCAGCATTGTCCTCGGGCTTTGACGCAGATAGCTCGAGTTCATTCGCAAGCTCGTTCACTGATTTCAGGTTATCTATAAAAGGCTTGGCGTCGTCGGGCAATTTAGTCCTCAGGTAAGACCGAGCCAACTTCAAGCCATAGTGGTATGAGCCCGAACCATATTCCCCGAGCAAGTTCTTTTGCTCTTCAGAAGCTTTGAACTCCTCGATTGCTCGATCTCGGGCTTGGCCAATTGATCTTCGACCCCCTTCTTCACCTGAATGAGCTCCAGCTTCACCTCCTCGGCCTCGTCTTTTATGTCACCCATTTTATCTCGCATCTTCCTCATCTCGATGCGAGCAAGATCG
The DNA here is from genome assembly GCA_035079005.1 of Fraxinus americana. Classification (NCBI taxonomy): domain Eukaryota; kingdom Viridiplantae; phylum Streptophyta; class Magnoliopsida; order Lamiales; family Oleaceae; genus Fraxinus; species Fraxinus americana. The sequence goes on from CM068726.1 coordinate 1,711,452, forward strand.
CGCTCTACCTCAAGCTCTCTGATAAGCTTTTCTTTCTGCTCGATCTGAGACTCGAGCTCTTCCACCTTTTTTGAAGACTCGAGGCTTCTTAGAGATAGGCCCCGAGCCATGCTTAATGCCCGCAATGACAGCATCGATCAGACCAAAAGAAAGTCCCAAACGATAAAAAGTAGTACAAGGCAAACTCTCGACGTGTAGAAGACGTACCTTTAAAGTGATGAGTTCCAGGGCTCGAACTCCCTCCCCAGGGTCGACCTTCCCTTTATACTTCGCCACCATGGATGGAATCAAAGGACATCGAGAGTGATCCTCGAGCATCTCTTGGGTGAGAGAGGCATCTCCCTCCAAGTCAACGATCTCTGGTGGATCCCGAGAAGAGGAAGCTCGGGGAGAAGGCTGCGAATGGAGCCCGGGGCTCTTCGATGGCTGCACAGGCTTGTTGACCACCTGGTCGACGTAACATCTCGAGCTCTTTTCTTCCCCTTGGACGGGGCTGGCGGTTTGGGCTTCGGGCCCTTTGACTTCTTGTGAACGTTATCCAGGAGTGCTGACGGGTTGAAAGACATTTTGAAATCTGCACACGAAAAGGACAAGTCGTTAAATCGATCTAAGATCGGGGTATTAATGCATGAAGCTGTAAGAATTTGACTCATACCCTCGATGCCCCTCACGTTGGCGAGGTCGAGCGTGTCATCCTCAAGCAGATAATCGACCTTAGCCGCAAGTGGTTCGTGGTTGACTAACCTAAGCCTATCCCTCTCCAAGACCTCGAGGTAAGCTTGCCCCTCATTAAACCTATCCTTATCGGGGACTGACCACACCGGCCTAAAGGGGTGATCGGGGTTCTGCGGTTTTACAAAAAAGTATATTTCTTTCCAGCCACGAAGAGAGCTCGGGGTTTCTGGAGTCTGGAATCCTCCCTTCGTCAACAAATACACAAAACAATTAAACCCCGGAGAGAATTTCAAGTCATACACCATCCTAAGAAGGTCGGTCCTAGGTTCAACCCCGAGACATCTACACAAGATAAAAAAATAAACCAACAACCGCCAGCGGTTCGGGGCTAGCTGACCCGGGCAAATCACGTATGAGGTCAGGAATTCTATGAAAAAAGGGTGTAGTGGCCACCTGAGCCCGGCCTTAAGAGCATCTCTGAAAAATGTGATCTCTCCATCCCGAGCATCCATCACATTCTCATTACGCTCGGGGGCCCTGACATCGCATAAGGGCATAACCCCGAACTCTCTCGCTATTTTTATAACTACATGCTCCTTATATATTGTCGGTATCCTAGGGTAAGTCAGTAGGGCCTTGACCTCGGGGTGCGATGTAATGGGTACTGCCATGGGGATGATAGATGTAACCTCGGGGTCGGGTACTCTAGCGTCTACACTCCTGGACGTCAGGCTGCTACTGCTACTACTACTACTATTACTGCTGCTGCTGCTGCCACTCGATCCCTCATTGCTGCTACTCGACATCATAAATAAATAACTTAAAAGCTCGAACACTTACCTCCCAAATATAGACGCTCACAAACCCTCCACGCCCCGAACTTGAGCTGCCGAAGATTCAGAGTAAAAAGTGAAAAGGTGAAAATGAAATGTGAAAAAGGGGAGTATTTATAGGGGTCAAAGGGAAGGTCAAAGGTACTCTAATCTGAGTCGTTGGATCTGCCAAGTGTCACCCATCGAAGTTCGATTTCAATTGCCCTACACAAAGCCTACACGTGGTGTCCCAGCTGTCACGCAACAAGGCCCAGTAAATTTGGCCCAATCTGCTGATACCTCGATGCATCTGGGCCCACAGCTCAAAGTCATGCTTCAGCTGCGGCCTCGATGCACGGGGGCCTGTGATGACCCATATATAGCCCGACCTCGACCTCAGGACCTGACCTTGGGCCTCCCCAATTATGCCAAAAAAGTTAATTGTCGAGATCGAGCTGGAGGGTCTCGACGCGTCGTGCACACATCGATCTCATATCCCCGCCATCCTAGTCATTCATGAACTCCTACCTCCAACTCTACAATCCTAATGCAACTCAAATACCTAAAGCAGTTCAAACTACAGGAAGTTCAACCCTTTTAGGACTCCTCTGCCGGCACCTATAAATATACAACCCAACTTCGCCATTAAGGTACGCTTCTTAATTCAGTCATTCAATACAAATTTCTCTCAAGAAGTTTAACTGATTTAGGCATCTGAGAGGCAACGAGGGGATACCTCGCTGCCTTTATTTCAGGTATAGAAGACCAGACCGCGTGGAGTTCTCTCGTCTAGTTTGAATTCATCCATGTACGAATTTTGGTAGCATCAGAATATATAATTAAAATTAAAATATAAATTTTAATCACTATCAAATCGAGGCTATGTGAACCACAATTCTAACAAAGAATGTTGAGATCGGACTAGGCCTAGTAGGCTCATACTTGATCCACGTTCTCAAAGATTAAGCGCAATTCATCTTTCATAAAAATTACATTTAAATAATAATAATAATTTATTAAAAGAGGAATAAATTTCACTATTCATCCCCTATGTTTAAGAAAAGCAGCATATATACCCTTAACCATTTTTTTTTGTCTAGTTTATACTCTCAACGTATGAGAAATTAGTAAAATTAGTCCATTTTCATGGATCCCGTAAATTAATGTTCTCAACTTGATCTCACATGATTTGAAGTGTCACATACCACTTGAGATTATAAGTATCCATATCATCTGATTTAGTATACCGAATTCTTGAGACTGATAACGTTAATTGTCTCTTTACCAAAATAATTAGATCAAGAATTCGAAACAACATTTCTTGTGGAAAGAATGTAACATTACTGACTTTAACAATGAGATTGCATGTCGATCACTATGTGAGTTAACGAAGTAAATCGTTTGGATATTAAGAAAATTTAAGGCTATGTTTGATTACTATTCTTTTCCATGAAACTAAGAATTGATTTTCCATTTCCTACCTTTTGACTTGTTTGATACACAATATTTTCTTGGCAAAACCTTTTCCAACATTTGCCCACACGTGCACATTTGCTTGGTTTTTGTGGAATTACTTTTCCCACCATTTTGGTGGGAAAATGGAATTCCACCTTTTTATTTTTGTTATTATTATTTTTTTTTTTTTGTAATTGGAACAAATTTTATAACTAATTGTAAAAAAAAAAAAATATTCACTTTAATGGACAATTTTCATGTAAAATAAAGTCAAACGAATACTAAACTTTGATTAAAAAAATTATTTTCTAGGGACATTATTATTATTATTATTATTATTATTATTATTATTATTATTATTATTATTACTTTTTTGCTATGAAAACAAATTTTATGACCAATTGTGGAAAAAATTATCATTTTAATGTACACTTTTCATGTAAAACAAAGCGAAAAGAACACAAAATTTAAAAATTTTATTGGTGGAAAATTATACCAATCAAACACACTTAATTTTCAATTCCCTGCTAAAGAATTTTTAAACAATTATTTTCCCTGGAATTCATTTTCTTTCCTTCCATTTTCCACATTTGCAATCAAATGGACCCTAAATATGAGACGAATTTGTAAACATACATGATACAAACTAATAAATTTATTTTATTCTTCAACATTCCTGGTTTGGTGGATTTTGGAAATGTTTGGGATGATCTTTTGCTTTTTGCGGCATAAGACCGATTCCTTGATCATAATTTAAAAATAATTTTTGTTTTGTTTTTCAATGTACTACAATGAAAAAAGAAAAGAAATTTTGGGGTCAATTTTGATATTGCAAACCCTATAGGGAGCTAAGTATAATTTCCCATACCGATATATACACACCCACCCAACCCCGTCCCCCACAACACACGCACTTGCTGCACAAACCCTAGCCACCTCGCCTCCTGAAACTTCCTCCACTTCCGCCACCTTCAGTCACCACCAACAAAAGCCAAAAATGGGTCGTGTACGCACTAAGACTGTGAAGAAATCCTCCCGTCAAGTTATTGAGCGCTACTACTCCAAAATGACTTTGGACTTCCACACCAACAAGAAGGTCCTGGAGGAGGTGGCTATCATCCCCTCCAAGCGCCTCCGCAACAAGATTGCAGGTTTCTCCACTCACCTGATGAAAAGAATCCAGAAGGGACCTGTCCGTGGGATCTCCCTGAAGCTGCAGGAGGAGGAGCGCGAGCGCCGTATGGACTTTGTGCCTGATGAATCCGCCATCAAGATTGATCGCATCGAGGTTGACCAGGAAACTGTTGACTTATTAGAGACTCTCGGCATGAAGGATCTTCCAGGCGTCGTGCTCAGGGAAGACCAGGGACCCGTCAATGTGGCGCCTGCTATGAACTATGGCCGTGGCGGTGGTGGTGGCAGGCGTTATTGAGGTACTCTTGTAATTGTGTCGGCCAGTTCTTGAATTTCGCGAACAAAATTGGTTTTGTTAGGGTAGTATTTAATAATGAATTATTGCTAGCTTTGATGAGAATTTTCGGTTATGCTATTCTATGATGCTTTTGGATAACTTTTATCTTTCTTCTTCTTAATGGATATTTCATATGTGAAGCATTTTGGGAATTTTGATCGTCTTTCCGAATTTTTCTGTTTTGGTATTATTTTAATGCCCCAGTTTCATTAGCTTGATGTCATTGTGCCATGATGCATATTTAGTTGCTTATGCGTATGCTGTTTAGATGGAGGTCAGGTCTGGCAGTTTCTTAGATCTTTGATTGATCGAAATTGATAGTTGTATGTGTTGAAGTTCTCGAGTTCATTTCTAAGAGTTTGTTTACACCTTCTGCTCAACACTAGCCTGGAAACGGTAATGTGTTTGATTTCCTTGTTATTTCAGATTGGTGATATGTAATGTTCCTGTGTTTTTATTCAATTTAAAGTTTTAACATGTAGCAGGAGACAAAGTTGTCAAATTTACTTGGTTCTTTCCTTAATAAGGAACTCTAGTGCAGTGCATTTGTTGCTTAATAGGCTGTTGAGTATTGTTTTCCAAGTATTGGTTTGTGAGAAACGAGAGTAATAAAATTGTCAAGACTCAAGGTAACAACTGATTTGATAGTGTTTTCTAGCTCTCTATGTAAAGATGAAATACTGTTACACAAGCAAAGGGAAGAGTATGCCATATGACGAACTTTCGTTATGATTTAAGCGTCATTGAGTTTACCAATAATGTATTGTTAGGATAATGTCAATGTATGCTTTTTTCTGCACTGGAGGTTCCCAATTTATGTGTTGTAAAGATTGGTCTGCAAGCTAAATTTTTTTACGACAGTTGTCTCCAATCGTTCAAGTTTGTAGCTGGTTGCTATGTCCGCTTGACCCTTAAAAAAAGGCACTTGGTTAGCATATCCACCCTTTTTACGGAAAAAATAGGTGACCGCTTAGTTTTAATGAAAATAAAGGAAAGGATAAGAAATAGAGTAAAGCACCCCTGTTAGACCCTCCCCACTCCATTCCGCCCCACCCACTTGAACAGTGCAACCCTATTTCCCTTGAACTGGGCACCCTCTCCCAGTACCGTTCTCTTTCCTCATGACTCAAAATCTAGAAATGTGCCACCAAACATTTAAAGAGACTGCAGATCTATTGCATCAATTTGAAGTCTGAAAACTCGTTTCTATTGGGAAGCTAAAAAAAATCTATTTGGCAATAAGAATTTCATTTTCACTAGCCATGGCTTCAGAGTGAACAAAAACCTGGTGCAGATGGGGATCGGATGGTGGTAGTGAGGAGGTGGTGGTGTAGGGGGAGGGGCTTTGGGTGTCATGCAGGATGTTTTAATTTTTCTTTTACCCTATTTGTTTTAGGGAAGCTCGAGTTTTGGAATTATATAGCGACTTGTTTTGAGAAATTGTTTCCTTCCAAACTGCAAATATCAGTATTCGACAAACCATCTCTCTTTGATTGTACTCTTGGTTTTTGTTTCCCAGTTCTTCCTTCAATATTTCATTGTTCTGAAAATCTGGAACAGATTCGTGGATTAAGGTTACAAACTATGCACCTAAGGGTTCGATTTCACACTGGAAATCCGGAAAAGGATATGAATTGCCGTCATATTGACAGGAGACAGTAAAATGCTGAATTTCTAGGCCTTCTAAGTTTCTGGGATTCAAGTATATCTCTACAATCCAATTCATTGACGAATATAAAGAGAGCGGCAAGTTGAAAATAGTTCAAGTGGTAAATGCTAAATGATAGTGTAGTAGACTAATTTTTAAACTGTTTGTCTCAACAGTACATGGATTTTTTGATTCTTCTTACATCACGAAGAGTATTGGGCCTAAGTTATACCTTTTCAGTTATGTTGGGCCCATGGAAGTGGCGAAATTGGGTCAACCCTAGCCATCCAAATCAGGCCCAACATAAAGGACCCTGTCTTCTGCCATCTTATAAATTGATGAAAATTGTTAAAGAGGAAATTACACCTACACATGTTTTTAAGCTACCATTTTCAAAAATACAGAATCAACTTTCATAATACATAAATCAGGTTTTAATTAATATTTTATTATTAATAATAATATTATAAATTAATTTATATACACACCCCACACCCTATCTACCCTTCCAACCTACCCGCAGGCACCGTCGATACCGCTACCAAACCGCCACCGTGCTCACTGAGTTGCCACCAAGCCTACCTCTTCTCCATCTCCCTCTTTCTCTCTTCGTTGCACCTATCCCCTGATTCGGCAGCAGTCATTCAGCGGCGGCAAGGCGAGCGGAACAGAAGCCCAGTGATCCAGTGCTGTGAGTCGTCTGCTGCGCTTTGAACTTTGCGGAGCCGCTCGCGATCTGCTCCGCTCGCAGTGCATTTTTCTTCCCCTTTTTTTGTTAGTTTTTGAGTGTGTGGTGATGACGATTCAGTGGTGGAGGTGTGTGGTGTGGTGATGGATGCGACGGTGATGTGCTTTGTGGTGCTACAGATGTGGTGATGGTGCGGTGAGTGGTGTGCTGCTGTGTGCAGTGGAGGTGGTGATATGAGTTGTTGTGCGCGGTGGTGGTATGGTACGGTGGAAGTGGAGGTGGAGGTGCAGTGGTTTTTTTTACTGTGATGCTGTGTCGTAGCGGTGAAGGTGAAGGTGTGGTGGTAGGAACTCAGATCACTGGCCACATGTTTGTTGCTGGCGATGGGTAGTGACGGTGGCTGTGGTGGTGCGTTTTTGTTGTATACGGATCACTGGCCACATGTTTGAGAATGTGGGGGTGGTCGTGGCGGCGGTCGGGGGTGGGATGAAATGTGTTGAGTCGAGGGGTGGGTATATGTGACCTAGAACTTGTGACTGTGACTCATTGAAATAGAGATGTGACCAATAAAAATTTGGATTTTTTCAATTTGTGACTTATAAAAAAAATTTAATTCGTGGTGGAGAAATAATCTGTGACCATAACGGTGGTCACAATATAAATTTTGTGATTGTGACCAATAAACAATTTGTGACCAATGAATTCGATAAACTGTTACGAGTACAAGTTGTGTGACCTAAAAATTACTAATTTGTGACCTGAAAATTATCAATTTGTGACCAATAAATTGATGTTTGTGACCATAAAATAAGTAACGTAAGTTTTAAATTTTGTGATTGTGACCGATGAACAAATTGTGACCTATGAAAATTTTGAATTGTGACCTAAAAAGTGGCGGAACGGTCATCGGAATACTCGTCGAAATCGGAGCAGTCGTCGGAACGGTCGCCGGAAAAGAGTGGTGATCGAAAAGTCGGTTGGGGTGGTGGAGGTGGGTGGGGTAATTATATTATATTAGAATTAAATATTTAATAATAAATTGATTTAATAATTTATTAATTATTAATTAAAATTTTAAAAAACCTGATTTGTAAATTTTCAAACTTGTTTTTGGATTTTTGAAATGGGTGAAAGTAAATACCTTATTTGTGTATTGTTCCCATTATTAAATTATCAGACATTGCAATGGATCTTTCATGTCGTGCTATGCTATGTAATGTAATAAATGTATTAAAATTTATATTTAAAAAAATGATAATTAGCACGTAGCGTTCATACATTTCACTATTATTGTGTAAAGCAATTTTACATTTCATTATGTATTTTTTTGGCAGTTTCACCGTTATTTTCATATTTCATTACAGACAATGTGATTTTCATCCATTTTCTGAATTAAAAGTTGTAAAATAACGGATATACGCTCTTATATAAATAAAACAAAAGTAAAAATAAAGAACTAACACAACCAGTCTCAATTCTTCTAAAAAAATAACACAAACGAATATCAAATAAATTAGTAAAATGGTAAGCAGTACATAACATCTGTATCTTTTACTATTATTGTTAAAAACGTCAACAACTTTCATTTTTTTAGACATTTTCATTTTTAATTACATTTTTTATCGCGCGAGCCTTCCTTTCTATTTATTTTTCATCCAATTTCTTAATAAAAGTTGTGAAATAACGAATATACCATACTATTTAAATTTTAAAAAATAAAAATAAAGAATTAATTATAATTATAGTCCCAATTTTTTTTTAAACAAAGTACAAACGAACTCTAAATAAATTATTAAAAATTAAAATTTTAATTTTTTTTTAAAAAAAGTGAAAACTAGTCTCAAATAAATTATTAAAAAATTTTAAAAATTAATTTTTTTTCTTTTTTTATTTAAATATGAAAATATATTCATCATTTCATAGTTTTTATTGAAAAATTGGATGAAAATAGTTATAAATGATGATTTTTGCAATTAAATATGTAATTAAGGGTGAAAATGTCAAAATATATTTTTTATAATAATAGTCAAAGGTAAGGACATTATGTGCTAAATACCATTTTACTAATTTATTTGAAGCTCATTTGCATTTTAAAAAAAATTCAAGACCATGGTAGCAATTAGTTCTTTTTTTTTTCTTTTTTTTTATTTAATTAGAATGATATAGTCGTCATTTTACAACTTCTAATTAAGAAAATGGATGAAAATAACTTTTTACATAATATAAGGTGAAAATGTTAAAAAATGAAAAGTACGAACGTTTTCCACAATAATAATGAAAAGTAAGGACGTTTTCCACAATATATGTTAATTATCCTTTAAAAAATAGTACTATTTGAACCTTTTTTACCTTAAAAAATTGTCATAATTCTCATTTTATTATTGTTATTTTTCTAATGTTTCTTTTACAATTATGTGAAACATCAATTACGGCATGAATGTCAGCTAAGCAATGACATTTGTGAAAGTTAAAACCAATAGTGACCCAATTGAGATTTTGCTGAAATTGCAGTGACCGCGGATGAAATTTACCCTTCCCTCCAATGCATGAAACCTTCATATAAAATAATGTTACATTTTTTAGATTCGATTGCGCAATGCCTTCTTTTATGTTTTAATCGAGCGCCATCTTTAACTTTTTTCCGTGTTTTTTTGTAGAAATCAAAACACGAAAAAGGCCTGTGCAAGTATTTTTATGATTAAAATACAAGATCTCGAACAATTTCATAATCAACAATCTTTTCGTGTTCATCGTGACTTAGTCGAGTCGCATATTTTTACACAAGAACAAAAGAGATACAGTGGATTTAAGGTGTTCATGATTTTTGATGGGGCATTAAAAGCTTTCATAGGAAAATGCAACAAAATTTAATGAATTCTCATTTAAGCAAAAATATTAGTACTGTAATTCAATGTTGTCCAATTCATTTCTTTCAGAGGTTTGGTTGCTAATTTTTAATGAGATTTGAATGCATTTTTTCTTCTGTTTTTCAATTTAATTTTCTCAGATTCTTCATCCATATTTTGAGGCTAATCTTTATGTATTCACTTCAATGCTGAGAGGTTGAGACTTGAAGTCTACTTACATCAATCCAGCAAGCAAATTTATGACACCCCATTTTTTTTAATTTTATATAATATATTTAACAATTTGAATTTTTTTTTTCAAATTTCATTTCATTATTGTACTTATTTAGATGATTTTTAGGGAAATTGCTTTTTTACTACATAATGTGTCAACAAAAATTTATTTTTTTAAATTCTACAATAATTTATTTTATTTATTACTGTTCGGTCCAGTCTCATACTGTATAAATATATAGAATAAAAATTCACAACTGCAGGCCACTAACTCGAAATGTACCACAAGGTACTGGAATACTTAAATTTCTTGTACAACAATCCGTAGTATAATAATTAATTTATAGAGAAAATTGCAGTCACGATAACAAACCTTTTATTTAATATCAGGCTTTACCGAAACTTTTCATTTGTGCCACCATAAGTATCAAAGGTGATCAAGCGGCCCTTCTTGCACCAACGTACATACATCCAATGAATCTTCAAAAAATTCGCAGCTCAAGTCCAAAATGTTGATTTCTGACAGTTTGACTATCAAAATCGTTAGTTGACTCCCAAAATAAATAAAAAAATTCATTATTTTCCCCAAATAAGATAGGGACATTTTGGATAAATCACATTTTCCCTATTAAATAAAAAAATAAACAAAAAATAAACCACAACCCATCCCCATCTCGTTCGTCCCCAAAACAAAAACCACCCACCCAATCGCCATCGTCATCGTCGACGTCACCGCCTTTGCCACGGGAATCCCCCCGATCGACGGTAGCACAACCACAACACTCTAACAAACAGTCAATCAAACCACCACTTTGGACCGAAACCAACAGAAATTGCCACTTCCAACGACACCCATGGCCATCAACCGCCACCGTTCACCTCGTCTCGTCTAGGCAACATTTTGATGGATCAACACCATCAAAATAGCCCCAAAAAACTGATGCAATTCATGTAAAAAAGCGCATAGTTCAAACCCATTAGGAGGCGCTGCAACTGTATCAATTGATTGGTCCCGTTCTATTTTTCCATCCAATGTTCAACACCATTATATGACCCGAGTTTGCAATCAATTGAACCATTCCATCCCTCAATTGATCCAATTTTGTAGTCAAAATCAACCCCCAAAATGGGCAGGTCTTCAAGCTACTAATTCTCTAGTTTCTGCTGAGACTCGCGCCACAACAACCCCTCCACTGTATTCAGAATTATCAAAAACCCATGTGGTTGACCCGCATTGTTATTAATTTCTTTCTTATGAAAATTGATAATGTCGACGTCAGGTGGGTAGTGGATGCTGTCGGCGGTGACGGTGGCGTTTGGGTTAAGTGGTTTTGGTTTTGGGGAAGAAGGAGATGATGATGTGTTGTGGTTTTATTTTTTAAGTTTTTAAATTTTTGATTTAATAGGAGAAATGTGGTTTGTCCAAAATGCCCCAACCTTCTTTGGGAAAAATAATGAAGTTTTTTTATTTTTGGGAGTCAACTGTCGGAAATCGTCATTTGGACTTAAATTGCAAATATTTGAAGGTTTGATACTTACAATGATACAAATAAAAGATTTGGACAAAATTTACTATTAAATTAAAGGTTAGACACCGTTGCTGCAATTTTTCCTTAATTTATATATAAACTTTGGACCACCAACCTATATATTTGACTGCTTTAACCTTTTATCCTTTTGAGGTAATAATATAACTGCATCCTATTCATCAAATAAGCTACCACACTGGGGCCCATTGTGTAAAATTGTGAAAATTAAATTAATATCATTGTTAAAAAAAAAATTAAAATTGGTCATTAATCTTTACTTACTATTGTAATTGTATCATCAACCTTTTTCATCACATTATCATCATCAACATTCCATTAATATAGCAAATATTGTCATTGATGACGTTTTTAGTTTTTTGATAAAAAAAAGCGTAAAAATAGTTATTTATCCATTGTATTTTTTAATAAGAAAAAATATGTAATATAAAGTGCGACTAAATTATTTAGCCTTTATTTTAAAGCACGCTAATAGAACTTTTGGGGGATAATATGTACAAGTTAATATACAATTAAACAAGTTAAAGTCGTAAATATAACGAGAAATATAGATTATAGACATTGAATATAATTAAAACGTGGTGTATTTATAAAATTTTATAGCGTTAATATAATAACCCTTTAAAATTTTGGACTTATTTTGACTATTACTCAAAGACATATACACCTTTTAATTATATTAAATGTCTCTAACTTTTACTCAGTGTGCACTCATGTCCTAATTTCCTCTCTTTTTTTTTTCTTTTTTCTTTTTTTTTTTTGTCATTCTTGCCTTTAACCTTCCATTAGTTAGTACATTTTGTCTCTGCCTACGGTTTGCATCCAAAAAAAATCGTCAATGATTGCGTAAAAAGATTTATTTGTCCCTTATATTCTTAAATAAGCAAAAAAAAAAAAAAATTAATAATTACAAGAGAGTGACACAATATTTGACCTTCATTTCAAAGCAAGATACCAAAATATTTGTAATACATGTGTTTAAATAGTTCATTTTGATTCTTGAAAAAAAAAAAAAAAACACAGGAATTCAATTTTTCTTTCCTTTTTCCCCTTTTGAACTATTTACTATGCTATTAAACAATATCTTGTGCGTGAGATGCATGAAATTTTTTAATAGACGAACTCTATCGATGAAGATTGAAGACTAATACGCTATAAAAATTGAAAATTGGGGAGTCAAATGTCCCAAAAGTATTAAAAGAAGTAAACCCAATTTTTCAACAAAATGTTACAAAAAAACCAATGTAATTGCAAGTTGAAACCTTGAAAATGTAGGTTTATGGGATTGCACATAGGGTGTGGACAGAGAATTTATTGGCCATAAACACCAACGTTAATGATCTGATGCAATTGAATGACATTACATATTGAATTTACTGTACTATTTTCATGGAGAAAGGAAGGTTAGTCGGCAGAAGCTCTATCAAAACTAGCCCATAAAAAGATAGTCATAATTAATGAGATTAATGGAGTTTCTGATCAAAATAAATAAGCCCTCGTCATGCATGCCTCCAACTTTGAATATGTTACTGGTATTTGGCTAGAATTCATGGGGTTCAATGTGCTTACAAGTTCACATCCACTTCCACAACTGCCCATTTTTTCAAATAACCTTTGATGGGTTGTTCCTTTCACAATGAGGTCCCGTAAAAGGGATTCCAATTTTGACAACATTGCACTGGAACTTGGTATAATCATCTCTAAATGTAGTGAGAGGTTATGCTTATAAACACAAAAGCAGGCATTTTCTCGTATTTTTATTACTTTATTACGTGACGGCTAAACATACGAGTGTGATTCATTTGACATATATTAATGAAGAGACATCTTTTGTTTAGTACTTCCTTGTATTGATTAGATCACCAGTCTTTTTTAGTCTCTCTTGACAAACGTGTATGCTGCATTACATATCACTTTCTTGATTAACATTTCCCTATGATTACTCTGAAAAAACACATTCTTGAAGAACTTTGACTTGGTGGGATTGTTCAAACTCCAATTTCTAGACGGCCAAATATACATTCTTAGGCCCTGTTTGGGAGGGATTAAATTTTTCTACAGTAAATCAATTCTCATTTTCAACCACACATTCTTCAATAAAATAATATTTTCCATCACATCAATAATTTTTTCTTCTTTTTCAACCACACATTTCCCATCATATCACTATTCAAAATCAATTCTTCCCTCAAAAATCTCTCTCAAACAAACTCTTAATGTTTTTACCACACAGCCGACATAGAACATTATATTATTTGGCCAAAAAATATTTTATTTATTTTCGCCCCACTTTTCGAAAAAAAGAAAAAAAGGTTAGCTAATCAATTAATTTATGTGGAAATTACAACCAACCAGATTTTTTAAGATTCAATTTCAAAAATCAAATTTAAAGTTTGTTTATTCAAAAATTAGATATTAATTCAAAATTAATACACATATACAACCACCCATCCAAAACCATAATAATTTTCATACTCTCTCTTTCTCTCTCTTCCATCCCTTTATCCCAACCACCATAAATTTTCGTCGAAGACCACCACATATGTCATCGCTACGATGACTCCGTCGTCCCTACAATGCGACCTCGTCACCATCGCATTGTCAGTGTGGGACACTACAACAGCGGCTGTTGTGCAATGCGCTCAATGACGATGTTGCTGCGAAATGCTTGAGCATCGCTGCTGCTGCGGCGAATGATAGGCTAGCTCTACCGCTACCGAAGATTTGTTTGGTTATGTGAGTTTTGATGGTCTTGATATGGGGAAATTTGGTCTCTATCTAGTGTCGAAAAATTTGGGATGAATTTTGTTGGTTGCGTACAGTTGGTGGTGGTGGCGGTGTAGTGGTGGCGGTGGTACAGGCTGTGATGGTCACAATCCTGGTTTACAGTTTTTAGGCGGCGATAGTGGAACTGATTTTGGGCGACGATGGTTTTGGACGCGAAACCGTTGCTAGTGGTGGAAAATGTGTGGAAATCTAAACTTTTAGGTGTCGAAGTTTTTGGGGTAGTTAGTGGTGGTGTGCAGATGGTCGCAATATTTGTAGTTGTAATGGTGCTAGCGGTGGCGGTGCTAGTGAAGTGGTGGTGGTGGTGGTGGTGGTGTTAATGGTGGTCGTTGCAATGACTAATTATTTTGGATTTGATTTTTTAATGGTGTTTGGGTAGTGTTTCTTGTGATATTGACTGCGGTGGTCAAGTGGTGGTGGTGGTTGGCGGTGGTGGTGACGATGACGATGGTGGTGGTGATGGTGCGGTGGTTGTGGTGTGGTGTGGTGTGGTGTGGTGTGGGGTGGGGTGGGGTGGGGTGGGTGGAGGATTTTGTGATCAACTATTTGGTTGATTGTATCAATAATTTAGTTAATTTGTAACCAATAAATAATATGTGACCGATTATTTGAGATTGTGAACGATAAATTGGATATTTTGTGATCAATTAATAATATGTAACCAATAACTTGTAAGTCGTGACTTATAAAATTTGTGATTTATGACCGATAAATAAATTTTGACTTATAACTTTTATGATTTGTGATCGATGAATAAATTGTGGCCAATAAACAACGTGTGACCTAAAAATTTAATAATTTGTGATCAATCATTTGTAACTAAAAATTAATTTGTGATTAATTAATTAGATATTTTGTAACCACAAAATAAGTTGTGACTCCTCAAGGTGCTCATTTCGATGACTCATCACGGCATAACGGCTGCGACGACTTTCCTTCGTGCACGGTAGTAAATTGCCATTGCGCACGGTGAAGATCCATTCTTCTTTTTTGAGTGGTTCTGTGATAGACGGTTCGATGTCGATTATGTGGTGCGGTGGTGGTGATGGTATGTTGGTTTTGCGATTGTGGTGATGGTGGAGGTGTACGATGCGGTGTGCAGTGGTTGGGTGCGATGACGCGGTGTTGTGGTGGTTGGGTTCGGTGGTGCTGTGTGCAGTGGTTGGGAGTGGTGGTGTGCACGGTGGTTGGGTTGGGTGAGGTGGTGATGTGCATTAGTGGGTGCGGTGCGGTGGTTAGGTTCAATGGTTGGGTAAGGTTGTGTGGTTGGGGTGCTGTGTGCGTTGGTTGGGTAGGGTCGTGTGGTTGGGTGCGATGTTTGGGTTAGGTGCTGTGGTCATGTGCTATGCTGGTGTGCGATGCGGTGGTGGATGTATGATTGCCTTGACTAGTGGTAGGGTATGGTACTGTGTACGATGGTGTTGGTGGCGTGGTCTAGGGATGACAAAAAAATCCGACAAACTTGATACCCGTAGGGTGCGGGCAGGGATTACCCCTGAATCGGGTATTCGGGTCGGGATAGGGCGGAGAATTTTGCTCAGGGGTGGGGACGGGTAATTGGTGCCCCGCCTCGTTTAATTTTTTTTTAGAATTCAATACTTTAAATGGAAAATTTCACGAAATTTTATTAGCTCTAATAGAAAATTGCAACTAAATTATTTGTTTGGATCTAATGAATGTAGGTGATAAAATAAATTATCAAAAATTTAAAAAAATAAAATTAAATGGGATAGTAAAAGGGACATAGGCCTCGCCCCACCTCGCCTTAAACGGGTAACGAGGCAGAGAATTGCTTGGCGGGGCGGGAGAGGTTGGCCCGACCCCGCCTTGCCCCGTTGTCATCTCTAACATGGTGTTTGCTCTAGTCGATGTGTAGTGTGCAGTGGTGTTGACTGATTGTAGTGAGTTGATGGGGGTGGCTCTAGCGATGGTGTTTGACGACAATGTTGTGTGTGGTGCGGTGTTGGTCACAAATTATTTGATTGATTGTGATCTATAAATTGATTAATTTGTTACCAATAAATAATATGTAATCAATTATTTGAGATTGTGATCAATAAATTGAATATTTTGTGACATATAAATAATATGTGAACGAACTTGTGACCAATAATAATATGTGACTTAAAAATTTATGTCTTGGCTTATAAAATTTGTCATTTGTGATTGATAAATAAATTGAGACTTATAGTTTTGTTTTATTTGTGATTGATGAATTGATTGTGATCTATAAAATTTTTGATTTGTGACCGTGAAATAATTTGTGATCTATAAAAAATTTTTATTTGTGATCAATTAATTCGATATTTGTGACCAAATAGAATAGAATTGTGATATTAATATATTTAATTAATAAAATATATATTTAGTTAATTATTTCATAAATAAAATATAATTAATATATGATTTTTGAAATTTCAAACATTGTTTCTTAATTTTGAAATGGACCATACCTAATCTCTTACATATGAAATTTTCCCTTTGAAATATATCGAATATTTTTAAAATTCTGGAAATTGTACTTCAAAAATACCAAAAGAAGCTATGTCAATTTACAATATTTTGCTTTTCAAGCTTTCAAAATTATAATTAGTGCTTTGTTTAAAAAAAAAAAAAACTTTCAGACAGGCCCCTACGTGCCCCGGAACTCAAAACTCACATGAATTGATGGCTTAGCTAGCACGTTATTTTCTAAAATTTAATTGAAATTTGTCTATCAAGTTACGATCAAGTCAGTTTTGACAACAAAAAAACGTTGTTGGTAAGAATGCATTAATTTTTATAATCCAATGTTGACAAGCAAGGTTAACCTGACAAGGTCGATTTCAAATTACGTGTTAATGTGATTGACAAGTTAAAAACATGACGTAAAATTTTAAAAGGAGCGTGCAAATGAAATTTTGTCTACTCTCATCAAATTAGAAGTGTAATAGACAATTTTGTTAATGGAAAAGTAAATTTGAAAATTATGTATACATAAATAAATAACTTAAAAGTAAAATTAAGTTACTTCAATAAATGTAGGACGGCATGGTCCACTAACTATAATCTTGAAAATTCTTTTCTACCCATAAGTTTATTCAATGTTTTATGAATGCTCCCACCTAAGCTTTTGTGTATTTTAATGACAAACATCATAGGATATTTACGTTGGGCCCCACTTAATTATTTTTGACATATACATATACACAAATACAAATGCGTATGTATTTTGCAATTTGCATGACCCAAATTGCACGCAACACTTTGTGCAACTTAACGCATGACAATGGAGATATAACTTAATTAAAGATGGCAACTATGATTAAATGAAATTTAATACTAAAGAAAAAGAAGAGAGAAATACTAATAATCATACTTAGGGTTTATATAGTATGATTTTTGAAAAGTCAAAATTTTTCCCAGATTAAGAAACTAATTTTGAACATATTTAAATAATTTTATTAAAGTGTTTTGCTTTATCAGAAACAAAATTGGAAATCATACCGAACGGCCTTTAAATAGCAATTTCCTACTTAGGGCCTGTTTGGTAGGAATTCTCATTTTCTACAGTAAATCAATTCTTATTTTCAACCACACATTCTTCAATAAAATAATATTTTCCATCACATCAATAATTTTTTCTTCTTTTTCAACCACACATTTCCCATCATATCACTATTCAAAATCAATTCTTTCCCCAAAAAATCCCTACCAAACAAGCTCTTAAATAAACTTATTAAACATTTTTGAAACTAAACATTTGAAATTCATTGGTATAGTTACACTATAAATCATAATAAATGATATATTGAAAACATTTAATTGCATTGGGCAATTGAAAACTAAATTTAAGATGCTAACATCACAAACTATAAAGCAATCTACAAATGAAGTGTTTTAAATAACAATAAACTATCTAGGCTTCCAAAATTCAAATGAACATTTATGGAAAATTTCACTATTCATCCCCAACCTATAGCCCAAGTTTCAAGTTGGCCCCAACCTTTAAATATAGTTTCACAAGTTCTTAACCACATTAACTTTCTAAAATTTTGTTAAACTCTCACGTAACCAACTTAAGTTTTGTCTTGGCAAATTTATCCTAGAGATAGTAATAAGGCAGGTTAGGGATGGCAACGCCAAGGGTCGACCATTCCCACCCTCGTCCTTTTGAATATTTTTGTTACCTTGTTCCATTCCCATACCTGACTAAAGTGAGACGGAACGATTTTGTGGTGGGATCGAGGTGGGATGGGACGGAGGCAGGGGATTTATCGCCCCATTTATTATTTATTTATTTTATTATTATTTTTTGTATGCCTTTAATTAGTAAATATTATTATTTTTTTCTATTTTGTTAAAAATAATTTATGTTCTTTTTAAAAATGATGATACATCTATTATTTTTGTTTGATAATAAACTTAAATTTGAAATTAATTTTAAAGGGCGGTTAATGGGGTGGGTACTATGTTCCCCGCCCCATTTACTCGATTAAGCGGGTAATCCTGACCCCACTCGAAGCAAATTCCACGGGTATTGGATTGAACGAGTTTTTTTGACATTCCTAAGGTGGGTGATTAGGACAGCTAATTAAGTTTCCGGCCATGGAGATTTTCGGAAGGTGCCAGTTTGATTGTATATTGAAAGATCAAAGATTGACTTGCAAATTGAACAATGTGTTGGGGGCCAATGATGCAATATTCTATAACATCTATAATCAAGAAACCCTATTGGAATTTAATAATCGTTTGGTTGCAATATTTACTACAATTTGCCCATTTGCTACCATTCCTTCAATACAATTCAATTGATTTCAATTCTCTCTACCTCTCACCATAATTTAATTAAGCTTTAAAGCAATCCCATCCTCCTCTTATATATAATGGCCTTAGAAGTCCAAAATCAACAACCTCAGCCTCTTCAACTAGTTTATGCTAGTGGTACTGCTGCAGCTAAAACGGGTGCAGGTCATCACCGCTGCATAGCCACCGCTCTCCACCACCCTCCTCCACCTAAAGAATTACGGGAGCCTTCTCATCTCAAGGTGTGTATGATCAGGCAGGCTTATTTAATAATTCTTTAAGGCTTTTACTTTGATGTCATATATATTTTTCCAATTTAGACAGGTGAAGAAAAGAAATTCTTGGAAACAAAAGCCATGAGTCGAAGGAACGGACCAAAACTTGACCTCAAGTTGAATTTGTCACCACCAAGGGTGAACCGGGCACGATTCGAATCTCCAGGTCGATCATCGACATCTCCACCGAGTTCCTGCGTGTCGTCTGAGCTGATCAATCCGGACGAGTCCCTCTTTTACTCGAACAGTCCAGAGGCTACATCCATGGTGCTGGTAGGATGTCCTCGTTGTCTCATGTATGTCATGCTAGCAGAAGAGGACCCCAAATGCCCCAAATGCAAAAGCACTGTTTTGCTTGATATTATCCATCAGAAGAACACCACCTCCTCCAAGAAAACAAAGAAGGGTTAGCCATCGGCAGCCTTCAGATTTCAGCCAGTCCCCCTACCCACCCCCACCCCTCCCTTCTTCTTGTATTGCAAGTAGCACTATTGGGGCTCCATTTCCAGTATTATTAATGAGAATGGAAGAGTGGAGCTTGAATAGTGCTATCTTTATTTTCTTTTATGTTGTCTCTCTCAATTTCTGAACATAGGAAGTGGCATCCGTCTTTAGCAGAAAACTAAGTACATGGACAGACTACAACTGCCCAAATTTTCTTATCAGCAACATTTTCAGTGTCTTTTTGTATTAAACTGGTGTTTGCCTCCAATCACAGCATGCCACAACACCAAATCTACAGCCACTTGGGCACTTAGCTAAACTCTGCATGATGTTACAAGTAAGAAATGGAATAGGGGTTCCCCCCCCCCCCCCCCTCCTGCTTTTTGGACCCACAAAGTGGCAATGACCTCAAGCAAACTAGATATAGCTAATACAATGTTTTTCTATGGAAATTGATCTCTCCTACACATAAATGGCTGAAAATTTACGTTCTCGTGGTAAAATCTCAACAATTCCGGAGGTCGTTTAACGTGAAGAGCCTCTAAAATATGCCTTGATATCATCAATAAAAAAGAATCTCGTAGAGAAATTTAGGGCCAGTCGGGAGGGTCTCTAATTTTCCTTCTACTTATTGTAAAATAGTTTCTTGAGAATATTACCTTAAATTAACTTCCTTTAAAAGTTTTTCAACATAAACAAAATACAATCAAAAAATTATTCAAACATATTTAGAATCAGTTTCTTATAGTCTCAAAAGTAGATTTTGACTTTTCAGAAACTCCGCGCCAAATGGACCCTTCAAAATATATAATAAATAAATGTAGCCACAAGATGTACATGAATGTGAAGTTGTCGACTTATTATTAGGTGCAAGATGTTAGTTATGAATCAAGAAAGGGTAATTAGGTAAATGTACCAGGAAGTCGATTAAATTTAGGGTAGTTCGAAGCATTAATAAAAGAAGAGGACTGTATTAGATTGAGAGACCATTAAAACCAAATAAATGCAATAGTAATTGAGACAGTTGAGAATAATGAGGGCACTACGTCATATGATAAATACAAATTTAATTCACTTGCCATTTCCTTATTGTTTTTTCAATGTTGGTCATGATATTCGATAACCAACTTTAAAAACTTTCTGATTTTAAAACTTTAATTCTTAGTTAAGTTTCGTCCCCGCTGGTTACATTCCTAGCTCCCGTTATCAAATGCAATATTATCAAACTGGATTTGATACGATGAGAACCCCTTTGCTTTCTTTTAGCAACTTCTATTTGGACTTGCATACCTATGAGAGTTAACTAGTGATGGCAATGAGGCGGGTTCGGGGCGGGGCACCCTCACCCCATCCCGCCCCACCACGCCACTCCCCCACCCTGCCCCGCGCCCCACCCCGCCTTAGATGGGGCGGGGCGGGGCGGGGCTCGGGGCGGGGCGGGGCGGGTACGGGGCGAGGACTTGCCCCGTTTCTTGCCCCATTTGTTTTTTTTTTTTTTTAATTTAAAATACAAATTCAAAATTTTAAAATCCAAAGTAAATAATGTTCAAACTAATTATATCAATATTCAAAGCAAACACTTAAAACAAAAAATGTCCAAAACAAAATTTTTTTTCTTTTTTAATACTTCACGGGGCGGGTTCGGGGCGGGGCATCTCCACCCCGCCCCGCCCCACGACCCGCGACGGGCTACGAACCTCGCCCCGCCCCACCCCGCCAACCCGTTCGGGGCGGGTTTTTTTGCCCCATTCTGGGCGGGGTCCCGCGGGGACGAGGCGGGGCGGGGAAAATTGCCATCTCTAGAGTTAACCGAGCAGGGGAGAAGTATTGAGAATTGGAAATCTTAATTTTACGATCAAGAGCAATAAAATCGTTAAAGTTCACCCAGGGACAGAGCTAGACGTCATCCACCGTGGGGTAAAAAATGAAATTTTGGCTTCAAAAATGAAAATTCTGGGATCAAAAAGTGAAAATTCTGGTCGTAAAAAAGTAAAAATAAAAATTTGTGGGGTCAATTGACCCCACAAGACCCCATGTGGATCCGTCCATGAGTTCACCTCAATTTGAGACTACATTCTCTTTTGTCGCTGCAATAATTTATTATGATAAAAAAATTTACAAGATAAAATTGCACATTATATCTTCTTTAACCTCTCTCTTTTTTCTGATGATAATACAAAACCTTAATGATAGCTCCCTATTCATATGACAAAATCGAAATTACAATGTGAAATTCCCAAACTATCCTTAATGAAATTTTCTTTCTGCGTGTTGACTTTGCACAATGACAATAATTAGATTTCACAACTTAACAAAAATAATCTCCACGTCTCACAGATGATCTGATGATTGCTCATTGCTTATGTGATGCCTCATTAGAACGACATCAATATCTACGGCAGCCTTCTTCGAGACCTCGAAGCAAGCTTCTCCAGCCCTAATTAGGGATCAATAACCTGTTAGTCGACCATTTGAACCCAACTGATCTTCCCGTTCTCGCTGAGTATCTCCTCTGCTGTTGTTCCTGGTAAAGACCACCCCTGGAAAATTTATGCAGGGCTTTGACCTGAATTTTAATCAAATAAATTCTATAAGCCAATGCAGTTGCTGCAATTATGTTTCAATTGAGAATGAATAGTGTAATTTACCATTAATTTTATTCAATTGAATTATGACCAGATTATTCAGAAATAAAATGTAAATATTTGGCAAACAAATTGGAAAGTACGGAGGGAAACCAAATTAGTCGTCTTCATTCTTGATTCCATCCTTGTCGATTGTACACTTCGACCCCACAATCCCTACTCGACTTCATTAGATTTTGCTCTTCAAAAAGCAATCACAAATTGATCGCTCTCATGCCTTTGCTTTTCAAACAAATGGCAAGGAGTCACACATAAGATATATGGTCACAGACTATTCCAATATGACTCGAATTACACTTTTAGTTCACCTGGTAAATGATACTAATGAAAATAAGTCATAATTTAAGAGATCGTACATTTATTTTTCTTGTTCTATATTTCGTGACATTCATTTTGTGGTTAGATGAATAATATTTGGAAAAGTTTTATGGTCTTGAGGAATGCAGATTACTCACTAGGAGAGTGCATTTTTTGTAGCTTTCTCTTAACTATATTTTTCATTAGCAAGAAATTTCTTCGGACTGTAAATTTTACTGATTAACTGTAATTTTTCTTTTATTTTCTTCAAATATTTAGGCACCCTCTCTCGGCAAATAATGGCAATTATTAATTTATTACTATTATCTACATGCCTTTTCTGACTTCTCTCCCACTTTTTAAAGTCGCAATCTCGTGTTAATATCCTTCAGTTTCTCGACTCCATCTTCTCCAAATCTGTCTCTCCGATCGAAGACATCCCCACTCCAAAAAACCCAGCCCACAGAACTTGACCATGACACTAGGCTCGGGAGGATCCAGTGTCGTTGGTCAGTGGTCTTCTCTGTCTCTGTAAAGAAAAAAATTTTATTTTGTTTTATCTTTTGTTGTTGTTTCTTGATTTTCTTATTCATCATCGCTATGTGGTGAACCTGATATGGTCTCTGTAACAAAGATATTTTAGTTTATTTATATCTTGTTCTCTTTTATTGACTTTCTTCTTTATCATCGCTTTCGAGTGCATCTGATTATGGGTGGTTTTAGTTCAAGTTTTGTTTGAAAGATTGTTTTTTTTTTCTTCAGCTGTTTATTGTTGGATACTTATAATGATCTGTTCCTGTTTAGGTTGATTATCTTTTAGTGGGACTCCAGTCTTAGTTTTCACTTGGAAAATATGTATGCTATTTTGCAATGTATTTTGGTCATTTCTTGATGAAATTGAAATCTGGTTCTGAGCAGTGGCTGTGTTTTGTGTTATGCATTATTAATTACTAGGAATTTTATGCTTTTGCCACTTCTTGAAAATACAAGTATTGGAGTTTTAAGTACATAATTTGATCATTAACTTGTACCGGTTTAATGGATATCCCAAGGATGTAATATTTGAACTACTTACTATTCATTTAGGTGCTATTTGTTTAGTTGATGTAGACTTAAATGAGTTGAATTGAGTGCACCGTTATTAACTGTCTAATTAGACTATAGAGTTGGCCTTGTATTGAGGGGAGTAAGCTGTATGGTTGCTGCATTTTTGGTTTTTAAAAGCAATCAAAAGTTCAGCAGGGGGAAGCATCATCGCCATTTCTTATTCTCCTATAGTATTGAGAAATAATATTTATGACAGGTCTCTTTCTGCATCAATACAAAGCGATGTAAAGATTTGATAAGATTACAAGTGGAAGAGTTGAGCATATGGTCAGACTGCCGAAACAAGAGCTTTTCTTTGCAGTTTTCTTTTTATTCTTGCTCATGAAGAATATATTTAGAATTACCCATATGGAGTAGCATACAGGATTGACTAGCACAGTCTGTTATTTTGTTTCATATTTGTTCATTCCGTTTTATCTGTCAAGGTGCTTTTACCTATTGATGCTTCATAAGCAATCTCATTAAGCCAAGGAATTTGTTATCTAGAACTTTGTTGATTAAATTTTGGGCAAAATACACGTCACTATTTATATCGCATTGATTGAAGTCGTCTTCCAACATCAATGTACTTGTTCCGTATTTTTGTTTGGCATCTAATAGGTTGTTATTGGCTTTCTAAGTGAATCCCAAAATAACACATTTCATTGAAGGGACTATTCATATTTTTTTCCTACCTTTCTAGTAGACTAGTATAAACGGGCAACTTTAACTCTCAATTTACCTACATTCAATGAAAGATATCACGACTCACATTATGTTTATATTATGCTACCGAGTCAAAGTTTTGAAACCATAAAAAATTCATATTTTTTACTACCTTCTTTAAACCTGTGCTGCGCTAACCAAGACATTTAGTATGAGCCATAAAGTATTTTTGCAAGACATGATAATATTTTTCTAAGGTTGATTTCAGACCTCTCTCTCTCTCTCTCTCTCTGATTCTTCTCTTTCTTCTGCATATATTGGATTGGATCAATCAACGTATGAATTTTTATGTAGACTTTGATAATCTATTTCGAAATTATTTGGTTTTATGCATAATGTATCTAAATGGCTTCATTTATTGCCTCAGACTAGAGAAGCTGTCGGGATATATATGGAATAAACAGGCAGAGAATGAACTTCTGTTTTATTTGTTCTCTGGCTTTTACTTTTTATGGGAGCTATTTCCTACTAGGGAAATAGAGTAAGGGCTAATATTTATATTTCGATTAGGGGCGATGGTCCTTGTATATAAGTTGAGATGGACTTGTGCATATCCATATGAAATAAAAAAAATTTAGAATCTCAAATTTATTAGTTTTCTTGCAGTTCCTCGAAATTTCAGATTGCTGGAGGAACTTGAGCGTGGAGAAAAGGGAATTGGAGATGGTACAGTAAGTTATGGAATGGATGACGCAGATGACATTTACATGCGATCCTGGACAGGGACTATTATAGGTCCTCACAACGTCAGTATCTTCCCCTCTCTTTAATTTGCTTAGTTGCTTAATTTGACATCCAATCGTTTGAAGAATCAATTCTATGGATAGGCCTGTAGAAATTAACTCCATGTTACTTAGAGATAAATATTTTATTTGTAATATTACCCCCCTTATTTGATGCACTACACATTAGATCTTCAGGATACGGTTTTTACTAGGAAAGATGTTGAAAGTCATTTTTAAATGGATAATTATAATCAATATATGATTCTGCCTCTTCTGCTTCCTGCGCTCAACAAATGTGCCTTTTCCCCCTCTCCCTTTGTGCTTCATTTAACTTTGAGGCTTTAAGCCTTTTTTTTTTTTGTCATATTTACTTTTAATTGATTTCAATCACATACTTGGAATCCTAATTGGATTTAAATATAAGTTCTTTGTACTTTCTTTTCCTTCGGGAGGTTTTGGCTTTGTACCTCCCTCTTTTGTTTGTAATTTTCTTTTGTTATTAATTAAACAATATATTTTGATTTCAAAAAAATGTGCCTTTTCCCCCTCCCTTGAATGTGGAGTAAAAATGCAGTATTGCTCCGAAGGGTGTGTTTGATGGATATTTTTGAAGAAATAATGTATTTTAAATAGTGATATGATGGGAAACATGTGATTAAAAAGTAAGGAGAAGTTATTGATGTGATGGAAAATATTATTTTATTGAAGAATGTGTGGTTGAAAAAGAGTTTTGAAAGAACGTGTGTCAAACATGGGCTAAGAATCATTTTTTATTTTATGCAATAATTTAACTTAATTTTGTTAATGTGGGGGTATTGCATCATCTAATGGTAATCCAATAAGCTTATCTTTTAATATTTCAGCAGTTTTATTTATTGGCATTTCACTGTAACTCGTTATTGAAAATGGCTAAAATGTCTTTTTTCCCCTCAGTCTGTACATGAAGGTCGCATATATCAGTTGAAGTTATTCTGTGACAAAGATTATCCAGAGAAGCCACCAAGTGTTCGTTTCCATTCTCGGATTAACATGGCCTGCGTCAACCATGAAACTGGAGTGGTACGAAGACGTTTATCAAATCTTAAAGTTCATACTATGTTCTTTTTTGTTTAACATCTGGAATTACTACATTCCCAGATGTCGGATGGGTAAAATAGACCTAATACTTTACACATGCATCCTAAAGACACAGATCAAACTAAAGTCGATAGTCAAAGACATCTTTTTGTTCATCTATTACTTTGTTGTTCCATTGCTGGACAGACAAATGAAAGACAAGTGTCGAATCATGTACAATTCGAAGGATTGACGATCTTTTTTTTTTACTTGGTACAGGTGGAACCCAAGAAGTTTGGACTTCTATCGAATTGGCAGCGAGAGTACACGATGGAAGACATATTGTCGCAACTGAAGAAAGAGATGGCTACCCCACAAAATCGTAAGCTCGTCCAGCCTCCCGAAGGAACCTATTTCTAGTTTAAAGATATTTTGGTCTTCTTGACCATATGCAGGAGTTAAAATGTGATGCTGTAACGTCCCAAAAATGTTTTGTGTCGACTCTGGTGGCCTCCTGAAATGTTTGTATGCTGTAGTACTCCATCGTGGACTGTATTGTTGGTTTATGTTTGATTAAAGGGATTTCTTTTCTTGTGTGTTAATTGTTGAATCCTTTAATTAGTAATCAAGTTCTTGGACTCTATGAATAAATTAGCTTGACTAGAAATGGCCTTTAGAGTCTGTTTGAGCCACCATTTTTTTTTCTTAAGAATGCATTTTGAAACTGTAGATTAATGGAGAATGTGTGGTTGAAAAGTAAATAAAAGTTTTGTGTTTGCGTGTAATATTAATTTATTGAAGAATATGTGGTTGAAAAGAATAGAGAGGAAAATGTATTTTATAAATAATGGAGATCAAACAATGGCTTAGCCTATATTTAGCTCAAGTTTGTAAATTTTATAAACGCATTTTAAGATATTGTGTTAATACTTTTGGTTACGAAAACGAGATTTAGCCATATATAAACTAAGAACATGAACAAAAGGTTTATGTGGGAACTCAAAATTGGAAAAAACTATCGACAGATTAAAAGAAAATTTACTATATCAAAGATGAGTACAGGATGTGCGACTACTCCGAATATATATAATACGGTGAAACTCTAACATATAGTGGAGTTCTAATAGAACATGCTTAACATATAATTGAGTTCTAATAGAACAGGTCCATACTCTCTCGATTAATCATTTCGCTACTATTACAGACCCTTATTTTTTTTCCCCTATAATTTTAGTTTCACCACCAATGTCACACTGCAAACTTTTCAAATCGAGTAAAACAGGAATAGAGTTACCATACTCTAATAGATCTCCACCTTGACATGAATTCCAATGTAAAGAATAAATTTTCAATTTTCAAAAATAACTCTTCACCTCTTTCACAAAAACCCTTAAGGGCAAATTCAACAAGAAGTACCAACCAAATCCAAGTGATTGTCAAAATTTTCAAACCAAGCCAAACATAATTCAAGTCATCGCACACAATACTTTTAAGTCTACTATTTTAACGTGCAAACAACATTATGTTGTCTTCCTTGTACTCTTTCAAGATCGTGAAAATATTAAAGAAATAAATCTAAAATCAAAGAGGCTTAATAGCACAAAACATCCATACGTTTGACACTTCTTGTGGAAAACGTCCTTAAATTTTATTTCTTTTGCATTTTCATCCTTATTTCAACGTTTCATTGTGGAAAATATCATTTTTCACCATTTTAACGTAAAATGACCAATATACCCTTCTATTTAAATAAAACGAAAAAAGAGAAGAAAAATAAAGAACAAATTGCAATCTTACTCCTAAACTTTTTTAAAAGTGCAAATGAATCCAAATAAATTATTAAAATATTAAAAATAACCAAAAATAAAAATAAAAATTGTTTCTCTCTCAAAAACTTGTTGCGTTTTTTATATCGGAAGTGTATAATATCGTAACAAGTAATATAGTGTATCTTTGAGTTCAGATTATCGTTCCCACGAGAACTATACTTTAGGTATTAATTAGATTTTTCTAACTTTTATTTGACAAAAAACAAGTAAATAATTATGATGATTTTGACTAACTACTTTTAGCAAATTAAAAGTATAAAAAATTGTAAACAATGGATAATTGTAGAGACAGATATGAGATAAATATTAGGGCATAACAATTTCATCTATTGATCATCTTTATTCTTAATTCAAGATTCACAATCTAATGTAGTGTTCGATCGAATTCTTCTATTGTATTCAATTTACCCCTCTCGAGTTCTCATTGAACCTATTTAACTAATACAATTCCATATCTCTATGCGAATTAATTTTAGTTAAACGAAACACTAGATCTAAGAATTCAAATTATGACCGCAATAATTAATATAGGTATCTCTACACGTTATACTAATTTACCGAATTTTATTATACGGTCTAAATCTCAAACTCACCTCTCGATTCGTAAGAGATTCACTTAATCATCAAATTATTGATCATGTAATTTAATGCATTAAATTCATAATAAAATCAACACATAGATAAATAAATCACATAAATCTTGAATATAAAAATAAAAGATCACAAGTCGACTAAACTGTTTTCCCTAATATAAAATTAGTTATTCATACAGGAAGAATAAAAACAAGAAAAAGTGGAAAGAAATCACCAAAAATTGCCCAAACTTGAAAATTTCTGGTGTTTGCAGTTTACTTTTCTTTTCTTTCTTTTTTCTTTTCCTTTTCTCTCTTCTTTGTTTTCTGTGCACGCTTTCTTTTTCCTTCATTCTTTGACTTTTCTTCTCCCTTTCTTTCTCTCTCTCTCTCTTTCTTCTTTCTTTTCTCTTTCTTTCTTCTTTCTCTTTTTTTTTTTCCTAGTTTCTGCCGTGTCCTTTTCTCCCCTCCTTTTTTTGATTCTCTTCATCCTATATATAATTTTCTTGGTCACCAATCAATGCTAATGAAATTAGACTTCCAAGTGTAATTGAAGTCTTATTCCAATTCCCAGCAGCCAATCACTTCTCATATAATTAGAATTGTCAGTGATAATTGAAGTCCTATTCCAATTGTAAGTCCATTAATTTTATTTTTCTCCAAGTCATCTCATCTTTAGAACTAATGCAATTTAGTCCTTCAATTTTTATGGTGTAGACTTTAATCTCCAAAATTTGTAGATTTCATTCAATTTCAGCATTCTTTTCTCACATTCTTTGTGAAACATAAAGTTTTACCTACAAAACAAAATTTAACATAAATTAGGTTAAATTTTGATCCAAAAGACAATAAAATATCATGATCTAGGGGTACAAATAAGTGTACAAAATACACAAATCATTGGCCTTCGATCCGTGTTTGCATATGTGGTCTCACAGCTATAACTAATGTAGGTTGAACATTGAATTGTGACGATATCTTGAGATAATTTAAATATTAAGATTTTGTTGACCTTGTTAGTTATTCTATTTCAAATATTACGATTCCTTTTCTATTTCAACATTTTCTTTTCAGCAGTTCAATTTTTTACTTTTTATTGTTTTTACGAACATATAAACTGCTACACTTGTTAATTTCTGAACTCTTTTTAGCCAGATAAATTTTATATTCTCTTGATGAGATGATGTAGGCCGGTCACTATGGTCATTTACGTTGCAGAGTAGGCGATATCTGGGTTCCCCTCCTGCTAGTGTTTTTATCATGTGGTCAACCCTGAACTATATATTATGAATCACCACTAGATATCACCTGTATTTATTGGTTCGTGGAGTTTGAAGCTCCATTAATTGCTCTTACAACTTGACATTTTCAGTTGGCGCACTACCTGTGTAAAGAAGAGATCAGGTGTAAGTCAAAACTCTTACAAACTTCTGCAACTTTTTAACTATTGTGAATTTTGTAATTTTCGCCATCTGTTCACTTTCTAGTATTATGACAACGCACGACAAATTTAAGTCATTCATAAGCAAGGAATGGATTTCATTTATGCTTACTTTAAAATATCCTTATTGGATATGAATGTTTCATACTCTTTTGAGGTAGTTCTTGATGGTCGATCAATAGGATGTTTTGTTGATCGCTATCTCTACGATATAAGCTATCTGATGGGGAGTGGAACGATTCTACTTGAGCCCCAGGTCACTGTGTTAAGGTTTTCGGCTTGTGGGTAACGGGTTTGTTAGCACTTGGGCGTCCTCCCCTTACAAGCTAGTTTTAAGGGTGAATTATGCCCTATGTACTTGTAATAATGCTATCAGAGCATCTGCCATTCTGTAAACCATTCTGGTTGCAGACAGGGCAACCTGGGGTCCTGGGGAGGGCTACTAGTCGAAGGCTGGGTCCTGAAATCACCTAGCTAGGAATATGGCTTTTGTGGATGTTAGTTTTAAAAAGAGGGGTGGATTGCAGAGTACTTGGGACACACTACGTTTATAGGCCTGTTTTAAACTCTAAACAGTTAACCGAATTAAAAGAAGTAATAGACAAATTGCAGTGGACAGAAAAAGAAAATATTGCAGTTGACAGAAGATAAAATTGGCGTCTTTGAAGCCGGGGCCTGTGTCGAACACAGTGTCCTTAAAGCAATATTCGCCCCCTCACCGAAGTAATGCGAGCGCTTGCTTCCCAGGATACAGCGACGTGAACTTTAGTTTGTACAGTCGAACTGAACGAGTGTGTCGGAACGGAATCACCAAGTGACTGTAAGACGACAGGAATTTGAAAAGGGAGCAGAAAGATTTTGTGCTGTTGTGTTCGGGATATATAGGCAAGGAGGAGCATTTGCCTCTTAATGCAATCATAACTCCAGTCATAACTCTGCCATTGAATTCTCACGTTTTGGAGTTACAAAAATAAATGAAAACAGTTTTGAAGTTATGTTTTAAATGGAAAAACGTAAAAGAAAATTTTCAAAACGTGGCTTGCGCTTGGTGGCCAATTTTTGACTAATCCGGTCCGACATTCGTGTACGCAGGTCGCGCCCGCACACAAGTTCAAGGCTCGAAGGCCAAGTCGGTCCAAGATTTGCACCCTCCCTACGGGCGCGTAGGCCACGGAAGAGTCTCTATGCAACAAATGGTTACACCTTACAAATTGTTAACCATATATAAATTGGTCCAAAAACTTATTCTTATCCTATGTGGGATAACTATTTAAGTTTTCCCACTTGCCACTTTCTTTTTTCTTTTTCCAATGTGAGATGGTACTATTTATAGTCCCCATATATTCCCACTTTTCCATTTCTAACCAATGTGGGATTGTTAATCCCTTTTAAGGCTCCTCTTCAAATCCCAACTTTCAATCAATGTGGGATTAATTTCACATACACAAGTGAAAATTCATTTGCCAAATAATATATTTTCCAACAATTTTCTACGTAATGTGCTTGTAAAAGTGAGTTTGAAAAACGTTTGTTCTATTGAAAGGTTACAGACGGTGTAAATATTATTGAACTTGCACGTGATGTAATATAATTTGTATTTCTCTCTGTATAATTTTTTGTTTCATTTCTCTTGGTATTGCAAAATGAAAGGAAATACATTTGACTGATAAAGGTTGATTTTAATCTTAAATAAATTTGTCTCTGTAGTGTCTCTGTCTCATGCTAATGGTTATGCACTTCACATGATTTGCAGATGAACATGTTGCATTTGACAGTTGTTTTGTTTGTTTAACTAATTTTCTTAAGATCTATATTTTTCTTCTCTTTCCACTTGACAATCATGACTTGGCATGATTGTCAACAAACATTGTCAATTATCATTATACATGTAGCATGATTGATATCTGAATAACAAGTATCTTTTCGATGGGTTTAATCATTTGTACTGAAAATAGGTGACAACGAATTTGACAACCTTTCACATGCGAGGGGCACTGTGTGATTAAAAAATTAAAAAAAAAAAAAAAAAGGTGGGACCCCCTATTGTGAGATCGATCAACCTGTATGTCAATAATTTTCAGTACGAATAGCATGACTCTCAATTAGGGTCCGTTGGGTTGGCATCTTTTGCTTCTAGGTCTCATAAAGAGTTTTTTGAAAAAGTTATTTTATATGAGTGCTCTACTCTCACAGAATTTGTGCGCTCATACTGAATAGGAAACTTGATGATTTTACCCTTGAGTGTCATCGGCGTACTTGGTCATAAAGTTTGCTGCCCCATTGACTCCCATCTCTATCGATTAATCCTAAAGCACCAACAAGCTTTGTACTGCCATACACAGATCACTCCTGTAGTAAATACCGATGCATGAAGGACCTCGCCGAAATTTTTGATAATGGGGACCAGGTAATGGACATGTTACTTGATAAATATCTTAAATGTCTATCTTCTTTAATAATGTTCAGTTTAACGCATTAGAGATAACTTGTGTACTTCAGTCTTGATATTTGGTTCTTCTGCCTTGTATTATAGAGTTTTGATTGGTAAGTTAAGCAAGCTAAAAAAAGACCATCCCCAAAAATGTCAGCATTAGCATCGCATGGTCCATTCAATTAAGGTATATAACAAAGCTGACAATGGAGTATCCATCAAACTACACCCCCACAGTACATAGGGTCTGTATATATAGGGTAAACTGGACCCCATAACATGCAAAATTGTGGCTCATAAAGTTGTTGCCTTAAGATGTGTGTCTATTTGTGTGTATATACACAAATGCATATGCATCTGCATTTATTTCTACATATGCACACATGCCCGGTGCAAGCACTCATTCATTCTCCTCCATGGCATGGAGAATATGGTCCACTGCATGGATATGAGTACCCCTTTTCTCTGTAGGTCTCCATCTCTATTCTTCACATGACTATCAACTTACACCCCCCACCCCCGAATATTCTAGAATTTTAGAAGTTCATATTAGTTGGTCTTTTACTCCACATTCTCGTGAGTTATTGCTTTATTTATAAAGTCATTATCACAGGGGATTGTATCCTCATAAGAATAGAAATTATATGCATACATCTTCTTAAATGCAGCATAGGAATTGCCTTTGCTCAAAAGTTTTTATTGAATAGCAAGTCGTACCAAAGTTAAATTAAAATCTATTTATTGACCCCATCAGCTTAGGGTACAAGTCTAATCGCTTAAAGAGTATATTGTGATAGTTTGTTTTCCTTTTGTATAAGAGCTTTTGAAAAGTCACCTTGACCGATTTCCTCCGAATACATTTGACTTTCCGCATAATAAAAGCAAGCAATGCTAAGAATTTTTACCATTTCAAAAGTGGAAGGAAGTACAGCAATTATTCATAAATTTGCTCACAAAGTGCAATGTAAAACTAAACAAAAATCATATGATTAATCTCTATGTACATAGATTGATCCATAGGGGATGACATAATGTGAGTGGAGTGGGGTTCGCTCTACTGTAGCATGGAACACACCTCACTCATATTATGTCAACCGCATGTCTCAAAATCATATACTATTCAAATAGCACAAAAAGGATATACAAAGGAAGAAATTCCATACTTTCCATCGCCATTGAGATAAGAAGCATAACCAACATGCAAGACAATGCAACATTTACTCCTGATAAGTAGGACACACCAATAATTCAGGAAAAGAGTGCGTACCCATTAAATATAAAGTGATCGTTTGCTGCAAATAAGTAGAATTCTCTAATTTTTTATACTGTTGAATAAATGAAACTATTGTAATTTGATTGTTTTAGTTGAATCGACCAATAAATTGATAAAATGCAGATTTCATTAAGCCCTTGTTTGGTTTGGATTAAAATCTCATGTCATAGTCAACAATTAATTTTAATCATATATTTCATGGGACCCAAAATTTTTCAACCGCAAATTTTTTTCAACCGCAAGTTTCATGAACTTTTATTAAAATTTACTAAAAATTTAATTTTAATCTCTACGAAGCAGGAGGCTAAATGTGTGGTTAAAATTCATTGTTGATTTTGATTTAAATTTTTTAGCTAAACCAATGCCCTACTTAGGCAAGTTCGATTGTCAAGGGAAATGCTCAAGGATTACAAGCCATAATATAAAAAGTGATTTTACACAACACTTTTACAGTTCTAGATTTTATATACGAGAGTTTTATGCTGCTTGAAAAGATATCCTTTCTTTCATCTATGAGACCCCTTGCTTTTGCTTTGCTCTCGTACACCAAGTTTGGCTTTCTTAGTTAGCTTTGTTCTAGAAGCTGGTGTTGGAAAATATATTATGGCAAATGAATTTTCACTTGTGTATGTGAAATTAATCCCACATTGATTGAAAGTTGGGATTTGAAGAGGAGCCTTAAAAGGGATTAACAATCCCACATTGGTTAGAAATGGAAAAATGGGAATATATGGGGACTATAAATAGTACCATCCCACATTGGAAAAAGAAAAAAGAAAGTGGCAAGTGGGAAAACTTAAATAGTTATCCCACATAGGATAAGAATAAGTTTTTGGACCAATTTATATATGGTTAACAATTTGTAAGGTGTAACCATTTGTTGCATAGAGACTCCTCCGTGGCCTACGCGCCCGCAGGGGGGGTGCAAATCTTGGACCGACTTGGCCTTCGAGCCTTGAACTTGTGTGCGGGCGCGACCTGCGTACACGAATGTCGGACCGAATAAGTCAAAAATTGGCCACCAAGTGCAAGCCACGTTTTGAAAATTTTCCATTTAAAACATAACTTGAAAACTATTTTCATTTATTTTTGTAACTCCAAAACGTGAGAATTCAATGGCAGAGTTATGACTGGAGTTCAATGGCAGAGTTATGACTGGAGTTATGACTGCATTAAGAGGCAAGGGCTCCTCCTTGCCTATATATTCCGAACAATCTCTTCAGTTCAGACACACCAAAAACAGCACGAAATCTTTCTGCTCCCTTCTCAAATTCCTGTCGTCTTACAGTCACTTGGTGATTCCGTTCCGGCACACTCGTTCAGTTCGACTGTACAAGCTACAGTTCACGCCGCTGTATCCTGGGAAGCAAGCGCTCGCATTACTTCGGTGAGGGGGCGAATATTGCTTTAAGGACACTGTGTTCGACACAGGCCCCGGCTTCAAAGACGCCAATTTTATCTTCTGTCAACTGCAATATTTTCTTTTTCTGTCCACTGCAATTTGTCTATTACTTCTTTTAATTCGGTTAACTGTTCAGAGTTTACCTACAATCTTAAAGCAATATTATCGTACTAATTTTTCTGATTGTGTTTCAGAAAATGGAAAATACACCTACCAATAACGTTGTGGGATCTGCAAACGAAATTGTGCCTCCTGTGGCTCAGGCTGTGGCTTTGCCAGGTTCTGATGTGGCTCAAGTGGTGGCTCCAGTAACACAAACTGTGGCTAATATGCCAAGCTTAGCTGCTGGTCCAAGTGGGACTAAGACTGTGGCTCCCATGCCAAGTCTGGCTACTGGTCCAACTGTGACAGTCCCGGTTAATCACGGGGAAAAGCCGGAGAAGTTCAATGGTTCGAATTTCAAGAGGTGGCAACAAAAAATGTTGTTTTACCTCACGACCTTGAATCTTGCGAGATTCTTGACTGAAAATGCTCCTCTTCAAGAGGGTCAAGGAGACATTCAAGCAATCAGTGCAGTGGATGCTTGGAAGCATTCTGATTTCCTGTGCCGGAATTATGTGATGAACAGTTTAGCTGATTCATTGTACAATGTGTACTGCACAATAAAAACGGCTAAGGAATTATGGGAGTCTTTGGACAAAAAGTACAAAACCGAAGATGCCGGAGCCAAGAAGTTTCTTGTTGGCCGCTTTTTGGAATACAAAATGGTGGACTCCAAATCTATAAGCAGTCAAGTACAAGAATTACAAGTGATCTTGCATGAAATTCATTCCGAGGGAATGGTTGTGAGTGAATCCTTCCAAGTGGCTTGCATAATTGAGAAACTACCTCCTGCATGGAAGGATTTCAAAAACTACTTAAAACACAAGCGAAAGGAAATGAACGTTGAGGAACTAATTGTTAGACTTCGAATTGAAGAAGACAACAAAAGTTCTGAAAGAGGGTTCAATCCGGTTGTGGCTAAAGCTAATGTTGTGGAGCATGGCCAAAACTCCAAGACCAATAAGAACAAGTTTGGGCCATCTGGTGGCAAAGGGCCCAAGTTGGGGCCAAAAGGTGGAATCTCCAAGAAGAAGTTTCAAGGGAAATGCTTCAATTGTGACAAGATTGGTCACAAGTCTACGGAGTGCCGTTTGCCAAAGAAGAAAAAAGAAGCAAATATGGTTGAAGATGTATCTGACATCAACCTTGCAGCTGTCATTTCTGAAGTGAACCTGGTGGGTTCAAATCCGAGAGAATGGTGGATAGACACCGGTGCCACCCGACACGTTTGCTCCGATAAGGAGATGTTTAATGGGTTTGAAGCAACGGATGGGGAGAAGTTGTATATGGAAAATTCAGCGACCTCCAAAATCAAGGGCCATGGAAAGGTGGTTCTAAAGATGACTTTTGGGAAAGAGCTGACTCTAAACAACGTGCTTTATGTGCCGGAGATTCGCAAGAATTTGGTTTCTGGCTCGCTGTTGAACAAGCATGGCTTCCGTATGGTGTTTGAGTCAGACAAAGTTATTTTGTCTAAGTCTGGAATGTTTGTAGGAAATGGTTATGTAAGTGATGGGTTTTTAAGCTCAATGTAATGGCTATTAAGCCAAAAATCAATAAAATGAATAACTCTTCCATTTACTTGCTTGAGTCTTCCAATTTGTGGCATGGTCGACTAGGACATGTTAATTACAACACTTTGCGTAGACTAATTAACTTAAATTACATACCTACATTCCAAATTGATAATAAACATAAGTGTGAAACTTGTGTTGAAGCAAAATTGACAAGGTCATCATTTCAATCCGTTGAAAGAAAAACTGAACCTCTTGATTTAATTCACACCGATGTATGTGATTTAAAATCTGTACAAACAAGGGGATGCAACAAATATTTTATTACTTTTATTGACGACAGCACAAAATATTGTTTTGTGTATTTGCTTAAAAGTAAAGACGAAGCTATAGAGAAATTTGTTCTCTATAAAAATGAAATTGAAAATCAACTCAACAAAAAGATCAAAGTGTTGAGAAATGATAGAGGTGGTGAATATGAATCACCATTTGCTGAATTCTATGCACAACATGGAATTAAACATGAAACAACAACACCTTATTCACCACAACAAAATGGTGTTGCTGAACGGAAAAATAGAACATTGAAAGAAATGATGAATGCAATGTTATTAAGTTCCGGGTTACCTCAGAACATGTGGGGAGAAGCTGTGTTATCAGCCAATTACCTTTTAAATAAGGTACCCCGAAAGAAAGAAGAAAAGAGCCCTTACGAGTTATTGAAAGGAAGGAAGCCTTCCTACAAATACTTACGAGTGTGGAGGTGTCTTGCCAAAGTAGCTGTACCTACACCAAAGAAGGTGAAAATAGGACCAAAAACTGTTGATTGCATATTTATCGGATATGCACATAACAGTAGTGCTTATCGGTTTCTTGTGTTTGATTCTAAAATTTCCGATATACACAAAAATACGATAATGGAATCGAGAAATGTTTCATTCTTTGAACATGTATTTCCATGTAAGTCCAAAGATGAAGCAAACTCTTCTAAACGGACATATGAGACTATGATTGAGAATAGTCAGGACAAAGAAGTAGAAGATGAAGTTGAGGTTGAACCAAGACGTAGCAAACGAGAAAGGACAAGGAAATCTTATGGTCCCGATTTTCTGACTTACATGCTAGAAACTGAACCTCAAAGCTTCAAAGAAGTCAGAACTCTTCAGAAGGTCCTCAATGGAAAGAAGCCATTAAAAGTGAAATAGATTCCATTCTACAAAATCATACATGGGAGCTGGTTGATCTTCCCCCGGGAAGCAAACCACTAGGCTACAAATGGATTTTCAAAAGGAAAATGAAAGCAGATGGAATTATTGATAAGTACAAGGCCAGACTTGTAATTAAAGGTTATAGGCAACGAGAAGGCATTGACTACTTTGACACATATTCTCCGGTAACGAGAATAACTTCCATTCGAATGATATTAGCGATTGCATCTTTGTACAATCTCGAAGTACATCAAATGGATGTCAAACCGCTTTTCTAAATGGAGATTTAGAAGAAGAAATTTACATGGAACAACCCGAGGGGTTTTACGCACCAGGACAAGAAAACAAGGTATGTAAATTGGTAAAGTCATTATATGGCTTAAAACAAGCACCAAAACAATGGCATGAAAAATTTGACAATGCCATGATGGAAAGTGGATTTAAAATCAATGAATGTGACAAATGCGTTTACATTAAAGACACAGGAAATGGTTATGTTATTTTATGTCTTTATGTTGACGACATGCTCATCGTTGGTAGCAACGATAAGATGATTAAATCTACTAAAAATATGTTGAATTCAAGATTCGACATGAAGGATATGGGTTTAGCTGATGTGATTCTTGGAGTTAAAATTTCAAGAACATCGGATGGACTCGTTCTAAGTCAGTCACATTATGTGGACAAAATTTTGGAAAAATTCAATAATGATGATACCGGCGTGGCTAGAACACCGATAGATACAAGTCAACATCTATCGAAAAATAGAGGCGATGGTATTTCTCAAGTAGAGTACTCTAGAATAATCGGAAGTCTTATGTACCTAATGAGTTGTACAAGACCAGATATCGCTTATGCAGTTAGTAAGCTGAGTAGATATACTAGTAATCCAGGGTCTGACCACTGGAAAGGAATAGTAAGAGTACTAAGATACTTGAGATATACTCGTAACTATGGACTACACTATACCAGATATCCTACTGTTATTGAAGGATATACTGATGCGAATTGGATATCTGATATTAAAGACTCAAAGTCTACTAGTGGATTTGTGTTCACTTTGGGAGGTGCAGCCATATCATGGAAATCCTCTAAACAAACAGTTATTGCGAGGTCTACCATGGAATCTGAGTTTATAGCTCTAGATAAATGTGGTGAAGAGGCTGAATGGCTACGCAATTTCTTAGAGGATATTCCAAAATGGTCTAAACCTGTGCCAGCAATTTGCATACATTGTGATAGTCAATCTGCGATTGGAAGGGCACAAAGCAACATGTACAATGGTAAGTCTAGACACATACGTCGTAGACATAATACCATAAGACAGTTACTCTCAACTGGAGTTATCTCTATTGACTATGTAAAGTCTAAAGATAACATTGCGGATCCGCTAACCAAAGGGTTAAATAGAGAGTTAGTTGCAAAGTCATCAAAAGGAATGGGACTTAAGCCTCTAAAAGAATAAGTTATTGTAGTGGAAACTCAACCTAGCTGACTGGAGATCCCAAGATCTAGGTTCAATGAGAAAACCTAATTGCAAATACTTAACTATATCACTGTGGGGGTTATTTCCGGTCCATTCCTGTAATAATAGTGATGCCCGTGGGAAGAGGATAAGCAATAAGGCTTTTAATGATTCTTATGCGTCGAAAATCCGAGCGGAGTAATGCGGGTTACTCTTAATTAAGAAATCACCTATGTGAGAAAGAAGTGGGGCCGCTTCGAAGGGAATTGTGAGGCTCAATTCTTAATAACTCTCACTGAACCGGCATATGTTCATGGCCACAAACGAACATAACCATGAGAACTGAATTATTTTAGGAAGAATCCTGTGTGAGGTACATCATCGTTTACACAAAAGGCAGAACAGTTCAAAGACATCACGTCTACTGATCAGCTAGTAAAGTAAATGTATTTTCATAAGGGGAGGTTCAAAGGGTAACACCTACCTATCCTATGCAGGTTTCAACTGTGGAACTTTGTCACCAAGTATTCCGTGTCTCTATTAATTTCCATTCATGTGGGGGATTGTTGGAAAATATATTATGGCAAATGAATTTTCACTTGTGTATGTGAAATTAATCCCACATTGATTGAAAGTTGGGATTTGAAGAGGAGCCTTAAAAGGGATTAACAATCCCACATTGGTTAGAAATGGAAAAGTGGGAATATATGGGGACTATAAATAGTACCATCCCACATTGGAAAAAGAAAAAAAGAAAGTGGCAAGTGGGAAAACTTAAATAGTTATCCCACATAGGATAAGAATAAGTTTTTGGACCAATTTATATATGGTTAACAATTTGTAAGGTGTAACCATTTGTTGCATAGAGACTCCTCCGTGGCCTACGCGCCCGCAGGGGGGGTGCAAATCTTGGACCGACTTGGCCTTCGAGCCTTGAACTTGTGTGCGGGCGCGACCTGCGTACACGAATGTCGGACCGAATAAGTCAAAAATTGGCCACCAAGTGCAAGCCACGTTTTGAAAATTTTCCATTTAAAACATAACTTGAAAACTATTTTCATTTATTTTTGTAACTCCAAAACGTGAGAATTCAATGGCAGAGTTATGACTGGAGTTCAATGGCAGAGTTATGACTGGAGTTATGACTGCATTAAGAGGCAAGGGCTCCTCCTTGCCTATATATTCCGAACAATCTCTTCAGTTCAGACACACCAAAAACAGCACGAAATCTTTCTGCTCCCTTCTCAAATTCCTGTCGTCTTACAGTCACTTGGTGATTCCGTTCCTAAGACACTCGTTCGCCCTGACTGTACAAGCTACAGTTCACGCCGCTGTATCCTGGGAAGCAAGCGCTCGCATTACTTCGGTGAGGGGGCGAATATTGCTTTAAGGACACTGTGTTCGACACAGGCCCCGGCTTCAAAGACGCCAATTTTATCTTCTGTCAACTACAATATTTTCTTTTTCTGTCCACTACAATTTGTCTATTACTTCTTTTAATTCGGTTAACTGTTCAGAGTTTACCTACAGCTGGATCATCCGAATGAGCAATGGCCTGAAGCTCTATCTTCTTACTGGGTCATTTCATCAACTTGCTCTAGTACCCTTGAGCTCCTTTCGCTTCGACCCGTGAATCTTTCTGCCTATTAATCTTTATCTTAACCAATGGGAATTCTCTCTTTTTCTAGTCTTATTTCATATTGATACAAGAATTAATCCAGCATAGGCCTTTGCCACTTAAAACGGACGCTATGGCTCCTCATTTTTTTCTTAAATTTTATTTTATTATTATTATTATTTTTTTTTTGTAAGAGATTCAGAGTGAAAGCAGCTGAGCTACAAGCTTTATATGGTCTACAATGCTTTCAAAGGGTTATTTCTACTGGTCTTCAAGTTTCAAATATTTGACTAGAATTACTTTGCAAATTCTTCTCTCACGTGTCACCAGTCCTTCAAAAAATCTCCCATTGAGCCGCCTTGTTCAACCTTTTTAAGACCCATGATAAGAAATCAAGCTACACAAAAAAGTATACACACTCAGATTCTCAGCTACCTAATGGGCAAGAAACTAAGATTTCCTTTTCTTTTCAAAGCTGCAGAGACAACCAGCATCACCTCTTGGCCATGGCCAACCTGTGTCAACAACCCTAAAACTCTCTCTTTCCGATCTCCAAATGAAAACATATTCAAAACTATGAATTCTCTCGACAAAGTTGCCCCTGAATGCAATGACAGTACCCCAGATTCATCTATTGAGTATGATGAAAGCATTTTGAATGCATCACAAGTGTATGTTAATATTCACGATTCGAGTATTGAGACAATGATTCAAGGACTAAGGACAGCTGACCGGCTGTTTTTTGAGCCTGGACAGGAGACAAGCTCAATACTTGAAGAAGCAAATAATGATGAAGAGTTTCCATTTAAAGAAAGTGTGGTGGTAATGGCAATGGATTCGAGGGATCCGTTTGTGGACTTTCGGGTTTCTATGGAGGAAATGGTGGAGGCTCATAGCTTGAAGGATTGGGATTTTCTTGAAGAACTTCTAGCTTGTTATCTTGAAGTCAATGGCAAAAGCAATCATGGGTATATTGTTGGAGCTTTTGTGGATTTGTTGGTTAATCTTGCAATTGTTTCTGGTTCTGATTGTGATTGTGATTCTGATTCGTCTGCCATCGATGAACCTTGTTGTTGTTCTTCCACTTCTTCTCATATACATTCTTTCACCTCTCTTCTGTCGTTTTCTTCTTCGGCTTCCTTCACCAGTCCTTGTTTATCTTTTGATAAAACGATGGAGGATGGTGAGATAATTGAGAAAATTGTTGACAATGCTTCATCATCTTCAGAAGTTTGATTGTATCATTGATTGAGAAAAAATATAAATAAATAAATATGTACTGTTAATTAGTTTTAGAATCAACAAGATTTCAACTTTTATTTCTTTGTTATAAATCATGTCTAGTCTTGTCCAGTCTAACCTATTGAACTTTCGACTGGGGGTCGAGTTGAATGGAGGTAACTTGTGTATAGGAAATACAAAAATGAATGGTTGGCTCTCACGATGTTTGTAAGATTTTTTTTATTCAGTTTAAAATTTTAGATGAGGTAGGTTCAGCTAATAAGTCGAGCTCGCACGGGTGTCTTGTGTTGAACTTAAATTGAAGAATAATGTAATACTAGGATGAAATATTTTTCATTGTCCAGCCTGCTGCTATTTCTGCACCAGCTGCAACATTATCAGAAGTTGAGAAAATAATGTATTGATTCATATATACGTCTTTGTATGCTATCTGGAACATAAATTATGCTATAAATTGACCTGTCAATAATTATTCTGACGGTGGTAAAAAGTTTCAATTTTATTTCCCCCTTTTCAGAAGAAAACAGAAAAAAAGTTTTGTAGGGTATCTTATCTCATCAAAGCTTTTATGGCTGGGAAGGTTTGTCACTGTCTGTCTGTTAAGCAGCTAAGATTTGGAGGAAAAGTACAAGAAAATGTTCTTTA
This sequence comes from Fraxinus americana, assembly GCA_035079005.1. Classification (NCBI taxonomy): domain Eukaryota; kingdom Viridiplantae; phylum Streptophyta; class Magnoliopsida; order Lamiales; family Oleaceae; genus Fraxinus; species Fraxinus americana. Next base: position 1,754,396 of record CM068726.1, read on the forward strand.
GGATCAGAGTTTGTGGTCCTTGTACTAATTGTGCAAGCATTCAAATTTAATCTATCATTTGTTTTGTGAGTGACGGTTATTGCACTAGAGGAAAAAATAAGATAAAAATTTTGTTTTTATATTGCTGGATTTTAACAATGGGGGTGGGGGGGGGGGGGGGGTGTTGGAAATGGAATTCAACTTGTTACTATTGAAGGAAACAAGGTCGAGTATGGCTCAATCAAAGGCACGGATGATGGGAGAGCATACAGAGCAGTCTTCGAATGGGAAAGATAGGAACCCCAAATGAGAATTAGGCTAGATGAGGTGTGCAGGGACGAGTACGATAAAGCTAACTCTTAAATACTCATCTAAGCAACGACTAACTTGTTTCTTTTCTCTCGTTTATTTGCTTGGTACTAAACACATGTTGCACGCTTACTATCCATTGTTAACTTATATAAAATTGTACAATAAGCAAATTTTAAAGGGAACAATACATAAATCCTATATATACGAATTACATTTCAAAAATAACAAACTTAAAAAATCTTTTCAAAAATCAGGTGTTAAATCAATTAATTAAATATTTTTAATTATAATATAATACAATTACTCCAATTTATTAAATTTCAAATCCAAATCACTTTCTCTCTCTAGTCTCGATCATCTCCCTACCCCTTCTCTCCATCGGTTCCGGCGATCTCTCCGGCAGCCGCTACGTCGACAATTCCAACAATCTCTTCGACTGCCGCTCTGGTGACAGTTCCGACGGTTGCTCCGGCGACTATTCCGACAATCACCCCGATACTCTCTCCGACTGCTATTCATGATTCCTTTGGCAAACTGTTCCAATGACCACTCCAACGCATGCTCCGATCAAACCTACCCACCCCATCCACCCATACCTAACTTCCAAAAAATTTCCAGAATTTCAAGTCATAATCGGTCACAATTGGTCACAACGAGTCACAATTAACCAATTACAAACTGTTACAATCGCTCACAAACAGTCACAACAAACTACCAGGTAATCCAATCGCTATCTGATCATAGAACAAAAAAGGTTCGCCGACACCACCAACTCCGGTTGCAGCTTTCTTACTCTGCAGCGGCGCCGACTACGCCTCCACCACCCCCACATCAATCACAAAACACCACATCAAAATATTTCAAAAATCACCACCATAACCACCACCACAACCCATACACCACAATTTAACAGATTCTCACAACCACCAAGTATATTCGTACAACCACCCATTTCAGAATAGAAGCTAGTGCAGAATCAATTCCTTCAACATCGAGTTTGTATAAATGTAGGGGGAGAATTCCTTGAAGCATTGTTAGTGCAAACTATTGATCCATTGCGCACATACAAAACCGAGAATACAATCAGGAAGAAGACACAAGTGAAGAATACCACCAACATCCTACAACCCGACATCGCATCACCATCTCACCTAAATCTAACATCCGCATCACCGACGACGTGCTGCCGGCGACGAGAAGTGGCACGCGACTGACGATCGTTGCAGCAGCGAGCTAAAGTGGGGCGAGGCGACTGACGATTACTTGCAGCAGAGATGCCGACGGCTGACTGACGAGCAGCACAAATGCCTCCAACCCGACGAGAAGCTCCGCCGCATCGATAATTTAAAAGATGAAGATGAGTGTGTGGTGAGTAGAGAGAGGGGGAGAGACAGAATACGGGAATAGGGATAAGGGTTTGGTGGTGACTGGTGAGAAAAGACGAGAGAGAATGATTAGGGGGAGAAATTTGAATGGGGTAGGTGGGGGTGAATAGGTAAATTAGGTTTAATTAAATTAATTATTAAAACCTAATTGACACCTAATTTGTGAAATAAAAATTAGTGCACCTGATTTTTGAAAATGAAACTTTAGAAGTAGGTTTGGTAATTTTTTCAATTTTAAATTTCAATTTTTTATTAATAACATTTAGTCCTTTTTAATTGACCTTACCAAAGTGATATAGTGGTCGACCCAACTTTAATGTGAAAATTCTGATGATGGTACCCATGGGTGTGTACTTATGTGGGTTAATGTGGGCTCACATATGGTTTACCAATATTGGGCTAATTCTTTTTAATTTGGTCTAGCCCAGTATGACTCTATTTCTTAAAGATGCAGTGGGGTGGCAAAAAAAGAGAGAAAGAAAGCCCATTTTCGTATTTTGGTTCTTTTTTGTTTCTTCAAATTACCATTGATAACGGGAGTCATCACTATTTACATCGATCATTATTATATATTTATCTCCATTAAGATTTAAAAAAATTGCTAATTTATCAACATCACATTTTAATATTTTTCCTATTAACTTTATTCATCTAAAAACTATACATCCACAAGATTTTTATATATCTATCCCACTCTATCCAACTTCTGTAAGTACTTATATTCATTCTAACCGTAATCTATGCTTACTGCTGAATTGTTTTGGATGCATAACACTTGAATGAATATCGAGTAAAATCTAATTGCATCTCTCAGGTAACGTATAAGCGAGGAGCATTTAATTGTTCACTGGCTTGCTCCTATGGAGGCGACTTTGGCGGCAATGTTGGCTTTCTCTTTGACAAGAGTAGACACAACCAAGGAGTTACTACTAGTAATTAGTTTGAAGCCTCACATTTTGATGCTCTAAATCAAAACATTTCATTTCAATGGCTGAAAAAGCGAGTTTGATCCCATGTTCTAGCCTCTCCCTTTTTTTTTTTCAAGAATCTCTTTTGTGTCAAATGTTTAGCCAACAAGACGATCCCATAATCTTCATCGTATATATATTGATTAGTACTTGACAATATTAATTCACGATAAAAAAAGGTTATTACAAGTGTGCGAACTATATATCCTTTTGAAAGAGACGAAAGCTCGAATGGGACAAAACCCACCTCTTTTTATGAAATGATAAAAACTGTCATATATGTTGAAGAGGGCATTTGTCAAACTGAAAATCCCATTTGAGATGGTGAATAGTTGAGGGACAGAGACAAGTCTATTTAAAAGGCAAGCTTCTAAATCAATAGCAAATAGGGTTAATATTTCCTTTTTAAATACAATGGATGTATCCCACTAAGAAACTCCTTTATCAAAAGTTCACATAATCACATGCTAATAGGTTTTCTTGTCTACTTGACAAATGGGTCCTTAGACGCGAGGACTGGAATTAGATCACCCAAAAGTTGTTTCAATTAAGTCATTTTCAAAGTATATGTTCACAAATTTAAAAATTTTGTTGAGTTGTTTAACGGTGTTATTTGTAGGGCCGATGATTTTGGTGAAGTGACGTTAATAAGCTAATTGAAAAAGTTATTTTCGTCCGTGATACTGATTTCATTGTATTCATTTAAATGTTTCAAACTTTTCATTTTAATACATCGATTTTTTCATTTTTGGAAAAATTAAAAATCAAATCGAACCATTACATTTTTCAAACCAAACCAAACCCTTTTTGCGGTTTTGGTTAATTCCAAACCATGTTTTGAATCTTCTACATATAAATGCTATAATACTAATACATTTGTCTTAATACAAACTTAAATCAATGAAATATATATGAAGTTCAAGTGTGAAATTAAGCTACCAAAATCATTCTTTCTGAAATAGATTAGAAAATATTACCAGAAGTCATTATTTCATCGAAGAGCCAATTGAAGCCAATTAACAAATAAATTTGTTGAAGTATAAATTGAATTAATAAATCATACTCCCTCCGTCCCAATTATATAGGCTTGTTTAGTTTTTTTCACACAGATTAAGAAAACTTATTTAATGTCATTGAAAAATTAATTTTTGTCAAGATCTTTCCTAGTTTACCCCTATTTAATTTTCAGTGTGTAAAACTAAATTATTGTTAGAATTAATAAAGAATTTGAATTTTCAAGAAATTTGTATATCAAGTGGGGAAAATTTAATAAGGGTATATTAGTAAAAGAACACAATAAAATATTCTACATTAGGAAACAAGCTTATATATTTGGGACAAGAGAAAAAGAAAACACAGCCTATATAATTGGGACGGAGGGAGTATATCTTAGGGAAAAACATATTTTAAAATAAAATAAAATTAGGTGAACGGTTTAATTTGATTTTGAGCTTTTTTTAACTATTAAAACAAATATAGAACCATTTCCAAACAGTTTGGTTCGATTTTGAACGGAAGCATTTTCGAGTGTATGTGGAACCAAATCAACGGCTTCAAAATTGTGGTTTTGATTTGGTTTGATAGGTTGATGATATTTTTATTGACGCAAATACAAGTAATGATTCTTTCAACTTGCATGCTACCTAGATGACAATCCATATAATGATGTGAATATGCTCTCTCTAATTTGATTGAATATATTATCTGTAAACATTCCTGTCAAGAAATTAATCATTTTGTTATTTAATTACTCCAACATTTTGATGTAAATTGTATTATCGATAAATCTTCTAAACTTAAATTTATTTCGGTTCATAGTTAATTGTTTTGTTATTTAGCAAATAAACTTGAGAGATGCTACATACACAGCTCGGTTCACAACTTGAATGACAGCCCTCACACATTCATGGGCGGAGCCCGCGATTAAAATAACAAAATTCAGAGGCGGGGCCCGCGGCTTTGTGTCTGTGCTGTGACCCGAGCTGTGAGCCCGGGCTGTGCAAACAGCCTAATTCAATAAACTTAGCCTCATTCTTCAAAATTCAATAACTTATTATCTCAATAAAATAATTTAATATGTAAACTCAAAATTTTTCTACACATTTTAACTGCAAATTCTATTTTTGCAAAATTTATTTAAGAATGTGGTCAATGATTGCTTAGTTAAAGTCATTTTGATGTAAATTGTGTAACTGATAAATTTTCAAAGCTAGAATCTATTCCAATTCAATATAAAGTAGCAAATCTGACTCATTGGTCTGGCAATCATTACAATGCTACATAAAGCTGATCTTCTCAGTGAAATTAATTGTACTGAATTACCGTTTTTGGTTGGCATTTTTCACAGAAACCATTGCAAGAAAATGCATTGATTTTTCTTGATTTCAATGAAACCCTCTTTCTATACTCAGTTCCTCCCACTGCCCTAAAGATCCCATATGAGATCTGATCTTCAAGTTTTGTTCTTCACTCAAATAATTATTGATATATATATATATATATATATTTTTTAAATTAATGTATTATCTCAAATTTGCCCTCGTTAATTTCATCACTAACCCACCAAATTAATAATATGTTAATTTAAAATAACGTGTCAATGTTTAATTGAGTGGACAGCATCTCAGGAAATTGAACAACAAATCTCTAACTCCAATTTTTTCTTGGATTTTAGGGCTTCATGGTCAACTTCTGTAGCTGCATTTATGGGACAGTCAAAATAAATTATTTTCCCCATTTTTCATCTTGTTGAGTCAAATTAGAGTAATTGCCACAATCATAATTGAATCATGTACTTAAATAGAGTTAGGATCCTTTTGATGGCGTTTTTGTTATTGCTTTTATTTTTATAAAAGAACTTCTCCAAAAAAAAACATTATCCTAAGTTAACATCTTCTAAAACTCTTTTAATTCAACAAAATTCTTTCAAAAAAAATTCAAAAATAACTTCTTTAACTTCAAAAGCAATTTGAAACTTTTCGACAGCTCTGACAAACGAGCCTTTATCATCCTTGCAAGCGCAATGTCGGATGGGGAATTAACTTGATTTTCACGTTATTATCGATATCGATATAATGAAATGAGATCTATAATGATAGTAATAGAAGATCTTGAATAATTGAAGTACAAGATTCATATCGAATGAAGGTCCTAAATAATTAACTTGTATGTAAAGATATAAATTTTTTCTTTCCCTTAATTTTACCTTCTGTTATAATTATGATCGACAATTGTCGAACATGGACTTCACTGTCACGTAAACTATGTCGAACACTATTGGTGATACATGTTATTATTCTATAAGTAAAACCCTTTATTCTTTTTTCTCGGAGCTAGTGATAGGTTTTCTTTTTAATAGTCTCGTGTAACCCATTAATTGACTGATGGAAATCCCCAAGTGAGACATAGAATAGTCCTAAAATCACTGTAGCTATCACATGCAAACAAGGTTGTCTCAAAATTTACGTCGGGACGTCAAGTGGGGTGGGATTTATTAAAGAAGCCAAATTTTAATGACAGTGTTGAAATCTTGAAGATATGAACAACTCGAGTCACCCAAATATTAATTGCATCATTTAAGTGCATTAAAGTTGGCGCAATGGTTTGATTCACAAATTCTCGAGTCCCAACCTCTTTGTATGCCCACCAAGAGAAGTACGAATGAAACCCGACCCTATCGACGTATTTAGTAAAACGGATTGGACATTGTTGATTGGTTTTGACGAATTAAAATAAGTTAAAATCTAATCTATCATGTGCACTAAACGGCAAATCAAATGTACTAATAAAAATTGACCAAAACCAGCAAATTTTTTGGTTAAAACTCAACCTTCATTAGGTTGAACCGGACCCCCAAAAAAACAAATAATGAAAGTGTGGAATAGGCAATAGGGTACGAAGCAACGTGAGCAAATGTTTCTTCATAATCGACGTTGTACTCCAACTTATAGACAAGCTCTATTACTATCTAGAGTCTAGACAACCATCGGAATGAAAATAATATACAAAATACTGAATAGGAGAAAAACTTACATTCACCAATAACTTCTACTGCACTGGAGTTTAAGATTAGATTTTTAATAGATTTTGATAAAAGTTGATGCGATATGTGGTTGAAAAGTTGTGGGTCCCATAAAATATGTGGTTAAAATTTATTGTTGGTTTTAATTTAGGTTAAAATCTAGATTTTAATTTTTAGCAACGGGACGTCTATTTTTCCATTTTCAGAAATCGTCAACGTAAACACAACTGAAATCTTGAATTGCATATAAAAAGAAAACGAACCACTTCTATTCTATTCTTGGAACTGAGGTATATGAAGATCAGATCAACTGAGATAATTAAAAAGGCTATAAATACGTAATATTTTTTTTCCCTAAAAACTGGTGTTACATATAAAGACATAGGACCCCAGTATTCTTTCAGATTCTACTTATTTTCGTACTAATGCTAATGACACCCTAAACATGACAAAGATTTTATAGCATAAAAGTTCAAGTCTGAAGAACCAGATTTCACTCAGTACACACAGGCCCGGTTCTGGGCCGAGGCGGATGAGGCCACCGCCTCGGGCCCAAAACTGGAGGGGGCCTCATTTTTTGGCCCCCTCCCCCCCCTTTTTTTTTTATTTTAAATGAGGCCCGCCTAGCCCAAGTCCAACACTGGAGGGCCTCACAATTTTGGGCCTTTTTTTTTTTTTAAACCTAAACTTTTTTTTTTTTTTTTTTTGTTTAACCTAAACTAAACATCACAGAAAACATTCCATCTCCTTCCCCGGTTTCCCCCGCTCGCTTCTACCTCTCAAGTCTCAACTCTCAATCTCCACAATACATTCAACTCTCCAATTCAACCGGCTTTCCCTAACTTACTAACTTACCGCGCCGTTCGATTCGTCCACCCGCGAGGTCGCGATTGCCGACTGCTCTAAGCGAGAGCAAGCGAGAGTCGAGACTGCAATTTTGCGAGTTCGATCCTCGCTTTCTCGTCAGTTATTAAAAGGTTTGTGTTTTTACATTTCCGTTCTATGAATTTTTATTTTGTTGATTTTAAATTTTTATGTTCGTATTATTCCAGAATCTTGGGAATTTTAAATTTTTATGTCCGTATTATTCTAGAATTACTTGTGTCTTCTAGAGACTAGAATCTTTGTGCTTGGTTTGGGTGATTGGTGATGTTGCAGAGTTTGTTTGTGTCTTATTCCTTCTTCGAGTAAACATTTAGGTTACAGTTTCTATCTTGTACATGCTCAAGTGGACTAACAGTGATTGGAAATGGAAGTCGACCACTCTCAAGAGGTGAAAGTTGAGAACTTTCAGTAGGAGACAATCCATAATTAAAACTAGTGGATGAAATAACTAGAGGTTCAGGAGACTCATAAGGCTGAACATCAATATAAAGTGCTACTAAAGGTTGATGTTGAGAATCTGAGATATAGAAGGAAATTAGAATAGAAATATTAGTCTCAACATATCAAAACTGATCTTCAACACGTTTACTCTCCCACTGGAAAGTTTCAGTTAAAAAAAATGAAAATTTTGAGACATTGAAGTCATTTACAAGTTTTACTAGTAATTTATTATTGGGATATCTAGTAATGGCCTTACATGAAGTGGAATTAGAGAAATGAGTTTCTTTTTGCATTGGTTCCCAGAACTGATGCTATATTGGCGAGTCAAGATGGCTCAGTTCCTTGTTTATTTACTTGTATTCTATTTTGTAGGTTGTGAAACTGATGAAAAAGAAGGGCACTTGTGTTGCTTCTGTTGAAAGTGTTGGTGCTGGTGATATAGTATCAATGGCTGGGTTGGCAAGTCCAGCAATAGGGCACACAATATCAACTGTTGTCATTCAGATTCAAAAAGGTTCTGCCAGCCTGCCAAAGGGATTTTAGTTGTGTACTTTATTATGTAAAAAATTATTTAATGTTGTTTATCTATGAATGATTTGTGAATGATTCAATTTCAGGCTCGTAAGAACTAAGATGCAACGCTACTGCTGGAGTAGGGCTTCATTCCACATTTTCTGTCGATTTTCTACTTCTCAAGTAAGCAATGGTTTCCTCTAACTGGTTATTGAAAATGTTTGAAGCCTTGTCGGCTTATATAATTGTGGCATGGTCGGCTTGTATGATATTAGATTGTAGCGTGTATGATCAATTGCACAGGCGCACGTAGTCATTGTATTTAACTGATTGTTTGAACCTTGTCGGTTTTGTTACTTTATAATATAAATATTTTGTTCTTTATATTTGTTTGTTGTTCTACTCGTCGTGTTAAGTTAGCAATATGTTGCATAATGCACTGTTGAATTTTGCATTTACGTTGATCTTTGGGGGGGGCCCATTTTTGGGAGTTCGCCTCGGGCCTTTGAAATCACAGGACCGGCCCTGAGTACACACCATTCCAAATCTCTGTAAAAGCTCTGATAATGATCCCGTGGTAATATGGTGAATTCAGTCGCAAGAAACAGCTGAGGAGCTCTTTAAGATCATCTTTCGAGTAAATTTCTTTTTCCAGAATCATTTGCAGCATTGAGTGCCTAAAGTCGAGATATGGGTCGTCGGAGTCTTTCTCCACCGCCACGCTTTCACCTCCAATCTTTCCGAATCCTTGTACAGCTTGAAGGCTTTTGATGTCTGAATCTGGGTCGGAGGAGCAGTAGACGGGTGGGGTGTCCGCGGTGGAGGAAAATGTGGTGGCACCCCATGAGCTTGAAGAAGAATCGTGGTGGCGAGGTTGGTGGTGGTGGAGCTGGGGTTTGTCCCTTGGTTTTGGCCGGAATATGCTGGAGAGCCTTGGCCTTTTGCAACCAGTGCTGCATCCCAGGTTCACTGCCACTGTGTTGAGAATGTACCTTTTCTTGTTGCAGCTTGACATTGCAAATGAACAAGGCTTTTTCTCACTGTCTGTGTGTGTGTTCGGAGGAGGGCAGCGGTGGAGGAGTTAGAAACTCTCGACTCTGTTTGGGGAAATATTGTGCAATGGAATTTGGAGTAAAGAGGCAAGCTATGATATAAATTCAGCGTGTGAGATCGGAGGGGCCCTTCATACTAACGTCATAACAATTATTTGAGACAGCTTCATCTGTATCGCATAAATTAGGCAAAGAAAATGGAAAGTTAACATTAATGTATAACCTAGGACTTATATTGGATTGTCATGAATAACGTAACAAACCTATCTCGATTAAGTGTTGAGCAAATGTTTATTCAAAAATAAGAATTGTGGTGATACTTAAGGAAAAGTTGACAGAATAATTGTGTAATATTTGATGGAATTTTATAGGATAAATCCATATGTACATAATTATTGTACATAATGGATTACATAGGCTCATGTGGAAGAAATCCGATCGTGAATGCGAAGTGTTGAAAAGTCAAAAATTGTAGACTACTGATAGATGCACGCCACATGTCAATTATGTAATATATTATGTCAATGATTATGTACTTGTAGCATGGTCCAATTTTATATGACAAGGATGTAATATTATTTTATTGAAAAATGTGTGGTTAAAATGAGAAATGAGAAAAATATATTACACTATAATGGAGACAAAACAAGAGCTTAGTATAAAGAGAATTTAGTTAGCTCGACATTTTTCATTGGGATTTTGCCCTTATATAGATCATCAGATCGGATCTTGCTGCTCTAATCATGTCAAGCTACAGTTCCTGGCTTTCGTTTGCGTGTCACCACATTCTTTGAAGAGATTGCCGGAGAATTGGGTGGCTGATGGTTATTATAACACATATGCTATAGGCATGTACCTTAAACCATCATAACTCTCTTGATCAACTGTCGGGAGCGATGCCACTGTCCATCTCTTATGGTCTAACCTCTGTGTATGGGGCCTTAGGTCAATCTTATGTACCATCGTGTTTGATTTGGATAAAAAAATGTCTCTCTTGACCAATTCAAGGTGGACCCCTAAGTGATTCGACATTGATTTTCATATCAGACGCCAACAAAAATAGAGAATAATACATATTGTTTTATCGATTACATTTTATATACGATACTCAATATGAGTGGACATTATAATAAACAAGATTTTAATTTTTTCCGTTAGTAATAGATAAAATACAAAAGAATAAGAATGTATAGCTTCAAGGTGGATCAGGAACCTGACATCACTGTAGGTATGCTAATCTGGAGATGAGTTAAACAATCCGCCCTTTGATTCATCACCGACGGTTCTGATTTCATAAGCCAGTACAGTACAGGCTAATAAGGTTTGCCTTAATTATCTTTTGTTAATAGTTGCCGTTGTCATCTTTTGTTTAAGCCACATTACATGCAGACAGGGAAGAATATTATGAGGGAGGCATGGAATATTTTCTATCAATTCTTTAATCAATTGGAATTTAAATAAAATGGCTAAATGTTGGATATGTTTCTTTTGGCATATCATTAAGTGCTTGTTTGGAATGTGTTTGAAAGTTGCTTAAAACTCGAAGATCAAATTCAATAATTTATTTTATTTATATATTTCGAATCCATTTAGCAGGACTTTTATTTTGCTTTTACTCTTGTAGAATAGGTTCTCGAGACAAAACATTTCTAAAAAATTATCTAAACACGTTCAAAGCAAATTCTTAATCTAAACAACTTGGACCGTGATTGGAGTACAGGTCCCTGCCCGACCATACACAACAGGTGGGGTTGGGGCAAAATTTTTTTTTTAATACATGTGGGGTCCGCCCCACATGTGAGAGGCCTGTAAGGCCTCGGTAAGAAGAAGCCCTGTACTCAAGGCATTGCTCAAACAACTATGACTTTTCAAAAGGTTTATCAAAAAGACCAATCATCAACATTTATTAAATTTTTTTTTTACTAAAATCATCGTCAAACAACCCCTAAATTTAATCTCGGTTATCGAAGATAAACGTTCGAATTAAGGGTACTATGGTCTGTCTCCAAAAACAATTCACTTACAAATATAATAAATATAATTTTGTGAGGACAAGGTTGACAAGCTAGACAAATAGATTAATTGACAAATTTTGTTGCACATCTTTTCAATCAGAAATATTCTTTCGGTGAATGCTTTTAGGACTAATATTCACTCTATTTTGTGTTTAAAGTTAAAACATATGTTTTCTTAATGCTCAATTCCATCTCAAGTAAATGTTCCTTTTTACCATGAAAAACAGAAAACTTCTATCCGCTGTCTTTTATTTTGTTCTGTCATAGCAAAACACTGAAGAAATGGATATTAGGATTAAAATGAAATGGATATTTAGGCTGTCCAGGCCCGTTATGCAAAAAGCCCAATACAGTCTCCACTGGCCCATAGTCCACCCCAACCATGCTTCAAATATTTTTTTTGTAATGCTGTCATTTCTGGTCGAAGCATTAAAAGAATGGATTAAAAAATGAGGTATCGAAGACAAAATAATTAGGTGTATAAATTCTAAATTTAATATTTTTGTTAGAAATTAAAATTAAAATTTTATTTTGCCTCATTAAAATAGGAAGAGTGCAGTCTAATGACATAAATACCCTTGCAAAACGGTAAAACCGAATCATTATTCAAACCAATATGTAGAATCCCAAGTCCCAAGATATTAACTTCACTTGAATGACACGTAAAGTAAAATAATGCGAAGGCGTCTGTCGCAAGAAATCTCTTCCAAGTTTTAAACTGAAATTTTTTATCCAACTTTTCATTGCTGCACAACAACAATTGCGTCTCTATATTTCCATTTCTCCCATCTCAAGTTTCTGGAATTTATTTCATTATTCCAAAATTCAAAGATCCTTCCTTCGGTAATTATAATTCGTTATTTACTTGGTTTCTTGATTATACTCAAATTCCGTGCAGTTGATGATTACTTTCAGATTATTTCAGGAGTTTTTCCGAGCCGGAAACTGTGAAAGATGATAGGAGAAGTCGTAACCAGAGGTTCAGTGTACGTCATACAGTTAATCTTTCACTTTTCGACCTTTTTCTTTTGAATGGGTTTTCGTTTAAGATTACGATTGAGTGAATGATTGAGTTTTTTATGCTTGGATTGAATAATCTTGGATTCGTTTCAATGTTTCGAAACTGTAGAAAAGAATTAGAGTTGAGATTCAAGAACTCATTTTTTGGTGCCAATATTGGCAAGGAATTTTCATTTTCATTTATAAATTCTTCATGAAAAATGAAGTCCACCCTCAATTATTGGCATTTATTAGAACTAATAATTTAGGCCATGTTTGATTGCAATGAATTTCATAGAAAATGTCACATTCGAGAAAAACGAATTCCAATTTAGCAATTTGATTGTAACGTGAAAATGGAAATCGAATTCCAAGAAAAACAACTTTAAACTGTATTTTCATGGAAAACGAATTCTTATGAATTTTGTGAGTTTTTATTTTCCAATTAACATGGAATTAGAATTTATTTCCACATTTACCTATCAAACAGATCTTTAAAGAAACTTTGAACAAGTCAAGACTCTAAATACGTTACTCGAAAGCAAAGAGTTTACACAATCTAATCCTTTAAACATGGCATAAATTTTTAGGCAGAATATGAAAAAGACATCTGTATATATACAAGGATGATCTCTTGCCACGATAGACATGAACTTATTGTGCCCACAGCGAATGTGGTAATGCCACGTCAACTGTGAGCGCATTTTATCTCATTCTTCGTGAGCAAGCGAACAATTCTATCCATATATAAACTATATAATGAATGATATTTTAACATTTTTCTTATGAATTTGACAAAAGATTATAATATTTAGTACTATAATACGGAAACTATTGCCCAATTGGCACCCACAAGTATTTGATGGCTATACTCAAAAAATTGAGTCCACAAGTCTTTTGGCCCATTGATATCAATCATCATTGATGACGTTGAATTTTAACAATAAAGTGAATCACGTTCACAACCACAATTTTTAAATTGTCACTTTATAATGTCACAATCTACTTGATGTTGAAAATTCTAACTAATTCTTACAATAACTTTTTATTTTATATATTTTTTAGGGGTAATCGACGCTTTAATGGAGATCCTCAGTCGAGCACAACATTTAGCATGTTCAAGAACAAGCGATCATCGACCTCTTATCGTACTCAAATGCCTAAATCGAATCCATTCAAATGCTGGCCCAGAAAAATCCGATGTTGATAAGCATTTACATTCTCCGTGGATCAAATTTAGGCGATCCAAAAAAAATTAAAATATATGAAATTGCAGTAAATTTCAAATTTATTTATTTTGTGTGCTTCATGTTTTTTTCACCCAATTCAATAAAACCTTCTTGTTCGTTAAAATTCCAATTTTGCCATTACATCACAATAACAAGAAAAACAAAAATTGAAAAATCGTCCACGAAGCACAATTCTTACCGTTGTTATCTGGAGCTCCGAATATGTATAGCCCTAAGGATCCAATCAAGGGCCCGGGTAATTTGGCGATTCAAGAAGTCCAAGAAGGCGGCTACGCGCCGCCAGAGGCGGTGGGAAAAGCCGTTTCCGGCAGAGTCAGGGGAGATGGACATTGGCTGGAGATAAGCCCAGGCCGCCTGCTTCACGAGGCGATTGCGGATGCAGATATCGGACTCTAACTGAGCTTGATGGGGCGAGCTGGGCCTCGGTGAATTGACTGCAACTGAGGGTAAAAGGTCTTTTAGTGAAGTGTAGTTATGGGAGGCGGGCTTGATTGATAACAGCTCGATATCATCGGAGGGAAATGACGAGGATGAAGAAGATGAGGTGAAGGTGGAGTTGGTAATAGTTGTCGCGGTGGTGGTGGAAGAGACGGAGTTGTGTTGGAGAAGGATGAGATTGGAGGGGAGCACCTCAACTGAGGCCGAGATGGAGTTCCGGCGACGGATAAGAGGAAGGCCTTCAGCTTCTGGCCGCGGCAGCGGCGTAGATACGAAGTCGTTCATGGCTGCTGGACTGCTAGACAGAGATTTTAGAGAGAGAGAGTTCTTTAAGTAGTGATTCAGATGGCGCATAATAAGATTTTTGTTTGTTTGGGGTAACGCAATTATTGGCGTACGCTTTCCATATGCCACTGCTTATTGGTCAAATGAAAACTATTTATTACAAAATAAATAAAATATAAATTGTAATTATGTTACTATTCGTTTTTTAACGTAAGGTTATTTAAAAAATGCATTCTATAAAATTAGGTCTTTTATTGCAATATCAGACTTTATAATTTGATTCTTCCCATCCACTATTCCTTAACATTCCGATTACAACTGAAAATCTCATGTCGTCGAAAATCTTTATTGACATGCTGACAACGTTAAAAGACTACCTCAGACGAAACGCACTGATTAAAAAGCTCATAAACAACTAATTCCACGTAAATCGACTTTCCCCTTTTGCTAGGATGGTAAGAAAATCCCATCTTTAAATGTGACATAAATAAATTTTCTTGGAGGAACAAAAGGGTGCAAGGATCTGCCCCTTTAAGCCCTATTTCTATCCTGCTCTTGTTGTCACATTTCCTTTCGATCTTCAATCATATTGGTCGACGGCATGGTTTCAATTTGAAGTCCTGGAGTTGGAGATGGTGCAACCAAGGGCGGAGGTAGGGGTGAGCTATAGCCCAGCCCTACCCCCAGCCTAGAAGCAAAATTTTATTAATATTTGGTTAATTGAGTTTAAATATTTGGTTAATTGTGTATCATTTCAATTTTAGACTTGGATTGTAAATAAAGTTAATTGGGCTAAAATTAATATTTGGGATGGACAAATTTTATTCTTTTTAATTTGGGAAGATTTCATATTCAAGAGAATAAGTTTAGCATATTTCAAAAATAAGAAAACAAGTTTGAAATTTCCAAAATCAGATTTTTATTAAAAAATTTTAAATTTTTATTTATGAAATAAATTAATTTATTATTAAATATTTAATTCTAATTAACCCATCCCACCTTCACCACCCCTACCGCTCCGGTGACCGTTCCGATTACCGCCCTACTCCGGCGAACTTTCCGACGACCGTTCTGGCGACCGCTCCAGCCACCGTTCCGATTCCGGCGATCGTTCCCCGCGACTGCTTCGATTCCGACGACTCAGATCACAAGTCGCAGCCCAGGTCACAACTCAGGTCATAGCCTAGGTCACAACTCAGGTCACAGTCCAATTCACAAGTCACAGCCCAGGTCACAAGTCACAGTCCAGGTCACAACTCAGGTCACAAGTCACAACTCAAGATTTTGTTCATAGTCACCGATTATTTTCAAATGATCACAGCATAAGTTACAATTTTTTTGCACATGGCTCAGATTAATATTTAGTCACAATTAGTCCATTATGCGGTCCCAGTTGGTCACGAAACACAACACAGATTCAAACAACCACCGCACCTCACAACCACAACCACCAGACCATCGCCTACATTGCACCACCGCCATTAAAAAAAAACACCACCCCAGCTACCTGCAAGCCGGCACCACCTCACCGTCAAACCGCCATCATTTACAAACCACCACCAACTACTGCACAACCACCCAAACACCATTAAAATCACAAATTCACATGAAGGAAATAAAATTCACACTTAAAGATGCTATCCGGAGGAGGAGAGAGCCGTAACCGAACGAAATCAAAAATTGACGGTGACGTTGACAAAAACCAGGGCAGCGTCGAATTCTTCGAAGGACACACACCTTACACGAGCAGGTCATCAACCCAAACCCCTACGCCACCCACAACAATCCCTATTCAGCAGCCGCTGAACAGTTTACTCTCACAAAAACCCAGCGTTTCAATTTTCTTCTCTCTTTCTTCCCCATCTCCCTGATCCAAAATCAGCTTCATGAATCTCACATCCTAACTGAAAGCATCCATCCATATTCATGAATGGCGTCCTCCGCTCCTCCTCCGACGCCGGCAGCAGCTTCGCGACGTTATTGTCGGCGTCGCAGCAGCTTCGCGAATTAGGGCAGCATTAGAAGGGGAGGGAGGGGAAGGAGAGGAAGAAGAAGGGGAGGAGAAGGGAGGGGAGAGAGAGAGAGAGAGAGAGAGAGAGAGAGAGAGAGAGAGAGATACGGGAGGAAGGGGGGTGAGGGATTTACAGTGAAAAAATTAGTGATTTTATGGTGGTGTAACGTGTGTATTGCATGATAAATATTTAGTAAAAATATTTACTTTATAAAAAATTTAATTAAAATAAAATATTTGATTTTGGAATTAATAAAACTTGGATCTGATTTTGGAAGTTGGATCTTGAAACATAAGGTTAGGTGTAATTACCACTTTTAATTTTTCACCATGAATTTGCTTCTGGGTTGGAGAATTAAATTTTGGGTTGGGCTAATTTTATTCTTTTTAGTTTTTCACTATGAATTTGCTTCTGAAATGATGTTATTATCAAAATAAGTAATATGCTATATATTTAATTTTATTAGTTTAAAAATATATTTGTTAGAACTTTATTACGAGTGTTTAAAAATATATTATGACCAATGTTTTAAAAACTGACCTGGTCATTGACCCCAAAAAAAAGTGAAAGTGTCAAAATGTTCAACCGAGATGGAACCGTGATCGAACTGAATGCAATAAATACATACAAAAATAATAAAATACCATGAAAACAATAATTTTTTTTATTTTCATATTAATAATTCAAAGTAAATCTAGTTTTGTTAATTAGATTCATTATCCTACAATTAATCTCGATACTTCAAAAATTAAAAATCAATATGTTAAAATAGTTTACTTTGTTAAATTGAAATAGTTTAAACTTATAGAAAATGATATGTAGCATTAATATATTAATAATCAAGTGCGATTTAAGTTAAATTTGAAAATTAAATAAATCAAAGGATGAAGGTGAATACTACAATTTAATTAGTTGGGATTCAAAATCAAATTAGTCAATTAAACATATATTTGAAAAATAATTTTGATGGACATTTTAACATTTTTTTGTTATGCCACAATCCCACATTGGAAGTTTATGAAATCATTTGAGAGAAGTGCATCTAAAAAATGAACATGTCATCCAATAGTTTTCTATGGGCCTTTGAATTGTAATTTATGAGGTTTATTCATGAAGTTAAAAATTTTTAAACTAAAAAAGAAAAAAAAAATTGGGAAAAGCACCAAATCGCGACCAATTCACTAGTTTGCGGTTGAACTGGCCGGTTCAGTGAGTTTTGAACGATTTGTCATAATCAGTTAACCGGGCATGATTTTGCCCGATTTTGGGTCCAGTTTTTGTTTTACCGTGTGGTTTAGAGTATCTTTTATGGTATAAGTTCATTGAAAAAAAATTAAATTTCAACCCAACCTTTCTGGCGCTACCCCTGGGTGCAACTGATTTCCCTTTGGCTCTGCTTGAACCCCCGGCTTATTTTTTGCTGGTCAATGCTTGGAGAAGACAACATGCTTTCACAAACCAATCCCAGGAGTTGCCATGAAATGGAAGTCATTATCAAGTCTTTGAGTTATATCTTAAAAGATCAATTTTATTAAGAGGAATGATTCAGACTCTTATGTATATATTTTGATAATTAGTCAATAAAAAATTTATCTTTTAACCGTTAAGAGGATGGTTGCTCCTTGTCAAAAGATGTCATTAATTTCTTCTTTCTTCTCCGAAGCTAAAGCCTCCTGTACGTCAAACAAGATAAGAAAGTGGAGTGAAAATTTTCTAAAACTTAGCAAGCAAATTTAATTTAAATCAAAATCAATAATTAATTTTAACCACACATTTTATGGGATCCACAATTTTTCAACCATACATTTAATTAATTTTTATCAAAATTTACTAAAAATCTGATTTTAATCCTTTCCAAATAAGGGCTTACTGAAGTTTTCATGTTCACATTTGCATGACGAAATAAATAGAGTATTAATGTCCGACCTTTTTAATAGCAACAAACGAGTTCTAGATATCATATGGCAATTTTTTATTTTTTTTCTTTTTGCTGGCTTAGTTTTATTTTCATTTTATTAATATTTGGATTTCCATCTCAAAATGTTATTTCTATTATGTGGAGTTGCTCAAATTCTTATATGTTGATTTATATTTCTTTATTTAATTGATAAAAAATATATTTTAATATGTCCCACAAGATAGTAATTCGTTTGAATAAATAAATCTTAAAATTCGTGTGCTCGTTTTTTAATTTTATCTGATTGAATTGCTCGTTGAAGTTTAATAAATTTTGATACTATATTAAACTGTGATTTCATCATAAAATGTCAATATTTTTAAGAGAAGTAATCCAAATCATTATATATTCATCTATATTTTGACCGATATAAAATATATCCATTAACATATTGGCCAATTGATGATACATAAAACGGTAACTCTCAATACATATAACACAATTTTCTCTGTTGCTGAAAAGTATCGGGCTTATACGCTGCCTCTACAAGTCTGTCAAATGAAATTGGACTTAGGCCGTTGTCAAAGCCAACATGGGTCGGACCCCAAATGCATCTTATAATGGGAAAAATTCATATGGTGATTACAATACACAATTTCAAAATTAAGAAATGAGTTTTAAAACTTAAAAAATCGGGTGACAATTAAATTTTACAAATTAAATAAATTATTAAAAAATATTAATTACATATATTAAAGTCACAATACTATAAAATTTGGTCACAATTTATCGAATGAATTGATCACAAATTATTTTTGGATCGCAAATAAAAAAATTAATAGATCATAATTTATTTATTAGTCACAAATCAAAATTTTTATAGATCACAATTTATTTATCGATTTCAAATCATATATTTTATAAGTCGCAAGTTATTTCAGAGTTACAAATTATCGAGTTAGTTGGTCATAACTTACCAAATTGTGTCACGATTACAAATTTAGTCATAATCACAAATTTTTTAGGTCACAAATTAACTAATTTATTGGTCACAACACCCAAATAATTAATCACAAACACTCTTTGTCCCAATCATTCACTATCGTCGTCGCCGCCACCACCACAACCACTGGTACGACACTCTACCACCACTAGCACCGCCATCTCACCACCACTACCAATCTTCATCCCACTCCTACATCACCGTCGTTGCCACCACCACCACTGCCATCTTACCACCACTGCACAAGCACCACCACTGGCTCCACTGGCTCCATTGCACCATTACAACCTCACCACACCACCACTACACAACCACCTAAAAGCAAGATGCAAAATAAGAGGGTGGGGTGCCATTGATAAAGAAAATCACAAGATCCAACTCAGCAAAGAAACAAAAAACACAGATGAAAAAGAAAATCATTGCTAGTAGAAACGATGGGCGCGTGTCGCCGTTGCTTCACGTGTAGCACCGTCGCTCACTAGATCGCGCCATACTTAAGAAGCAGCGGTGATGGATGCGTCTCGCAGCTGTTTCGATCCTTGTGCCGCCTACCACCAGATCTCGCCATACTTAAGATGCAGCAACACCTATTCTCGCTATACTTAAGAAGTAGAGGTACTAGTTGTCGCTGCTGGCACCTGTTGCTGCACGAACAGGCGTCAACATTGCGACTTCAGCGAAGTTGTCGAAGGAATGGGTGGAATGGAGAGGGGGATGAGAAAGTAAGAAGAGAGAATATGGAGAGTGAGAAATGATTTTTAGAGTTTGGGATGAAATTGTGTTGGGGTCGATAAATTTTATAATATTATTATAGTAGTTGAATTACCACCTGATTTTTAGTTAAATAAAACTTATATTTTATTTTTGAATTGTCATCTTTAGAAATAGGTTGGTGTGTAATTTTCACTCTTGTAATTTACCTCCTTTTTACTTTTTCCTTTTAATATTCACGTATATTCAAGTTGATATTTTATATTGTATGTATAAAGAAAAAAAGTGAGGGAAAAATCAACTTTATTTGGGCTTCCTATTGGGTTTTCCCCGTTTCAACTTTCAAATGAATATAATTCAAGTTGGTTCTTAATAAAAAAAAAAGTAAAGTAAAGTTAAGACTTTTTTTTTTCATTAGCTTTAAGAATGACTTTATTTATTTTTGTTTTATCCAAATAATAATATTTGAGACGAAAATGTACATAAGATCAAATATTTCGAGCTAGTACCTCTTGAAAATTTAGATTGATGTCCTAACTTAACCTGCCCCACCTTAAGCTCATTCCTTATCTTTAGGATAATGTTCAGCAATCATTGTTTCTTGCTTTGATATGAGAGTGAATGGGCTTCTACCTAGAAGAAAGCCCGACTTCTCTGAGCAAAATAACTTCTCTGAAACTAAGAAAATGAACCGTTTAAGCCCTGTTCTCTTTCCCGTTTTTAACCCGTTTTCTGTTTTCAATTTTTCGAAACGACGAAAACGCGTTCTCTTTTCCATTTCTGAAAACAAGTTTTCGAAAACGGCTAATTTTTTTTCAAAGAAAATGGAAAACGAGGTTTTCCACGTTTTCAGAATTTTCAACCAAAACAAGGCCAAAAAGGCCAAAACGCGGTACTGTTCAGAAACAAGTGAAATCGGCTGGAACCCTATTCCTCTTTCCCATCGTCTTCCGCTTTGCCCTTTCTTCCTCACGCCGTTTCCAAAATCGACCAGCTCCCACTGCAGACTCTCCGGCTTCGCGTGCGAAATCAGGTTTGCCGTCTAGTTCTTTGCTGGATATTTTTGTGCTGTATGTTATAGATGTTCGATTATATTTTCCTTGGGTCGATTTCGCACCGCGTGTTCGATCCCATCTCTTCCTCTGCGTGTTCTCGTTTCGGTTCGTGGACATGGGGGGCGATTTTGATTTAATTGGATGGTATATCTTTGTGTGTTTGTGTAAGAAACCGAATTTTGGTCGGTGCGTGATTTCTGTGCAATTTCGAACCTTCGAACCTACTTCTTCATGGGGGGCGATTTTGATTTAATTGGATGATATTCTGCTTGTTCGAACCTTCTTCTTCATGGGGGGCGATTTTGATTTAATTGGATGATATTCTGCTTGTTCGAACCTTCTTCTTCATGGGGGGCGATTTTGATTTAATTGGATGATATTCTGCTTGTTCGAACCTTCTTCTTCATGGAGGGCGATTTTGATTTAATTGGATGATATTCTGCTTGTTCGAACCTTCTTCTTCATTATGACTGCTCCATTTGTGACCTGCTCCATATGTTCATGTAAAACTTGGGAAAATCTAGTTCCTTTTTTCTGAAATTGCTTACCATAAGTGCATGCTTATTAGAGGTTCAGGAATGAAGTAGTATTGATGAAAATATAACGAACCTGTAATGTGTTGTTCAGGTTGTATTTGCTAGTTCATTTTCATCTTCTTTTGTAATACCACATTTTGTTCATTTTCCTCTTCTTGACAAAATGGCCATTTCCTGAAATCTCACCAGTGATCTTCTGAATCTGTGCTTTTATATTTGCAAATTGCTTCATCAATTCCTGTTTCTATAGTGTCAAATCCTCTACAAGTGCCGTGACAGAGGAAAAATGATCTTTCAATGATTTTGCTTTCTTCTCTGATTGGATCTGTTAAGTTCACAAATAGCTCAGTCAATGAGCAATGTCATCTGACATTTAGAAAAATCAGAACCTTGGAATTTTGAATAATATGACAAGTTTAACAAAATTGAACTCCTAGTTTACCTTTTTCTATCAGCATCTTGAGGTATATCCTTTTGTAATCCCTTGAACCAAAATCTCTTAAGCATTATCTGAAGGATCTTGCAATTCCTGATGGTCTGAGACCACCTGTTTTCTATGTTTGAAATTCTTTATTGAATTTATGACATTAGACAGTTTTGACGAGTGTTTTCGTTGTTTCGGTTTGTAGATATGGGTGATGGCTGTCTCCTTGGAAAAGTGGTAGAACTTGTTGTCTCGGTATTCCCTTTCAAAGAAAGAGCTGCACCAGGCCTTGACCTACCAGCAGATGGGGGCCTGTCTGGTAAAGTTGTTCGCAGGTTTGGGGTGTTTCAAGTGGAAAATGCAGGGGTACAATAGGTGTGGTTGAGGCCGAACTCGTGGACCAGGGGAGCTCGGGCGGGAAGCTGAAGCAAGATTACGCCTTGCAAGAGTACGTCCTCCCGAGGTCAAGGTCCCGTTACGGGAGATATAGACGGTCTTTGGGTTTCGACGAGTAGGTGTTGAAGGCCTTGATGTTGTTGACTACCAATAGAGTTCATGTTGGCGAGAGACATGTGGCCTAGAAATCGGAGTAGAAGGTCTTGAGTTTTGGGATGGTCTCGGTTTCTCGAGTGGAAGGTATGTTGGGGGCGGGATGGACTTTACAAGGAGTTGAAGATCTTGAGACCTTTGCACGTGCGTAAGGGGTTGAAGATCTTGTAACGAGATGAAGAGCGGCGATTAGGAGTGGAAGATCTAATATAAGATGACAACGATGCGAGCTCGTGTTAAGGACGGAGTTCGATTTATTCGAATTGATACTATCTTGGAAACTAGAGACGAGAGGGACGAGTTCTTTGAAGCGCTTCGTGTTGGTCTTGCGGGGCACGTTTGCTCTCGATTGAGACGCGAAAAATTTGAAATAAGAAAAATTATACCATAATTGTTGACTGGTTGGAAGCCACCATTGCCAATAAGGAGGATGTCGAAGAAGGCTTGTGATGTCACTAGGAAGAGGAGGTGATGATGCCAATCCCACCAGGTGAGGGACCAAGGTTAATGCTGTGGATCCTGACTACCAATAGAGTTCATGTTGGCAGATTGAATTTTAGATTTTGAAGTCACAAGGATGAAAATAAGTTCTTTACATTTTTTGTGATGATGAATGTTATCTTATGAAATAACACCAGCATCTTAGGACATCTTTTTAATTTGTGTTGGGATTATAATTTTTTTTCTTACAGCTGAAGGAAATTTGATGAACATTTTTTTTTTTGAATTTATGCATTTTTAATTAATGGAGCAACGAGACATTTGTGTTATTGGGAGGCATTTTGCAGAATAGTTTTGGATATAAAACTTAATGGGAGCTATCAGATTTTCTCACTCAACTCACTACAATTCATTTTGTTACCCAACTCATTTTTATAATTTGCCTTGATGGGAGCTATTGATCTGTAGTGGTTGATAAATTTGACATTGATGTCTAATGATGTTGGTTGTGTAGTTAATGGAATGTAGAGGAAGATAATGTCCATTAGGCTTGATGAAGTCTTTATAATTATATTAGTTATAATTTTATATCATCCTTCCGAGTTTGATGCAAACAATAGATGAATGTAAGATTCAATGAACAAAATTGCTTTCAAAAATGTTTACAGAGGAACTGAGAACAAATGGATAAAATCTCAATTAAGATTAATTCCATTAAAACATCTATCCAAACTTGGTTGTGACTTGATACTTGTTAATTCTTGTCATAAGTTATGTACAAGGACAAAAATAAAAATTTGTCAAATTTAATTTAATTTGTATTTTTTATACTTGGAAACAAATATTTCAAGTTTCACCAACTTAAAAAAGAATATGTTATTTAATACTATATTAAAATCAAACTATTAAAATTTATTGAATAATCAGATTTTTTGAATCAAATATTATAAAAAAATATATTCTCAAAATTTCAAAACAAACGCGTTTCCCATTTTCATGTTTTGAGAAATAGTTTCTCAGAATAACAAAAAGAACGCGTTTTTAGAAATTTCAAAACAGACACTCAAAACACAAAATACAAAATGAATTCAAAACTCAAAACACAAAACTGAAACACAAAGAGAACGGCCCCTTAACCTTTCAAATAGGTCAAGTGAAAAAATTAATTTACTAGCAATTCTTCACAATAAAAAATTGAGATTTAAAAATGTATAAGATTTATCATACCAGTGTGACAAGATAATATAAGCATTTCATTTAGCCCATGTTTTGCATAGATTAATATCTGATTTTAATTTCAAATTTTAATTAATAATTAATTTTAATCACATATTTCATTGAATCCACTACTTTCAACTACACATGTCATCAATTTTATTTTTTTCAAAATTTACTAAAAATTTGATTTTAATCTAGACTAAATAGGGGCTTAATATTTTTAATCATGTGTAGTTGAACCAACATGCTAAAAATATCATACTAATTAATAAATTTTAAAAATTACTGTACACACACAAATTTAAATTGTTCTTAAAATCTATTTCAATGATCTAACAAGCACCTGACATCTCTTCCTTGGAACTCCCAGTTTTTTTTAATTTTTTTATTTTTTTTTGGGTTTGAAAGTATAGTTAGAGAAACATTTAGGACGTATTCTCTTTACCATTTCCAAACCGTTTTTTATTTTATATTTCAAAACTGTAAAAACGCGTTCTCTTTCCTATTTTCGAAAATGCGTTTTTGAAAACAAAATTTTCAAAATGTGTTTTGGGTGTTTTCAAAATGTCAAAAAGAATACATTTTCAACAATCTCAAAATTGACACTCAAAACACAAAATTCAAAATGAATTCAAAACCCAAAACACAAACTTGAAACACAAAGATAACTGCCCCTTAGCTCCCCTAAAATTTTCGACACTTAGCTCTTGTTTTGTAGAAATTTTTAATTTAAATCACATATTTTATGGATCCACAAATTTTTAACTAGACATTTTATTATTTTTTTTTTATCAAAATCTAACTAAAAGTTCGATTTTAATCCCTACCAAATAATGACTTAATTTGATAATTTTTATGGTTAGCTAACCCAAGATGACAACTTATAATTTACAAGATCTTAGGCTTATATACTTATAATATGTTTTGATTTATCAATTTAGGCTATAAAAATGTAGAACGGGTAAAGCCCACTTGGCAAATGTCCAACGAAACCTTCAAAGAAAGAACACCAACAAGGTACATATCACCACGTGAGTCATAATTATCAATATTATGTTAAGTTAAAAAAGACATGTATAGACTTGTTCGCTTCCATGATGGGTGTAACTTGGTCCACCTTAAGAGCAGATAGGGCTGGGCAAAATGTCCGAACCGAACTGAACCGAACCGGAACCGAACCGAACCGAACCGAACCGAGCGGGTTTTCTTAACTTAAAAACCCGAAGAACCGAAAAATTTTGGTTCGGTTCTCGGTTCTAGACATAGAACCAAAGAACCGAATAAGAACTGAATTTTTTTTGATAAATCAATTTATTTTATTTTTTCTAAACAAATTAACAATTTTTTGTTTGTAGTTTTGTTTTTATTTCCTATTGGACTTAGTTTAGATTGTGTTTGATTTCAGTCTTGGGCTAGACTTTAGTTGATATTTTAGCCATTCATGGTTGGGTTTAGGGTTTAGTTGCTAAAATCGAACTTCGTATTTGTATCTACTTCTTGTTATTAAGCCCTTGTTTGGCCAGCATTCTTGTGAAGAAAAAAAATGAAGAATTGGACCATTTTTTTCAAATTAGTGGGCCCCTCCCTCTCACAAGTTGGTCAAATATTTCGGCGGCCCCATGTCTAACGGTAAGAAAATTTTTAGAAATGGGAAAAAAATGCCCTCCAAACAGGGGCTAATATTAGTATCTACTTTCAGGTGTATTTATGTAGTATTATTTTAAATATTAAAAAATTTAATTATAGTACGGAACCGAACCGAACCGAACCGAACCGAACCGAACCCGAACCCGAACGGTTCCAAAATTATATTTGGAACCGACGGTTCCATTTACTAAAGAATCGAAAATTTCTGGAACCGAAAAAAACCGAACCGAACCGAACCGACCCGCGCCCACCCCTAAGAGCAGATTTAGGGGGGCACAATCAAACTTTCAAAAAGTGACGAAAAAATTAAAGTAAATAATATTTTATTACAATTGTTCTCTACATGTTCAAATATTTTGATAACGTTCCATAATTAAAGTGAGAAATAGAGAAAAATTTAATGTAATTTCGTAATTCAAATCAACAAAGAAATTGAGTATACAATCTTGGTCATCAAGAACTACACAAATTTTGATAGAATTCAAGCCACAGATTTATATGTACATTTCTTAAATTTTGAAACTTATTTAACAGATGCAACAAGTAAATTAACAAGGGACTAGAAAATGGTAAGAGCCAGATTTATTTTCGATACATCAAATACTCGAGAAACAATCCTTGTTCATTCAAGTTCAATCATATTGCATAACTCTTTCTTCTGATTACATTCAGTTAGACCAAATTCTCATAGGCTAAAAGGCTCTCGAAATTTCCTTAAAAATGTCACTTCAACTGAGAATATCACTTGTGAATCCCATGCATTACAAGAACGTAACTAAAAATTCAACTAAGAATTCTTCTATTCCCATTCATTGATTTAATTCAAGTATACGATCATTTTACACTGATTACTTCGTTTAGTACTGGTTTTAGAACTATAGCTCACGGAAGTCTTGCCTACTAGCTTTTTCTTTGGGTCAGATCTTAGAATTCTTTGTCGCGATTGAACTTGAAATGACTATAGAGTGGAGACAAACTTTTCACTGTTTCATTTGGCAATGCAATTTCCAACATTTGATAGTGACTATAAATCATTTAAACAAAGATAAATGAGATTTGAAGTTTTGAACTATTCTTATTCAGTCATTCAATATTATCATAACCATTCTCGTACCCATTTAACAATATACATCCTTAATTTTACCATGAAGAAGAGACGACTCAGTCGAGAAAAAACATTGGTTTGAAATGAATGTTGATTCATTTTCCTTTCATATTATAAAAAAAAAAAAAAAAAAAATTGGGGGGTGGGGTGGGGTGCCCCCAGGCCACCCCCCAGGTCCGGCCTGTGTACATCATAGTGGTGTATGACCCAACTCGAATAACATAAATTAATTTATTATTTGCTAAGGTAGTAATAATTATCACAAAAAGAAAACTCCACTTGCTTGGTTCCTCCATCACTTAAAAAAAGAATCCGATTATTGTAGTATTAGAGAAGATTCCAATGGGATTATGCCATTAATTAACGTCCATTTGCCAACCGTATGAATTTAGGTCTGTTTGACAAGACATCTTCTTTTTTGCTTCTACATAAAGTTACATTAGATCAGTATTCTGTAAAATTTCTTATGGTAAGATAAAGTACCCTAAAAAATTTAGCCAAATTCGTTTAAAAAATAATTTTTTAATTTCAAAAGTAATTTTTAACTTCTCAAAATCTGTGCCAGAGTACCCTTTATCCCATATAAAGAAAGATTAAAGGGAATGCAATTCCACTTCCATTGTGAGTGCCTATCCTTAGTCATCTAAAAATATTTGACTTGTAGTGTCTTTTAAGAAAAACAAATAATTAATTATATGGTAGATCTTTTCTAGCTTGTTGCACCCAAAATGTACCATGACTCTTCTATATAAATGCTAATCTTTCGAACATACGCAAGATTTCACAATCATTTAGAAAATCCTCAATAGAACATACATTCTACATATTTTATTTTATTTTTTTCAATATTTTTCCCTCTAAAATGACAAGGATCCAACATGGTAAGTGGTTGGAGATGCTAGGAATTAATTTAAGTAAATAAAAAGATAATTTAATTGATAGAAATATATTTCGTGTAAATAAAAAAGAAAAAAAAGAATAAACGTAAATCGCAAAAGAATGATGTGATTTTATTAAAAAGTTAGAAAAATAAAGATGCTGACCAAAATTAACATGACCTAATATTATTATGAAATCTTTGTTCTCATTATATCTTAAGGTATAATTTACGATAATTTTGACAGAATGGGGAGAAATATTTATGTTAGTGTCTTCATGTTTATTGAAAATAAGACTTAACCAATTCTTTCAATTTTCGTGTGAAAATTGCCAAAAATTTTTGGAAACTCAAACCTCAATTTCAAAAAACAATTTACTTTACTCTATGTCCACACCACATTAGATTATTCTAAGCCCCTATTTGATTTAGCTAAGAAGTCAGAATTTTAGTAAATTTTAAAAAAAATTGATGAAATGTGTGGTTGAAGAAATAAAACTCGCGAGTCCAAATAATGAAATTTCTTGTTAAAATTAATTTTTTTTATTTAGATTTTTATCAATTTTTTTATCTAAATCAAATATGGGCTAAAATACAGTGGCAGTGGCAATTAAGATCATAAATGATGTTTTCTACTTCTGAAGATCTGCAATCTTCATACCTTTTCCCTTCCAAAAGAGTTTGTAGTTCATAATTTGCAAGCTATTCAGACAAAGTGAACCCAGAAGGTGGTTCCATCTGATGTGGAATGCAATTCTTGAACAATAAAGATAAAAACAGAGCCATGCACTTGGTTCACTGAGGGAATTCCACTTTGCAAAAGTTGAAGAAATGGATTGTGCTGTGTGCACCATTAACCTAAAATAAATTATAGTGGTGAATCACTTTTCCATATTCTACTGAATAGTAACCAAAAGAAAAATAGCATAAAGGGTTTAATTCAAAGCTAATAATTTGCAAAACCCTTTATTTTCTAAGAGTAATTAATTAAGTTCTAGAGTGATCAGAAGGGGTGGACCACCCCACTTTGCTTATTAGAGTAGGTAATTTGGGTCCCACAATCCTATATTTTGAATTTAATGATGGAGGAGAGAAGGGGCATTTTTTTAAGAAGAAATTGCACAAAATGTCAATTTTTGGCTTTACATTTGCAAAAATGTCACTTTTTTAAACTCTTTCCAAAATTGTCAATTTAAGACGTTTTTGCCCCTCTGCATAATAGAAATACCTTGCAAGAAAGTGTTGTTGGGGTTTGCTAATGAAAAATTCCCCTATTAATATTTTAAATTCTTTTATCTTTTTTTTTTAAAGAAAACTATTATTACTCAATATAATATAATATAAACAATTTTTATAATATTTAAAGTAAATCATCACATCACAACATTAATTATATTCAAATCAAACATTAAATGCTCCTAAAAAGGTGGTATCAAGGATATTTTGGACATTTTACATCAAAAAAGTGACATTTTTGCTCACAAAAAGTGAAAGTGACAATTTTTTTTTGGATTTTCAAATTTAGTGACATTTTTGAAAATTCCCCTTTTTTTAAAGCTTTTACGTCTCCCAACAGGAGTGTGAATAATGTTAGTAGTTCGATTATGTGACACTGTATAGTCATGCTCAAGTTTTGTATCGAAAAAACGGGAATTTTCACGTGGTAATTCTTGTGGTGCTCTTCCTTTCTTACCTATCAGTCCTTGTATAAGTAGACTTTTACATTATGTTTATTGTCTCATTAGATTGGAACATATACTCGCAAGTTATTCAAACTTGGGATTCCAACTACTTGGAGCCCATGGTGTGATAAAGACATCCTCCTCAATCATTATCATGGGGTTCAATTCAATCCAAGCAATGTACCTACCAAATATGTGACAAAAGAAAAACTCAAAGACCTTGTTATATATAGCAATTAATTAATATCTTAATTATGACTTTAAGAAATGAGCCGCGTAACATGTGCTGCTTAGATCTGACATAACTAATACGATTTTTGTAAGTCGAAACTTCTTAAGATGATAGATGATAGTGGTCACGATGTTGTTGTTGAATGAAATTTAGGGGGGTGTTTCCTTGGACAACTAAAGCAATATTACAATGATACATCAAGTATGTGTTTAACCATCACATTGCATGGATTGATGTCAAATGAGATTTCGTTACGCTCTTGTTTGGAGTAGATTAAAAGTTCGATAAAAAATTTAAATTAAAGTTAACAATTAATTTAACCACGCATTTCATGAGATCGACAACTTTTCAACCACACATTTAATCAATTTTTATAAAAATTCGAGCTTAATCTACATCAAACATGTGCTAAATGTGTTGCCCAATGTTGATCCATCATCCGTCATGGTCGAGTGACTCCTAATTGCATCTAATAATGAGCCAAGCCAAAATCTATGCAACAACCCGATATATAAATCTTGGGTTCAAACAATGTGAGAGCTATGTCATCCATCATTTCATCTACATGACATTTAGTTGTTATCGCTAAAACAGAGAGTGACGAAGTGACAAATATGATAACATTTTGTTAAGTTCATTGACAATTTGAAAAACATTTATAGTACAATAGCTGCTGAGAAACTTTCGGAGAAGTTCAGTGACGACGCGAAGAGATTCTAAAGTTCAATGAGTTAAATATTTTTGTGAAAGTTCGATCGCAATTGGGATAGTACTCAAGTTACTAAACTATGAAGCTCCAACACAGCCATATGAAGATTGAACACAAGGAGCCAAAACTTTCACGAGCGCTCTTATAATCCTAGTTTTGATGGCTACGTATCACTTTAACATATGAATGAAATTCTTAAGACAAGAGTTTGTCCTTCATCAATGTCACATTGGGAAAACGCAAGGCAACCTCAAATTTAACGATGGAGGGAAAAAAACCTAATTTTCCATGAAAGCAATTCATGTAAGTTATCACTTGTATTATAGCTAATTACATTATTAGCTGGCACAAAATGAACTTGGATCTTAAACTAATCACTTTTTTTTTATCCTAATTCATCGTACCTGATTTTGACATTTAGATAATAAAACATGAGTAATGATCTCCTTAACGCCGTACTTAGTTTATTCTAAGCACTGTATTTAGGAGATCATTACTAAATAAAACATATCGTTATTAACATTTCATTGTAAGAAGTTTACAATAAAAAAAATTGCGTACCCTATTCTCCCTCTCTTTTCTTTTTCATGATAATTACATAAAAATTAATGACGGCTCCCTATTTATGGAAAAATATTAGGACAAAATTGAGCTCCTGTTTGATGAGAATTAAAATAAATTTTTAGCAGATTTTATTAAAAAGTTGATTAAATGTGTGATTGAAAATTTATGAAACCCATAAAATAAGTGGTTAAAATTAATTATTTACTTAGACTTAGATTAAAAATCTGAATTTCAATCAATAACAAACAAGGGTGAAATTTCTAAATCATCCTCAATAACATTTTAGCTCTAATAACGGCGACACAACTTTTTATATATATATATATATATATATATATATATATATATATATATATATATATGTGTGTGTGTGTGTGTGTGTGTGTGTGTGTGTGTGTGTTATAAATAAGAATTTTCAAATAATACTTGTCCTAAAATTATCGATGATCCATGTATTATGAAAATTTCTATATGTCACTAGATTTACTTGTTCGATTTATACTTTCACTTTTAACATATGTAATAATCTATTGTCGAGTTAATTACTGATAATTTTTTTTCATATTTATCAATGATTTTATTATTTATATTCTTAGCATAGTAGATTCATTCCATTTGGCGATCATTAATTGTAAGTTGAATTTGACATATTCAAAATTTCAAAACTAGACAGCATGATTGTCTTTGTGTGTAAGAACAATATATTTCATAAAATAATTAATTCCTTCGTTTGATTCCACGAAATTTTTATTGTGAGTATCCCTAGATGTTGGAACAGACAATGACCACATAGAAAACTTGCAAAGAATAATTCCTGTCTAAATGCAATTATTCTCACTTGTGTTCTTGTGCTGGTTTGGCCAAAAATTTCAACACCCAATCATGAATGTGAATAAGTTGTTAAGAATTATACAAATAATCTTTTTCTTACTGGAAATTTATGAAGTTTATATTTTAAATTTTGACCAAAAAGATGCTCTAATAAAAAAATTCATTTATTTTATCATTTGGTTCTATTTCTAAACTACTTTTCCTCTTCTTTGTACAATCGTTTAACAAAGTATGGATATATTGTATATATATCTCAAAGATCGAGGAATACGATCTACTTAAATTATGGTGTCGCTTCATTCCTCGTAATGGGAATAAAGTGGTTCACAATTTTTCAGTCTAACTGATTTGTCAACGTATACATAATAATGACAAATCAAAAAGTTTATCGAAATACGTATAATACCAAAATATATAGTGAAACCACATGTAATTGCATCACTAAAACCTAATTTAAAAAAAAAATGAAAATCAATGAATATAAATGTTAGACATTACAATATAGTGCATTTATCATAATGTATCCGACTCTTACTCGCTACTTTCTTATGTAATACATTTTGACCTACCCACGCTCAATTGTATAACTTTTACTTATTGGATTAGTTTTTTTTTTTTTTTTTTCTTTTCCTTTTTTAAAAAGGGCCGGCAAGGGTTTTGCTTTGTTACCATTAGAGCCATAATATTTGGCCGTAAAGATCGATCGACATTGCAATCGAACATGTTTCGAAAGATTCTATCGTGCAGGGACGGATTTAGGGGGCGCTGTAGCCCCCCCTCCCCCCCAAAAAAAACTTTTTGGTTAGAAAAAAAAAATTTTTTGTAAAAATTTTTTTTTTTAAAAATTCATGTGTAAAATTTTTTTTTTTTAACGTATTAGTTCCCTCTTACCTAGATCCTGGATCCGTCCCTGCTATCGTGATGATCCGTTTGGACCTATATAGCTCGACCCATTTAAACACGTATTTTATATGAGGATTCTCTTAGGTCTGCAGCATAAATGTAGGTATATGACACAAAAACCAAGACTGCATCAAAAAATTTGGCCAGAAACCACATAGGAAATATCCAAAGCCATCCCACAAATTGGGGACGAATCTCATTTTATATCAAGTACATAGAAAAGGACCACATGTCCACAAGCAACATCACTTGTCTCCACTTTCTTTAGTAAACAGTTATTAACAGTTACAACGTTGCTATTTATTTATTGTCTATTTTCCAATTATTTGCAATTTTCTATGCAAATAATTGTTAGATTGTCACAGCTGTCCTTTATTTTATTTCCTACTCTTTCTTTGTCAATTATTAGGACTCGTTCGAGAAATTAATAAATGATTTATAACGAAAAATAATAAGATGAATAGTAATGAGTATGCGAAAGGTTTTTAAATGAGTAATTGGAATTAATATTTGTAAAATGTTTATGAGTGCGTAATTGACACGGGATGGGATGTTCTAACCAAATGAATCGAGAAAATAAGAAATGACGATAAATATGTGCTAAGTTAACAGGGAAATAAAAAATAATAATTAAAATAGGGAGAATTTTAAATAAAATACACATAAAATAAATGCTGCATGAAAGATAATAATATTTCATTGGTCATTGTTGTTGAGTTCCATTATACATACCCCTTCTTGGCGCTCTCTCTCTCTCTCTCTGGCTGCTAGAGGTTGTACGGCTTTGGTGGTGTTTTCCTCCTTGAGATAGCTTTTTCCGGCTGGGTAAGTTGTCTGCATACTGTGGGGAGGTGTTTTCAGAATATTTATGCAGTTCTTGGTCTGAGTTTGTTAAAATTTGCTCTCTGTCCTCTCCCCATTTTATACTTCATCTTGTTGCTACAATAAGACTCAGTGCAGCAAATTATTTTTCAAACTCTCTTAATTTGCCGTAATATATAAATCTATCTTCTTTATATCCATCTGTACTGTATTTTTAGCTTTGAGAAATTTGGTTATTAATATTTGGTAATTTCTAAGAGGAACTCAAGTAATTTCCTTCTGTATAATCTCGTATGGAAAAGGTGCCACTTTCGGGTTACTTTTTCTTAGC
Organism: Fraxinus americana; assembly: GCA_035079005.1. Taxonomy (NCBI): domain Eukaryota; kingdom Viridiplantae; phylum Streptophyta; class Magnoliopsida; order Lamiales; family Oleaceae; genus Fraxinus; species Fraxinus americana. Next base: position 1,788,488 of record CM068726.1, read on the forward strand.
TTGAAAGTAATTCTACTTTACTTTATTCTAACTTCAATAATGGTTCTTAATTTTTGTTTTATTTTTCTCAACTTCCAATTCTTGAATAAAAAGATGAATTTTTCATCTCGATTAACTCTACTCCTTGAATCTTGATGATTTGTGTACTAACTGTAACTTTTAACAATTTTGCTGATATTGCAAAGATCTTTGGCGTAAACCACAGTTCTAAAAAAAAAAAAAAATTCCTTTTTTTTCCCCCAAAATTTGAAGATTGATAGGGTTTGTGCATTTATTTATTACTCAAAATAATTAATTAACTACAGGGTTAATCAAGAAAGAGTTTGAACAGCAGAACAATGACTATGCGCACAGTATTTTCTGACGAGCATGAAGGGATTGTCCAAAATACGGTTGGCGCGGCTGTGCCTTGGTGGACCGGACTTGGATCTCAACCAGCTACGGTGGCGGCGCACGGTAAAGCTTTTGGCCAATTAAAATCTGTATCAGTAAACCAGTCAGATACTGGAAACAAACTCACTGCCAAACAAGGTGAAGATCAGCAAGGGCTTGGAAAGGGAAATACGAATCATTTCACCTTTTTATCTGGTAAATAACTATTCTTTATTTTTCTCAATATTTGCTCCATACTATGCTCCTGTGCATGAAATTACAACAAGAAATGTCAATACCTGAGGAAACAGACCAACAGTAGACAAATTAAGGGTCTTTAACGAAGTTTTGTTGTCCTGTGAGAAAAATTTCAATCCACTGTCCAAAACGTGTGTAAGCACTATGCCAATTGTCAATCATACAGCGAGCATGATTGAGACTTTACATAAATAAAATGCAGAATATATAAATCCAAAATGTGTGTAAGCAATGTATGAATTTTACATCGCAAAATAATGACGATAATGAAATAAATAAACAGAAAATAAATATCAAAATTTATGTGGAAACTCAATATGAAAAAAATCATGGGCAGAGGAAAAAAATTCACTAAAATCAATAGTAATTGTGTTTACAATATCAAGATCTCAATGCTCTCAATTGAAATCTAAACTCTCTAACTTTCAAGATATTGTTGAATAATTATGTGTGTAGATACAGTGTAGAATATATATATATATATATATATATATATATATATATATATATATATATATATATATATCTATCTTCTATATATTAAAAGTGGCTATGTAACGGAATTTCTTATTTTAGCGGAAAAACTAACATAATTTGTTGTTTTAACGGACTATGTAACGGAATTTCCTGTTTTAAATAGGCAGCTACACATTCCTTCATTGTTTTTATCATAACTTTGTATTCCGATATCCGATTAAGGCGATTCAAAATGCGTTGGAAAGCTAACTCATTTGGCTAAAACTTTGATTCAGGCATCATTCTCCAATTCGATCACTTTCCATGCCAAAAATAGGTCTCAATATGAGACTAAAACACTGGAGTTACCTTTTCAGTTGGAAATTGATTTGTGATCATCTTTTGACTAAATTTGATCATCTTGACGTCTTCCTTTATTCAATTGACCCCGAGCACTCTCAAATCTTCATCGTGGGATTCGGCACAGATTTTAAGTATTTACATTTTAGTTCCCGAACTTTGGTTCCCTTACAATTTAGTCATTTCTCCAAATTTGTCAACTTTTGCTTATTTTCTTCAATCTCACCAACCTACATCACAACATCAAAATCACACATCTAATTATTTATCAATTGCATAAATATTACATCATTAATTATTTAGATGGTGTCTGTTTATAGAAATCAAGCTGATTAGCGACAATTCATGCCGTTGGGAGCCGCAATTTTGGACCAATTCTCTCACTGTAAGACTGTAGGTTTGAAAAAAAAATGGGTAACATAATCAATTTTCCTTCCTCCTTGCAGCGCGCCCAGACACGCCCTTAATTAACCAAAAAAATTACATCTTTATTGATAACAAATTAATTCTTAAACAAAACTATTAAATATAAACTAAGTAAACGTGCATTGCACGTTGCTTGCACCTAGTATATATTAAAAGTGACTATCTAACGGAATTTCTTGTATTTAACGGAAAAACTAACGGAATTTGTTGTTTTAACGGACCATGTAACGGAATTTCTTGTTTTAAACAGGCAGCTGCACATTCTTTCAGTGTTTTTATCATAACTTTGTATTCCGATATCCGATTGAGGCGATTCAAAATGCGTTAGAAAGCTAACTCATCTGGCTACAACTTTGATTCAGACATCATTCTCCAATTCGATCACTTTCTATGCCAAAAATAGGTCTCAATATGAGACTAAAACATCATAGCATAACTTTTCGGTTGGAAATTGATTTTTGATCATCTTTTGACTAAATTTGATTCCATTGACGTCTTCCTTTATCCAATTGACTCCGAGCACTCTCAAATCTTCATCGTGAGATTCGGCACAACTTTTAAGTATTTACATTTTAGTCCCCGAACTTTGGATCCCTTACAATTTAGCACTTTCTCCAAACTTGTCAACTTTTGCTTATTTTCTTCGATCTCACCAGTTTATATCACAACATTAAAATCACACATCTAATTATTTATCAATTACATAAACATTACATCATTAATTATTTAATTAACCAAAAAAATTACATCTTTATTAATAACAAATTAATTCTTAAACAAAACTATTAAATATAAACTACGCAAACATGCATTGCACGATGCTTGCACCTAGTATGTGTGTGTGTGTGTGTGTGTGTATATATATATACAGAAATGATCTAATGAGCACCGGTACTCATCTTATCATAAGCACCAATGAGTTGGCACATTAATTCATTGGTGGATTGGAACTCACAAAATCTTTATCCACCAATGAATTAATGTGCCAACTCATCGGTGCTTAGGATAAGATAAGCACCGGTGTTCATTAGATCATTTTTGTATATATATATATATATATATATATCTTTGTTGGAGTTCTAGATGAAGAAGAAGTCATTTTCCAAGCCAAACTCTCAATCATCGATGAAATTTAATCTTCATTAATTTAGACTCTTAAAAACCTAAATTCCTTAAACTTCATTTATTCTACCAAACCCAAATAACATGGAATTTGGATCACACCACAACAAATCTCTTCCTTGAAACAAATGAGATCACAAGGAATTCAAGACACATCTCAAAGTAAACATCATTGATCCTCTTCCGAACAAGCCCCAATGTACTAAATTAATGACAAAGACCCGCTAATTTCAAGTAATGTTCAAACTTAGCAATAGGAAGTGATTTTGTCATCGATTATCCTTGGTATCAACCTTACTCACTACAATATCACCACAAGCAATCACATCACACACAAAATGATACCTCACATCAATGTGCTTAGTCCTCTCGTGAAACACCTAATCCTTAGTCAACAAAATTGTACTTTGACTATCATGGAGTATTGTAGACACCTGGAAGTCTTCACTGATTTCATCAATCAATCTTCTCAGCCACATAGCCTTCTTACATGCCTCTATAATGACTATGTATTATGTTTCTATTATAGATAAAGCTATTGTATTTTGAAAAATACCTTTCCATCTAATAGCACGGCCCCTAAGAGTAAACACATACTCTGTAAGTGATCTCTTCTTTTCAAGATCCCCTGTATAATTAATCCACATACCTAATGACTTCATCTGAATTTCTACCAAAATGCAAACAAGCATTAGAAGGGCCCCTTAAGTATCTGAAGATCCACTGCACTACTTTTCAATGTTCATTGCCAGAAGTTGCCATGTATCTGTTAACTGCATGTGCCAAATCAGGTCTTGTACAAACCATAGTATACATCAGCGAACCAACTGCGCTGGAATAAGGAACCCGAGACATGAAATCAATGTCTTCATCTGACTGATGACACAAGTTACATGGTAATTTAAAGTGGGCAGCTAAGAGAATACTGATAGCCTTCGCATTCACCATATTGAATCTTTTAAACACCTTCTCAATGTACCCCTTCTAACTCAAATACAATCTGCCAGCCTTTCTATCCCTCAAGATTTTCATATCAAGAATCTTCTTCGCATACCTAAACTCTTCACATCAAACTCCTTACTGAGTTGAAACTTCACTCTCTGACATCTACTTTATCTTTGGCTACTATGAGCATATCTTCAACATATACTAACAAATATGTTGTCGATCCACTATCTTCTTTTCTGATGTGCACACAACTATCGTAATTACATTTGAAGAAATCATGAGTAGTTATGAATGAATCAAGCCTCTTATACTACTGCCTTGGCAACTGCTTTAGTCCATTCAAGGACTTTTTCAACAAGCACACAGTCTTCTTTTCCAAAGATTACGAACCCCTCTGGTTGTTGCAAGTAGATGATCTCCTCAAGTTTGCCATGTAAGAATGATGTCTTAATATCCATCTATTCAAGCTCTAAGTCATTATTAGCCACCACTCCAAGTAAAGATTGGATGGAACTATACTTCACAACTGGTGAGAACACATCTATAAAGTCAGCACCTGGAGCCCATTGACACCAATCTAGCATTGTATCTAGCATCTTCAATCCCCGATGTGCCTTCCTTTCTGTGAACACCCATTTGCAGCAAACAACCTTTTTACCTCTCGGCAATTTCTCCAAGTCCCAAGTGTTATTTTTGCTTAATGACTCCATTTTCTCATACATAGCAATCATTCATCTGCTAGAATCACTGCAACTGACTGCCTTTGAATATGTAGCAAGCTCCTCAGTGGAATTAATGTTTTCAGCCATACTCAATGTATAAGATACCAAATCTGCTTCCTCGTACTTCTGTGGAGGTCTAATATGTCTGCGAAGTCTATCCTTAGCTATAGAATACTGCGGTATTGGGGAAAATAAGCAAGATATTACTATCTGTTAACCCCGAACTGGACTGATCTACAGTAGACTGTTCTGCAACCTCTAATTGTTCCTCTGAACCAATTTCCAACTCCATCTGAGTTGAATGATTATGCTCCTTAGTTTTATTGAATGATTATGCTCCTTAGTTTTATTGAATGATTATGCTCCTTAGTTTTATCAGAATCCTCAAGAGATGAACCACAAACCATAACAAGTTCATCAAATACTACATCCCTACTAACAACCACCTTTTTTTTGTCTTAGAACACCACAATTTATACCCCTTCACACCTGATTTATACCCAAGAAAGATGCACTTTGTTGACCTAGGCTCCAACTTCTCATTATCTACATGAGCATAAGTAGGACACTAAAAAATCTTCAAATCAAAATAGCAAGAAGGTTTACCGACCATACCTCTTCTGTGTATTTTTATCAATGAAAATTGACGATGAGTGATTAATCAGAAAACTAGTTGTAGTAGCAGCTTCAGTCCAAAAAATCTTAGGCAACCTAGATTTTCAAAGCATATAACGAACATTTTCCATCAAAGTTTTATTCATCCGTTCTGCCACACCATTCTGTTGAAGAGTTCAGGCACTTTCACATGTCTAAAATGCCTTCAGCTTTGCAGAAGCTATTGAATTCATCTGAACAAAACTCCAAACCATTAGCTGTGTGTAGACGTTTCACTTGCTTTCTAGTTTACTTTTATATCAATGTTTTCCACTCCTTGAAAGTCCCAAACACTCCACTTTTCTACTTCAAGAAAAATACCTAAACTTTTCTAGAGAAATCATCAATCATTGTCAACAAGTAATAATGGCCTCCTTTTGATGGTACATCGGTCGGTCTCCAAAGATCTGAATGGATATATTCAAGTGTTCCATTCGTGTTGTATCTTCCTTTCGTGAATCTGACTCTTTTCTTTTTCCAAAAGACACAATGCTCAGAAAAAATTATTTTGCTACTCTTCTGCCCATCAAGAAGTCCCCTTCTATTTAGCTCTGACATGTTATTCTCACTCATATGCCCGAGCCGCATATCCCAAAGTTTTGTAACTTCATCATTTGTTGAAGAAGAAGTAGAAACTGATGCATCCCTAATTACTGTGGAACCATGCAAAATGTACAACTGTGTAGAGTTTTTATGTCCATTCATGACAACAAAAGCATCCCGGTTCACCTTCAAAATTCCACTTCACCAGTATATCTATAACCCTTTAAGTTAAGTGCATTCAAAGATATGAGAATTCACTTTAGTTCTGGAACATGCCTTGTATCTGTAAGTGTCGTGATCATCCCATCGAACATTCTGATTCTGATTGTACCAATTCCGACAATTTTGCAAGGCACTTTATTTCCCATAATTACTGCATCTATCGAAACTCTTTCATAGGTTGAAAATCAGTCCTTGTTGGGACACATATGAAAAGTACAAGTCGAGTCTAGAATCCATTCCTCACAAGGTTTGGAATCCATGTCAGAAATCACAATAAGCTCTCTTTCACTTTTGCCCATATTCTACAATATGAGTCTTCGCTGTGTTAGTAGGTTGCTTCTCTTTCTCAGTAGCACCAGCAGTTTTATTTCTGTTTTTCAAGGCATAGCAATAAGCTCTAATATGCCCCTTCTTCTTACAATAGTGGCATATCTTCTCAACATGTCTAGATTTCGATATACCCCTCATATTTTTGTCAAGAATCCTATCTTGATTTCTTCTACGCACAATCAAGCCTTTAGCATGATTTTCAGATCCTCCAGTAAGTTGCCTCATCTTTTTCTTAGATAATAGATCTTCATAAACTTCTTCCACGGTGAGAGTATTCTGACTATAGAGAATGGAATCTCTAAAAGTCACATAAGATGGTGGCAGAGAACACAACAACATCAATGCCAAGTCTTCCTCGTCATACTTAACTTTCAATGTCTCCAAATTGGCTACGATTTTTTTGAACATAGTTAAGTGATCATCCACTGACCCACTTACAGATATCCGATAAGAATACAAACGCTGTTTCAAGTGTAGCAAGCTCTTTGTAATGCAAAGTTGCTCCAATTTCAACCACAATACAGTTGCACTTTTTTTTTCCTTTAGAACATCTGAAGAATTTGATTTAAAATATGTAGATGAATTTGTGATTGGGCTTCCCGATCCCTACGCTGCTTTTCATCATGCGTCTAGGTAGCAGACATCCTATCAAAGCCAAGCAAAGCTTCCTCCAAATCCATCTGCGCTAGAACTGCTCACATATTCACTTGTCATAAGGTAAATCTCGTGTTTTTATCCAACAACGGAATATCATATTTCATTGTCGCCATGCCGAACAATTAACCTTGCTTTGATACCATTTGTTATGAATTTTAGATCGCAAGATAATGACGACAAAGAAATAAATAATAAGAAAAAATAAACACCAAAATTTACGTGGAAACCCAATATGGGAAAACCACGGGTAGAAGAGAAAAATCCACTATAATCAATAGTAATTGTATTTACAAAATCAAGATCTCAATACTTTCAATTGAAATTTAAACTCTCTAACTCTCAAAATGTTGTTGAATAATTATGTATGGTACAATGTGGAATATTTATATATAAATCTCTTTGTTGGAGTTCTAGATGAAGAAGAAGTCATTTTTCAAACCAAACTCTCAATCCTTGATGAAATTTGATCTTCGTTAACTTGGACTCTTAAAAATCCAAACTTCTTAGACTTCTTTTATTCTACCAAACTCAAATAACATGGAATTTGGACCACACTACAATAGCATCTTTGAATATCAAATTCACAAATTGGAAGGAGAATATATCACTCAAAATTGAAATGAGTGAAGAAAAATAGAACACAAAGCTTGACCTTTTGAATCTCTTCGAATGAATTTGATTGATCTTCTAGTTTATTCTTGCTTCCACCATGTGTGTGGGATAATGTACCCAAAAATCCTTCTAGAAATAGCCTTCGAATGCTGCAGGGTTAAGCGAGACATTTATCCACTTGAGTGGACACAAGATGCCATGTTCTAAGTTCTAACTCTATTGGCCTTGCTCGAGCAAGGCCTTTCCATGATCAAGCAGAGCTGCTTCTTCATTGTCGACTTTTTGATCTTCTCGTTTGATTTTCTAGGCTTGGCTCTTTACCTCTAATTCTTGGGTCATTCAAACATGCGCCAATTCTTCATATCTTTTTCCTCACTTTTTCTCCAATGTTCTCCAGGCTCGAATTTGGTCCTAAACAAACAAAATAACCCGATCTATATCAATTAACTTCGACCATCTTACCATAATCGCCCCAGGTTTGTATCCAAGTATTTAATTTCACAAAAAAAATCCTATTATTGCTACTCAAAATTTTACTCATGACATGATTGACTTTCAAAGTGTGTCGTGAATAACCAAGGCCAACCATTATTTTCACCTAGATTGGATCATTAACATAAGCACATTCTCAACTCCAATTTCTTATCCCCCAAACCCTCGTTATTCTACACGTATACCATCGCTTCGCTCGCATAGTCCCACATTATCCTTAAACCTTTTCAACTCAATCACAAAGGTATACTATTTTAAGCAAACTTTACTTCCAGTTTCTTACAATCTCACATAAATTGGGAGAATCGAGTTGATGACAGTGAACATTTAGATAACCAATGTTTCAATTTTCTCCTATTGAAACCGTTAATATCCACACCTCCAGCCTCCAAATCCGCAATGAGCAAGTCCAACCAACTAATTATCTAGTTCTCCAGTTTAATGTAAAAGACTTAGCCAAGGTTGCAACCTTTATTTTCTTGCCATTGCATTATTATTTTCTTTTATCCATTCTTTTCTCTTTTCTTTTTCTCAAAATAGGTAGCTTTCATTTCGCTACTGATAACCTTCTTTCTTGGTAGATCTTCTTCTATATATATTGAAGATACATAAAAGCCAAATTACTCAAAGTTAGCTTTCACTCACCAATGTTGACAAGCTTTTTCTATTTGTCTTTACTAGTATAGAGATGTTATTAAAGGCTAATAGTTCAAAATAGAATCCTAGTAAACAGTCAATGATCAACTTGGATCCTTCAACTAGAACCACTTCTGCATTAGATTTTGTAGAGTTTTTACAAGTACAAACTCAAATGACAAAAAAGAATCATCAAGACATCAACCACTTCCAAGTGAATAGGTCCAGCTTCTTTCAAATACGGACTCCAACAGCTTTCTTAGGGCTCAGATCGATTGCCAGTGGAACACAGCTCACACCTCCTCAAAGGGAACGATACAAGTCTCACTCACTGGATCATTTGAAAATCCAACCAAGCCCAAAAATTCCCAAAATGTAATTCTAGAAATTAGATTTACTGTTCACACAACAATTTCATATTGAGGTTCAATAATAAACCGAGAAACAGATGATTTCCACAAAGGTACAAGGTCAAAATGACCAAAGAACAAAAAACTAGAAGAAGATGAAGTTTTAGAGAGAGAGTATTTCTTCAAAGAGAAAAACGAAGTAGAAGGATCAAGAAGAACAATGACTAACCATATGGTCTCTTTATCTTGTTGGAAAGTAAACTTGATTTTGGAGTAAGTAATATGAGTTTAAGAATTTTGCTCATAGTCCCAATTCAAAGGCCTAACAAAGTCTAGCATTTTTTAGAATTATATTCTAGAAAGACCTATGTAAATATCTAAGTAATAGATGTGATCATAAATATGCATTGTACCTAGAATACTCTAGGAAAATATCTAGTCCAAATATGAAATCTAGAAGTCTCATGAAAATTTATGGACTAGAATTTTCTAGATTAATGTGTGATCTAGAAGTCTCATGTAAGTCCTATATAAAGGGGTAGAGTCCCTCCATTTTGTAACAACAAGTCAAATCAAGTGTTGTAAGTGTTGAAGTTGAAATATAAGTTACATTTTATTTACCTCTTCCTATTAGTATTGTCCTTCCTATCAAGTCTTAGCCAAATCAAGTTGGTAAACCCCTCTTTACTCCAACAAACTGGTATTAGAGCCTTAAGGTCCTTGTGAAAAATGGCAAGTGGGATGATTCCTTTTCAAGTCCCTCAACTTAACAAGGATAACTACGAAAATTGGAGTATAAGGATGAAGGCATTGCTCGAGTCGCAAGATGCATGGGAGATCGTAGAGAAAGGCTACACGGAGCCACATGATGAGGTCACTCTATCCCAAGCACAAAGGGATAGTTTGAAGGATGCAAGGAAGAAGGACAATAAGGCGCTCACCCTCATCTATCAAGCCTTAGATGAAGGCATGTTCGAGAAAGTAGCTTGTGCTACTACGAGCAAGGAAGTATGGGAGATCTTGCAAAACTCCCACAAAGGAGTTGAGAAGGTGAAAAAGGTTCGACTCCAAACACTTCGAGGTGAGTTTGAAGCTTTACATATGAAAGAATTGGAATCAATATCTGATTACTTTTCAAGAGTATTGGCCATTGTGAACCAATTAAAGAGGAATGGAGAAAAGTTGAGTGACACTAGAGTAATTGAGAAGATACTTAGGTCTTTAGATTCTAAATTTGACTACATAGTTGTAGCCATTGAGGAATCTAAAGATCTAGATAGTATGAGTGTCGATCAACTCATGGGGATCTTTACAAGCCCATGAGGAAAGACTAAAGAAGAAGGTGAAAGAAGAGCCATTAGAGCAAGCTCTTCAAACAAACCTCACTTTGAACAAGGGTGAAGGAAAGTTCAGCAGTAGGAGAAGCCAAAGAGGAAGAGGATGGGGCCAAAATCAAGGAAGAAGTGCATTCTACAAGGAGGAAAGAAGCCTAAGCTCATTTTCCACTAGAGGTTATGGAAGAGGAAAAGGTACGAGGCAAAATGAAAGGCCAAGGTATGACAAATCTCAAGTTAAATGTTACAATTGTCAAAAATTTGGCCATTATGCTTTAGAATGTAGAAATGGTAATAACCAAGTCAAGGAGAAAGCCAACTATGCTAGTCAAGAAAATGAAGTGGATCCTACACTATTGATGGCATACAAAGGTGAAGAAAGCAAGGAAATAAACACTTGGTACTTGGATACGGGAGCAAGCAACCATATGTGCGGAAGAAGAAACATGTTCGTGGAGCTCGATGAATCGGTAAGCGGCAATATTACTTTTGGAGATGAATCGAAGATCCCCGTGAAAGGCAAAGGTAAAATCTTGATTCGCTTGAAGAATGGTATGCATCAATTTATCTCAAATGTCTACTATGTGCCCAATATGAAGAATAATATTCTGAGCTTGGGACAACTCTTAGAGAAGGGCTATGATATTTATTTGAAAGATCATAGTCTTTCAATAAGAGATCAAAGAAAAAATCTGATTGCTAAAGTCCCTATGACAAGATATAGAATGTTTGCATTAAGCATTCAAAATGATGTTGCTAAATGCTTAAAAGCTTGTTTTAATGATTCATCTTGGCTTTGGCACTTAAGATTTGGGCATCTTAATTTTGGGGGCTTAAAGTTGTTAAGTAAGAAGAAGATGGTAAAAGGTTTGCCTCCAATAAATCATCCGGATCAATTATGTGAAGGATGCTTACTTGGGAAGCATTTGAGGAAAAGTTTTTCAAAAGAAGTATCTACAAGAGCTAAGAAGCCGCTAGAACTTGTACACGCAGATGTTTGTGGGCCAATCAATCCAAGCTCTCTCGGTAAGAACAATTACTTTGTTCTCTTCATTGATGATTTTAGTAGAAAGACTTGGGTCTATTTTCTCAAACAGAAATTGGAAGTTTTTAGAACTTTCCAGAAGTTTAAAGCTCTTGTTGAAAAGAAAAGTGGCTATAGCATAAAAGCCATGAGATCGGATAGAGGAGGAGAATTTACCTCCAAAGTGTTTGAGAAATATTGTGAGGAAAATGGAATTCGTCGCCCATTAACAGTTTCATACTCTCCACAACAAAATGGAGTAGCCGAAAGAAAGAATAGATCAATTCTTAACATGGCCCGCTGCATGCTCAAAAGCAAGAGATTGCCCAAAGAACTTTGGGCCGAAGCTATTAATTGCGCTGTATACCTATCTAATCGATATCCTTCTAGAAGTGTGTGGAATAAGACACCACAAGAAGCATGGAGTGGAAGGAAGCCCAGTATCTCTCACCTGCAAGTATTTTGGAGCATTGCATATGCTCATGTGCCGATCAAAAGAGGTCCAAGCTAGATGATAAGAAAGAAAGGTATGTCTTTATCGGCTATGACTCTCGCTCCAAAGGCTACAAACTGTATAATCCAAGCAAGGAGAAGATTATCATAAGTAGAGACGTCGAGTTCAATGAAGAAGGAGATTGGGATTGGGGTGTCCAAGAAGAAGACTACGACTTCTTGCTATTCTTTGAAGAAGAAGAACAAGAGAATGAAGAGCAGCAAGAGCCTACCAGTCCACCTCTATCACCTGCTCATGGAGATGCTTCACCAGTATCTTCACAAGGAGAAAGCTCAAGCGAAAGGACACACCATGGATGAGGAGCCTACAAGAGCTATATGAGGTAACAGAGAATCAAAATAATCTCACACTTTTTTGTCTTTTTGCCTATTGTGAGCCAATAGGGTATGAAGAAGTAGCGCAAAATAAAAGATGGAGATATGCCATGGATGAAGAGATTAAAGCTATTGAGAAAAACGATACATGGGAGCTGACGACTCTTCCCAAAGGAAAAAGAGCAATCGGAGTCAAGTGGGTGTACAAGATAAAGAAGAATGCTAAAGGAGAAGTGGAGAGATACAAAGCAAGATTGGTTGCCAAAGGCTACAACCAACAGTCGGGGATCGATTTTGAAGAGGTATTTGCCCCTGTTGCTCGCTTAGAAACCATAAGATTAATTATCTCTCTTGCCGCGCAAAACAAGTGGAAGATTTTTCAAATGGATGTGAAATCAGCTTTTCTAAATGGTTATCTTGAAGAAGAAGTTTATGTGGAGCAACCAATGGGATATAAAATAAAAGGGCATGAAGGTAAAGTCTTAAAACTCAAAAAGGCTTTATATGGGTTGAAACAAGCTCCAAGGGCATGGAATAGTAGAATTGACAAGTATTTTCTAGAAAATGACTTCACAAAATGCCCTCACGAGTATGCCCTTTGCACAAAGGTAAATGAAAAAGGAGATATCTTGCTTGTTTGTTTGTATGTGGATGATCTTATATTCACAGGAAATAATCTAAGCATGATCACTGAGTTTAAGAAGGCCATGGCTCAAGAATTCGAGATGACAGATATCGGTCTTATGGCCTACTATCTTGGGATTGAGGTAAGGTTAATGGAGGATGGCATCTTTATCTTACAAGAAGGGTACGCGAAAGAAGTTCTAAAGAAATTCAACATGGCGGATTGCAAGCCTGTATGCACCCTCGTTGAATGTGGAACCAAGTTATCGAAGTATGATGAATATGAAAAAGTGGATCCAACACTCTTTAAGAGTGTTGTCGGAAGTCTAAGATATTTGACATGCACAAGACCAGATATCCTCTTCGGAATATGGCTAATCAGTCGCTATATGGAGATACCCACCATGACCTATATGAAAGCTACAAAGAGGATTCTTCGCTACATCAGAGGTACGCTTGACTATGGTTTAATCTATTCATCATCTAATGAATTCAAACTTGTTGGCTATAGTGATAGTGATTGGGGCGGAGACATTGACGATAGAAAGAGCACTACTGGATATGTATTCTACTTGGGCAACACTGCATTCACTTGGAGCTCGAAGAAGCAATCGATCGTAGCGCTATCTACATGTGAAGCTGAATATGTTGCAGTTACATCAAGTGTTTGCCATGCAATTTGGCTTAGAAACTTGTTGAAGACACTTGGAGTCTTACAAGATGAACCGACTGAGATCCATGTTGACAACAAATCAGTACTGGCATTGGCAAAGAATCCAGTGTTTCATGATAGAAGCAAGCATATCGATACAAGGTATCACTTTGTAAGAGAGAGCGTTGCAAAGAATGAGGTGCAATTGAAGTATGTAACCTCTCAAGAGCAGATCGCCGACATTTTCACTAAGCCACTCAAGCATGACGTGTTCCGCAACCTAAGAACTTTACTTGGAGTAGCAAAATCAAGTTTAAAGGGGGATGTTGGAAAGTAAACTTGATTTTGGAGTAAGTAATATGAGTTTAAGAATTTTGCTCATAGGCCCAACAAAGTCTAGCATTTTCTAGAATTATATTCTAGAAAGACCCATATAAATATCTAAATAATAGATGTGATCATAAATATGCATTGTACCTAGAATACTCTAGGAAAATATCTAGTCCAAATATGAAATCTAGAAGCCTCATGAAAATTTATGGACTAGAATTCTCTAGATTAATGTGTGATCTAGAAGTCTCATGTAAGCCCTATATAAAGGGGTAGAGTCCCTCCATTTTGTAACAACAAGTCAAGTCAAGTGTTGTAAGTGTTGAAGTTGAAATATAAGTTACATTTTATTTACCTCTTCCTATTGGTATTGTCCTTCCTATCAAGTCTTAGCCAAATCAAGTTGGTAAATCCCTCTTTACTCCAACATATCTTTCTTCCATTAATGTGGATGTTGGATCTATCCAATATCTATGATTAGAGGAGAAGTACAATCCCAGTTAACTTGCACCAACCAGTGATCCTACACAAAGTGGACTAAGTGATGAAGTCAGCAATCACATTTATATTTTAAGTACGTTTTTATCTCCCCTTTTTCATTTATAAACCGCGAGTTTGTGAACTACCTTTTCTACATTCATCACCTTGGCTCACCAACTCAGGCTAAATTCCCCGATTGTTGTGTGATCATCCATTTTACCTGTTTTGGTTGTTATTTTTTTTTTCTCATCATTGCTCTTTCTTCCTCACGTGCAAGAGAAAATTAACTAGTATCAATATTCAAACTAGTTAAAATTGATTTAAACATGGTACCAGGTAAAATTTTAGTGTCCATATCAGCTGAGTTGTGTTCTGTAGCAATTTTCATCGACTAAACTTCACGTGAAGTTAATTTTTCTCTAATGAAATGATACTTTACTACTATATATTTTTTATCTTTGACGATACAACAGGTTTTTACTTAACATAAGTTCATTTTGGCTATCAGTATGTAAGCAAACAATATCATGCAAAACATTAATTAATGAAGTAAACCTTTAAGTCATCGACTCTCTTTTACAGCTTTTGTAATCGCCACATATCCAGCTTCAGTGCTGGATAAGCTACCAGGGACTGAAGTTGAGCTTTCCATGTAATAAATCAATTCCCAAGTATAAAGAAATAAGCAGTAGTTGATTTCCTCTGTTTCTATCCCCAAGCAAAATCAGAATCAACAAAACCCGATCATTTTGGTTTATTTCTCGTCTTTTCATAAACTAACCCACACTAAGTGTTCCAGCTATGTATTTTAATAGCCACTTCCAACTTGCCCGATGTGGTTTCCAAGGTAGCCATAAACCTACTTAACAGGCTAATAGAGTAAGCTAAGTTAGGTCTAATGGAAATCATAGATTAGATGATATCCTATTGCATTTGTGTAGGGAATTTGTTCTATTTCTTTTAGTTCATCATCCGTTTTTGGTGATCGAGCTGGGGATAATATCATATGTCCAGCCAAAGGGATATCATCAGAGTTTGCTTCTCTTATACCAAAGTTGGTTATTACTTTTCCAAGATAACTTTCTTGTGTTATTGTGAGTCTACATTCACTCCTATCTCTCTTTATAACCATCAAAGTCTTCTTATCCTCCCCAAGGTCCATCACATCAAATTCAGATTTTACAAGTTGCTTCTTGTTATTTATTTTGTCTTGACTATCGCTAGTAATTAACATATCATCCACATAAAGCAACAAATATACACGATGCACTTTGTTTTGAATTTTCAGCATCAGAGACACTCTCCTAAAGGCAATTTTGATCATCTAAGAGGCAAATCTTTTGTACAATTGTCTTGTGGATTGTTTAAGTATATATAATTTCTTGAGAAGACAAGACTTTTATAGATTCGCTCTAAACCTCAAAGCCTTGAGGTTGAGACATGTAAATGACTTTTTCCAACTCACTATTAAGGAAAACAGTTTTTATATCCATTTTTTCCAATTCCTAATCACATAGAGCAACTAAAGCTAAAATCAATTGTATGTTCTTGTATTTGATCACTGGCGAGAAAATATCATTATGTGAGTCATGCTAAAACTTATGTAGCTCAAAATGTCATTGTGACAGCTCCTTAAAATTCTGAACAGACTGATAGAATCTTTAGTCATTGATGATAATCTTCTCATTTTTTTTTGAAAGCAAGCCAAACTTAAATCCTATAGCTTTTCAGTATCTGATGAAGGAATAAGTGAATTCATAGGACAAAAACGCTGGTAGTACGATAAAAATAAAAAATGGATGGAATTACAAAACTTGAAAATCACTTACACTGCTCAATTCTTTGGTTTTTTGGGCTTATTAACCATCTGCAAAGTTTCGTTTTTATTAAAGACTTCATTTCTTCCCTCATGACTTGAAGCCAGGAAAACCATCGATTCATCATGGGTTAATGGTTCTGGTTCTCTATTGCTTCACCTGAAACTAAGGCATGTTCAATTAGATTTATAGACTCTCATCTAAAATTTTGGTTTGACGACCCTCATTTTGTCTAAGCCTTAACCAATTGATAATTTTGTATATCAACTTAGTGCTCAGCATTGGTTGAATTTATGGTTTCAAGAATTTCAAGTGGTTCTTGGGTTTGTTCTGTTTCTTCTAAATTTGGTTCAGTAATTTCCAGGTTAGGCTTATGTAGCTTCATCTGAGTCGAAACTCTCTTAACTTGAGGCTGTTCTGAATCTGTTTTCGAAGTTGTATCCAAGTCATTTTATTCTCATTATAAAGTACATCTCTATTGCTTATGATCTTAATGCCTCTATCACCTAACACCCATAACATGTACCCTTTAGCTCCAGTTGGATATCCTAATAGAACAGGCTTCACAGCCCTAGCATCTAACTTTTCCTCAGATTGGCGTGCGTAAGCAGCACACCCAAACACTCTCAGATATGACAAGTTAGGAGTCTTACCACTCCACAACTCTGGAGTTCAGAGTTAATGGTACTAGAAGGATTTATTAATCAAATAAGCTGTAGTACAAGCAACTTCACCGCCATAAGCCTTTTGCTAAAACTGAACTAATCAGCATGCACTTTGCTTTATCCATTTTTCTATGGGGTATGCCTAACAGTCCTATGCCCCTGTATATTCAAAACTCAAGCCACTGTCAGTCCTTAAGAGTTTTAACATTTCTCTCAACCTGATTTTCAACTAAAATGAGCCACTCTTGAAGGTTTTAAAGTCTCGTCTTTGTATTTTAACAAATATATCTACACTTTCCTACTATAATCATCAACTAAAGAGAGAAAGAATTTGTTTACACAATGAATTGAATGGTTCTCCGGCCCCTTCAGAATTAGATTGTTTGCAGTCAAGGGTTTTTTGTGATCTATGTACACCCTCTCCAAAAATCTCAACCCCTTGTTTCCCTAGTGCCCCATTCTTATATTCCATATATCTGATCTGTCCTTACTGAGAGCAGACTTGGATCATTGGCCTTTTGTGCTTCTCCTAGCAAATAGTATAAATCATTTCTCTTGAATTCTCTCATTACAACTAATGAGCCCTTAATGACCTTTGATAAATTAGTATCCCTCATCTTTTAAGACCTCTAGGGAAGTTTCTTCTAAGATTGGGCACAAATCTGAGCCTACATATGGATCTGACAATGCATTATGCATTTTGACATCTTTTCAAGGGTCTATCATACTTCATAATTTTCTTTGACATCTTTTGTTAGAACTTGTCTCAATTTCATTTAAATCTAGCAGTTTTATCCTCTATGATTTTCACCAAGAATACGCTTTGATGAACATCACATTTTGTGATGTATATCGAGGATTGCTCTTAGGATTACAGCACATCCATCTAT
This sequence comes from Fraxinus americana, assembly GCA_035079005.1. NCBI lineage: Eukaryota > Viridiplantae > Streptophyta > Magnoliopsida > Lamiales > Oleaceae > Fraxinus > Fraxinus americana. Next base: position 1,806,292 of record CM068726.1, read on the forward strand.
TCCTTTGGTCGTCATATCCCACTAATATTTTACCTGATAACTTTGCTGTTAAACTTATTAGGCATGAACACATAATAAACACACGCAAACACTCGAAAATAATTATGTGGGCTTAATATTCAACAATTTCTCAAAGGGGTAACATGAACCCTAAGTTCGGTTGAGGGAGTTATTGATCATATGTGCCGCTGTCTTTATAAACTCTACTCAAAGCTTTCTTGGCACATTCTTTGTATGCCACATTCTATTCATCATATTGTTTATTGTGAGGTTTTTGTACATGTCATTAATTGTGTATCGTGTAGTTTCGAGAATATTGGGAGAATCAATGTATTCTCTTCCCCTATCCGTGAATAGACAGAAAATAATACAAATCTCGATCAATTTATTTATTTATTTTTGTATCTTTAGCAATCTTAGGTTTCTAACCAGATTATAATTCAATGTTTCCCCAAGTGCTCATTTTTCTCCTTTGTCTTCACAAACAACTAGATGGCTCATAGATTTTTACAAACGTGCTTCTTTCAAGTATTAGAATTTGGGATTGATTTTAGTGCTTTAAATTCTGATTTTCAAACAGTAAAATTTATTTTAGATGATGTTAATAAAATCCGAATATGAAAGAAAGTTAATAATTCTTCTTGCAGCAACTCTTTCTTCAACACAGCTAAGTTGTCTTTCTTAGAATCTATATAAATAACAAACCAAGCATCAACCACTTAAATATTTATCATTCAGATGATTTAAAATCTGCTGCAAATGGGATAAAATCTCAACTTCAGAATGTGACTTCCATACAAGGAGCTATGATGCAATATGAAGGCCATTTTGAGCTTGGATTTGGTCAACCCTTGGTAAATTTTTATTTGTGAATTCCGTATGCATTTTTGGAATTACATCGATGAAATCTCATCTGTTTTCTTTTTCTTTGAATTGCCACAGATTTGTGGAAAATATCCTCTTGCAGAGCAGTGTTATGGAGTATACTCAACTTATGGACCTCAAGCGGAGGTTGGAATGGAATTTTGAAATATATCCACACATATACTCAAGAATTAAATAAATGTCACTCTGTCAACCATTTCAGGGCCGCGTCATGCTACTACCGTTGAATATGACTATGGATGAAGGGCCAATATTCGTCAATGCCAAGCAGTACCGTGGAATTATAAGGCGCAGACAGTCGCGTGCCAAGGCAGAAATGGAGAATAAGGTGCTCAAACCCCGTAAGGTACTTAAAAGTTCTTATGGCACCTATATACGTTCTCTCTGCTATCACCTGCTTCTTGGCTCTTCAATTTATAAATAAGGGTTAACAGGTCATTGTAGCCATCTGATCCAGGAACATGTTAGTTTCTGTTGTGTATGATAATTGATAAAGAGCACCAATCTCATCATGAGAATTTGGGACCTGATATTATTAGCAGATCCTTTTTACCTTATAATTCTCTTATACAATGTTTGGTAGGGGAATACTGGATGCACTGAAGAGTATAAAGAAATCCATCATGTCATCGAGTATTGCTATCAAACATGCACTTAGATTCCTTCGAGTTTATCAGTCTTGGTCAAGTAGTGCTGATATCAATTATCAAATGGCTGCTAACATTTCCTTTTAATTTACCATTCCCCAGCCATATCTGCACCTATCCCGCCATCTCCATGCAATGCGCCGTCCAAGAGGCAACGGTGGGCGCTTCCTCAACACCAAGAAGGATGGCGTTCAGGATAACACCGACATAAACAAGCCTTACGAAACACAACTTCCACAGCCCACTGGATCCCAGATTTCCGAGGTTTTTCAATCTAATGGAGGAAATTCGAGTTCTTTGAAGGAAACTAATGACAGCAGATCAACCAATCGAATTTCGGAAGTTTCCTGTCAACTATTTCCCAGGGGCAGTCTTCATTCCTTTCAATTTAATCATCTCCATCCTTCATTTCAGTCCCTGTCGAATGCTGGCCATGGCATTGTCATGGGCAGTAAGTGGATTTGAGGGCAATTGGAAGGGGTGCACACATATATACTCTCTCATCATCTGCAATCATTCTGTGGTTGCTAGGCAACTCATTCTTGGCTATTTCCGCGTTCACGTAAAAGATAGATAAAATCTTTCTATTCAAGTTTGTGATATATGAATGTAATCCCGTTTCATCCCAAATAAGATGTATCAGGAAAAACTTGGATTATGACTTCCTGATGACGCTGCATTGTGTTGAAATTCTCTCTGGTGAGTGTATTTGAACATTTGAGCACTTAAGTACTTTTTATGTATAATAACTAGAATTGTATTCTCAAATAAAGGCAAACTTGAGTGTGTTAAATCTATTTCACATTTCTAATTTATCAGATTGAACCTGTGTTGAAGATTTGTGAAATATTTTGTAATAGTTTTAATTAGGCTTATTGTAGTTTCTTAAGATAGGTTTCGTTATCCTAGAATAGTTCAGTGTGTATATTCTATAAATTCATTGTACTCTATTAATTTGATTAGAAAGAAATATCCATTTCAGCGTGTAAAAGTCTACGTACTGCTACTGGATAAATCCAAACAAAACACAGTATGAAAATAAAGAAAAAAATGTAGACAATGAAATTTCTCTCATGATTTATTCAGGAACAACAATGGAAACATAGTAAAATTTGCAGATACTTCAAATGAGAGACATTTTTCTTGATGAATTGGGATGATCAAGAATCTGGATATTGGAACATTTTAATTGCAGAATTGTAGACGCTGAACCCTCCATCAATGATCAGATTATGCCCACTCACATATTTTGCCTCATCACTAGCCAGATAAAGAGCTGCATTGGCAACATCCTCAGCCTTCAAAGTTGTACCTTTCAGGTTTCCCATAAGGCTCATGGCATTCTCCATATCTTCGTCCTTTTCAAGCCCTGCAAATTTCTTGGCCAAAGGCGTAGCAAGCGCATAAGGAGACAAACAATTAACCCTAATGCCAAATTGTCCAAGCTCGACTGCCAGATTCTTAGTAAGGCCTGTTACAGCATGCTTTGAACAGCAATAAGCATGTGAGGAAGCACCACCAATAATTGAGCCTACACTGGCAGTGGAAATTATGCTGCCACTACGTGCTGGCACCATAACTCGTGCTGCGTGCTTCATGCATAGGAAAACTCCGGTGACATTTACACTGAGAACGAGTTCAAAGTCTGCCTTTTCATTATCTATGATACGGCGCTTGTTGGGATCGGAAATTCCTGCATTGTTGAACATAATGTCCAGTTTTCCATAGATTGAAACTGCTTTGTCCACGGCATTTTTGACATCGTCTTCATTAGTAACATCGCAGTGGATGTAGGTGGAATTGTTAGGGCCAATGGCTTCGACAACTGAGTGACCTAATTCATCTTGGACATCAGCAATCACAACTTTGGCACCATGTTGGGAGAAGATTTTTGCAGTGCATTCTCCAATTCCACTGGCTCCTCCTGTTATGAGGGCAACTTTTCCTTCTAGCCTATGCAACATAGAGGCAAAATAATTTACCCCCTGTTTGGAGCAGATTTTCCACATTGAAAATGGATTTTTCAACCGTTGGAGCACAATTTTCCAAAAAAACATGTGAGATGCAAGTCAAAATTTGCAGCTAGGTGTGACCCTTCAACGGCTATAATTCTTCTTAAAATGGAGAAAAAAATTGGAAACAGACAGTGGCTTAGCCTTAGTTTAAACTGGCATTTGATTAAGGTAATAAGTTGAAATTTTGAACACCATCGAATTAAACCACCACCTTTCCATAGAATTTTCTGCCCCCTATTTGTTTGCATAAAAATACAATAGATGAATAGTCATTCGATCCAAAATTCTTTAATTGAATATCTTAATTTCCTACTAAAATAAACATAGAAATCCACACACTAGCATTATTAACTAATAATAAGTGTGAGAAATGATTTTCTTTTTTGGGAATCCGGGTTAAGACTTCTATATATGTGTTGATTTTGTTCGAAAGGCCATTTTTTTTCAGATGGTCCGGCCTAGTCAGTATCTAGCGGATGCCCATTTTTGTCCCAACGAATGATAGATAAATAATGATTTATTTGATTTGAAAACAAAAATGCTTGTTATTTATTATATTCAATTGAATACAAAATATTCAAGCGTTGAGAATATGATGAAAAATATAAATTTTAGTCTCTCATTTATGAAAATGATGAATATGCTCTATCAGGCCTACAAAAGGTCCGGTAGAGCAAAAGCTCACTTGAGGACTCACCTCATTAAAAAAATTCTCTCAAATGTTTAAACCCCCCCCACCCCCCAACAAAATACTTGATTGTGTCTAGCATTTGACAAAATGAAAATTATATATTTGTTAAAGATAAATTATAAATAAAATATTTTCCCTGTTTAATCACTATAAGAATGGCAAAAAAATTCGTTCAACCCGATACCCGTGGGGTCCTGCTTAGAATGGGGCAGAGATTACCCATGTGACAGGGTAAACGGGGCGAGGGACATTACCCCGAAGTGGGTACGGGCGGGTATGGGAAACATAGTCCCCACCCCGCTAACCATCCTGTTTAAAATTAATTTCAAATTTAAGTTTCTTATCGAACAAAAATAATAAATCTATCATCATTTTTAAAGAGAACATAAGTTATTTTTAACAAGTTAGTAAAAAGTAATAATATTTACTAACTAAAGACATAAAAAACATTAAAGCAAAAAATAAAATAAATGAAAAAGAAAAAGAAAAAATAAATGGGGTGATAAATGGGGCACCCGCCCTGTCCCGAACCTGCCTCGTCCCACTTTAATTAGGTATGGGAATGTGGTAACAAAAATACCCGATGGGACGGAGATGGAAATGGGCGACCCGTCTCATTCCCGCTATGTTGTCATCCCTAAATCACTATAGTTGACCTAGTTTAACACGACTCATATATTGTGGTACTGGTCGAAATAATAAATATACCATAACCAAGATTGAGCCTAAAAACATGTTGAATTTAGGAAGTCAAAACTCATTGATTTGTAAAAGAATACCAAAAAATTGAGTAGATCGACAAATCGTAAATTCTTATATATTGGCGATTAAGGATTAAGAAAATTGAAAAACCCTTCAATTTTAATAATTTGAACAAAAAAAAAAAAAAACTTCCAAAGCAAAAAATAAGTCCAAGGCTATTGATATAACCCTATGCTAACCAAAAGTGAAATTGCATCCTATTATCAATTAAAACAAAAAGGACTCTAATTAATTACTAAATGTGGTATATACTTCAATAAAAGAAAGACTAAGGCCCTGTTCTCTTTGTCGTTTTCAAGCCGTTTTCTGTTTTCAATTTTCCAAAATAGTGAAAACGCGTTCCCTTTCTTATTTTTCAAAATGCGTTTTTGAAAATGAAAATTTTTTTACAAAGAAAATGGAAAATGAAGAAAAACTCGTTTTGGATGTTTTGGGGCCAAAAGAAGGTAAAAGCCCAAAACACGCGAAACAGGCCGTTTTCCATTTCCTCTCCCTCTCCCGTCTTCTCCCTCTCCCGTCCTCTCCCTCTCCCTCTCCCTCTCCCTCTCCCGTCTTCCTCTCCAAGAACCTACGGCAAACAGTGTTCTGCATATGCCGTAAACTTCGTCGATCCGTCTCCGTCGCCCGTAACCTAGGCTCTTCTGGAAACCATCTCATGAACCCACAATCCGAAGCGTGCATCTAGTCGTTTTCCATTCCCGTTATTCTACAATTGTTGACTTCAATCATGTTTCTCCTCTGATTTTGTAATTTGTTGGGTGTTAAATAATTTTATTGATGCTGTGGTGGGGGAATTTCTGAGGCGGCATTGGGTAATTGTGGTGGCCGTGAATTCGCAGACGAGAAGTGTAGATGGAGGTGGAGGCGGAATTTCTGGTGGAGGTAACCTTCAATTCCTTGTTACTCCGTCCATGGATTCTAAGGAAGCGAGTTTCCGTTTCGTAGACTTCCACGGTGTTCTTCTTCCTCTTCTTCTTATGTATCTAATAATCAAAATTTATTGAAAACAAGTGTTGTGGACAGTGATGGTAAGGATAATTGTGAGAATGGGATTAAAGATAGTGTTTCTGATAAAGAAGACGAGGGGGGTTATGTTAGTGGGCAAGAGGAGTTTGAACCGGCTTCGAAGAAGCTGGTTTTGACAGGGACGGATGGGGAAGCTGTAGGGAAGGGTGCTGAGGATAGGGGTTTTGATGAGGCCTCGGGAGTTTCAATGGCAAAAGTCGATGTTTTGCCGATTTCCGGGTTTCTGAGAATAATAGTGGTGTTGAAAAAGGGATTAATGATGACGAAAAAGATGGGGTTTTGTTGGGGAAAGATTCTGTTGATGGTTCAGTTGCTATTGCTGATAGTGATACTATCGAATCGAAGGTGGCTGGGATTGACGGTTGATGTAGGGGAAGTTTATAGGAAAGACAAAAATCTCACAAAAAAGAATTTCAATCAAGAGAAATTCAAGAAAAAACTTTATTTCATTCAAAACTGAGTTGCCTCAAAAGGCTTACAACGTTTAAATAGCGAAACCCTAATAAAATTCGGAAAGAAATTACATAATAATAAAAAATATTATTTTTTCCAAAAATGGAAAAAATTGAGATAATCACGGATCTTGATTCTCCTAATCATCAGGATCGTCCCCCAATAAACGGAAATCAAATCCGAGTTTATTTGACTAAGATATTACCAAAACAAAAATTACCATAAACGGCAAAAACGCATAATTAAGGGCCTAAACGATGGAATTTGCCCAAAATTTGACGTGCTTCAGGGCCAAAGGCCCTGAGTTGTGATCATTGGCCCGTTTCCACTCAAATTAGACTAGCAATTCGTCAAAAACGAACAAACCCGAAATTAAATTAAGTTATTATTTTGCCTTCATCATTCTCCATGGGTTGAGAAAAATTCGCCCTCGAATTTGATGGGGTAGAAACCTCATCATCATCAGAATTATCACCTCGAAATGACGACTCTGGCGGTAATCCATCTGGGAGCTCTTCCGGGAAGTCCTCATGAAATTCCTCTAGCAATGACTGAATCCTGCGAGTGACTCTCGCCACCGTCAAATCGACTTTTCCACCAAAGACATACACTATCCCATATCTTTCCATATTTGTCTTGAACTTCACTCCGTCATGAATTACGTCATCCCCAATCGCTTTACCTCGAGCCCTTATCTGGAAGTAACACACTTTTCTTTTCCTCAATAGTACACGTCGACTGGAAGAGATTAGTACGCAACCAGTCAGTGTTATTTTTCAGGAAAGTCAGAAAACTCCGCCTCACCACCAATGACTGACCCACATCACCAATCACAAAATCCTCCTTCTCTACTGCTTCTTCTACACCTTCATTGTCAAATATAGGCGGACCGTAATAATCAAACTCTCCCTCCTCTGTTGCTTCTTCAGTGTCTTCATTGTCAAATACAGGTGGACATTCATAATCAAACTCTTCCTCTTCTGTTGATTCTTCAGTGTCTTCATTGTCAAATACAGGCGAACATTCACAATCAAACTCTTCATCCTCTATTGCTTCTTCAATGTCTTCATTATCAAATACAGGCGGACCTTCATAATCAAACTCTTCCTCCTCTGTTGCTTCTTCAATGTCTTCAATCGTGACATTCTGAATACTATGATCATGGTGTTGGACTTCCTCAATCGGAACCTGCCCACGACGACCACGACCCTTAGGTGTATGTTGCTACGGCATAAGTGCAGCAACTTGCCGTGTCAGCAACTCCACTTGTTAACGCAACTGTGCGATTTTATCACGTCTATGTATTTCCTCTACTAGGGCTTTACGGGCTTCTTGACGTCTCCTTGAAGGCATGATGAAGGAACGACTTCGTCTCTGATACCAACTGATGCAGGGGAAGTTTATAGGAAAGACAAAAATCTCACAAAAAGAATTTCAATCAAGAGAAATTCAAGAAAAACTTTATTTCATTCAAAACTGAGTTGCCTCAAAAGGCTTACAACGTTTAAATAGCGAAACCCTAATAAAATTCGGAAAGAAATTACATAATAATAAAAAATATTATTTTTTCCAAAAATGGAAAAAATTGAGATAATCACGGATCTTGATTCTCCTAATCATCAGGATCGTCCCCCAACAAACGGAAATCAAATCCGAGTTTATTTGACTAAGATATTGCCAAAACAAAAATTACCATAAATGGCAAAAACGCATAATTAAGGGCCTAAACGATGGAATTTGCCCAAAATTTGACGTGCTTCAGGGCCAAAGGCCCTGAGTTGTGATCATTGGCCCGTTTCCACTCAAATTAGACTAGCAATTCGTCAAAAACGAACAAACCCGAAATTAAATTAAGTCATTATTTTGCCTTCATCAACGGTTTAGAGGCGAAAGGTGAAATCCAGAATTCTAATTTGGACGAGGGAGCGAAAGGAAGTGGTGGTGACTTTCTAGATAGTTTTGAGAATAAGGAGGTTGAAAATGTGGAATTGAATGCAGAGAAGAAGGTGGATGAGGTTGAGATGGATAGAGACAAGGCTGAGAAGAATCAGAAGACAGAGTCTTTGACCAGTGAAGCTCCTGCCATCGAGCGAGGATGCAAAAGGGGATTCCGTTGAACCCGCTCGAATCAAAGTTGGCCGAAGGTGGGATGAAATTCACATCGGAGGGGGATTCGTTGTTGGTACTATTGATGTGGATACCCCCGACCAGGTGGGTGTTCAAATTACGATGGAGACATCAAAATGGAGGAAATTCCAGTTGATGAGAGTGTGGAACTGGTTGGCGCAGCTATTGAAATTAGCCGTGGGAGTGAAGAATCATCAAGTGTGGAAATCACATCTGAAGGGGATTCTGTTGTTGATACCATTCATGTTGATATGCCTCGGCAGGGGGTGGATGTTGTTGGAGAGGTAGGACCCGAAGTTGAAAAAGTGGAGGTTCCAGTTGATGAGAATGGGGAACCAGTTGGCGCTGCTTGTGAAACTAATCATGGAGTTGAAGAAGCACATAGTGTGGAATTTACAACTGAAGGAGATTCCATTGTTGATACCATTACAGTTGACACACTTGTGCCCACTGTTCCCGGGGTGGTGGTGGTTGGGGAGACTGATGAAGAAATTGAAAGAGTGAAGGTTCCAGTTGATGAGAACGCTGAACTAGTTTATGAAAGTTCTGAGTTCAAGCCAATTGAACCTGACAATAATGTCAAGGCAAGATGAAAAAGATGAAAAGATTGATGCAAGAGTTGTCGATGATGTGGCAAAGGGAGTTCACATGGGTGTAACAACAAATGATTTGGTCGATGGAGATGGAGCTCAGGATGTCGAGAATATGTTGCAATAGGCCGATGTTAATGCATCATTGCATTTTCTAAAGCCTGTGTGCTTATGTTGCATTTTTACTTGTAAGTGATTTATCTATAATCAAGGAGTAATGTTATCTATTATCACTGATGATAGTTATCGTGTTTAAATGATCAAAATTGTATTTGACAATAATTGTGAGAACTAATATGAACTCGATAAGATTGATTTCAAAATATTTATTATCATGTCAACATGAGATCAGTGCTCCCATTTTTTGCAACTTGATTAGGTTTGGTTGTGACTTGATGCTAATTAATTTTGTCACAAATTATGTACAAGGACAAAAATAAGGACTTGTCAAATTTAATTTATGTTGCTTTTTTTTATATTTGGAAAAAAATATTTCAAAATTCACCAACTTCAAAATTTATATGTTATTTAATACTATATTAACATTAAACAATAAAAATTTATTAAATAATCAGTTTTTTAAAATAAAATATTCTTAAAAAAAATTCTCAAAATTTCAAAGTAAACGAGTTTTCCATTTTTATGTTTTCGGAAACAGTTTTTCAGAATGGCAAGGAGAACGCATTTTCAGAAATTTCAAAACAGACACTCAAAACACAAAACACAAAACGAATTCAAAACTCAAAACACAAAACTGAAACACAAAGAGAACGGCCCCTAAGGGATTGTGCCTTATTTGTCGGCCACATCATAATCCTTTCCGACGTTTTAGCCATGGATGAATTTGCAAGTGAAGCTCTTACCAGAATTTCACATTTTCGAGTAAGTTGCTTTCACGAAAAATTCAGCAAAATTACACAAATCAAAGATAACAAAAATTTAAAATAAAAAACATTAAAAAAATAATATTTAAATTGCTAGAAATCTGATCTATTACCTTCTTGTGATTGCAGTCAGATACTGTGAAGTGGCTGCCATAGCTCAGAGACATAGAGAGAGTAGAAAGGATTGTATGTACATTATATAGAAAAAGTTTCATAGAGTTTGTAGCATAGCCATCAATGTTGAAAATGGATCGTGATATACATAGTGAAAACTTTACCCCGCCCGCATGCAAAATTTTAAAATAACAAGGTGTCCTCAACTCGAATTTATTGGATTGTAAAAGATTATAAATTTTAATGAATTTAGTGAATTTGAATAGATTTATATAGAAATAATACGGATCTCATTAAAAGGATGAAAAGTCTATTCAAAATTTTATGGATTTTGTATACGTCTATTCATATTCACGAAATCTATTAAAATTTATAATTATTTAAAATTCAATAAATTCTTAGTTGAGGACACATCCTTTAATAAATTTATCTACCCTCGGATAGTTTTAATCTTTTTACGAATTATTTTAACATTGTATCAGAATATATATAAGTATTTTGAGTTCAAGTCTCACTATTGTCGAGACTTTTGGTGAAATAATGAACTTGATAGGTAGAAGAAAATGTGAGTTAAAAGAAAAAATATCGAAAAGCAGATTTTTTAAAATATATATTGGATATAATATTGGAGATTTTAATTATACATAAAGTGGAATCAAACAAAAGAGTATTCCTTCTCAAGAACATTTGTAAATGTCCGTTTGATTGCAAGAGTGGAAATAAAATAAAATAAAAAATTCCTAAAAAATCAATTATTTCATCAAAGTTTAGTGTTTGTTTGACTTTATTTCACATGGAAATTGTCCATTAAAATGAATTTTTTTTACAATTAGTTATGACTTTTGTTTTCATTGCAAAAAATTAATAATAATAAAAAAAATGTGACAGCAGCCTGGAAAAACTTTTCCAACCATACAGGGCCTAAATGCATGAATGGTAGGACTTATCTTAAAATTTTTCACCAAGTGGACCCCACAAAATGGAAATATTGCGCCCGTTTTGTGGGTTTTTTTTTTTTCTTATAATGAAAATTTTGCACCAAGTGGACCCCACAAAATGGAAGCATTCAATATTACGCCACTTTTTGGTAGGGGAATTAAAATCGAATTTTTAGTAAAATTTGATAAAAGTTAACAAAATGTATGATATATTAAAAAATTATGAATCTTATAAAATGTGTAGTTAAAATTACTTGTTAACCTTAACTTAAGCCCTGTTTGTTTCTGATTCTCAAATCAATTCTCAAATCAATTCTCATTTTCAACCACACATTCTTCAATAAAATAATATTTTCCATCACATCAATACTTTTTTCTTCTTTTTCAACCACACATTTCCCATCATATCACTATTCAAAATCAATTCTTCCCCCAAAAATCCCTACCAAACAGGCTCTTAGTGTAAAATCTGGATTTTAATTTGAATCAAACGGGGGCGTAAAACATGGGGAAATAATAAATTATTCCGAGCAAGACTACTTCTGTCTAAATTAATTAAAGATAAATTTTTAGAAAAAAAAGTGAAGTTCATGAGTTACCGATGAGCTAAAAACTGAGATCTCAAGGCATTAGCATTTCTATTAATTTATATCGAAAATAATAGACCAGATTATTTCTTCAAATAAGGTGAATAAAATTGTTTTCTTATGAAACTTATAAAATATGAGTCTTTTGATTAGAGTAGAAATTGTAGTCGAGAAACGAACACTAACACAGACCATCCTATTGAGCCTTTGTTTAGTAAAGATTAAAATCTAGATTTTTATATAAATCAAAGTCAACAATTAAGATTAATCATATATTTTATGGGTCTTATAACTTTTCAATCACAAGTTTCTTCAACTTATATCAAAATCTATTAAAAAATTGATTTTACTCCCTACCAATCAAAAGCTAAATAAAAAAGAACGACCTTTCCCTTTGGGGTAGCCGAGTTGGTGAAGCAGGTGAACGCGAAGATTAAAGATCACGAGTTCGAATCCCCTACCAACACTTCCTTGGTCGAGTTCGTCGCACCGGACTTGACTAGTACGATTTTATGGAGGGAATGCGTGAAATAGGCCAACGCTGTAATTATATATAAAGGTTTGGGACTTCGACAGCAAAAATTAAAGGTTTGGGTGTAATCTGCAATAAAATGAAAGGTTGGAGACCAGCGCTGCAATTTTTTCGAGTCAAAATTATTGTTGAAACGTTGACTGACGGTTTTATGGACGGAATTAAAGGATTGGGACCGACGCTGAAACTACATATAAATGTTTGGGACTTCTGCCGCAAAAATAAAAGGTTTGAATGTAATCTGCAATAAAATGAAAGGTTTGGGACCACGGCCTCAATTTTCCCATTAAAATTATAGAAAAAGGAAATGTGTGAATGTCACTGGCTTCAATAATTGAACTATCGTTATCAATAATTTAATAGTAGCCAGCATAGATTTCAATCAAGTAATTTGACGTAGATAGATTAACAAGACACGAACAAGAAACCATAGCTATTAAATTCGATTTCAAAAATATTGATCAGATTAAGATATTAGGTTATCGAGTTGCTGGTCGGATCGGTACATAATTTCAGAGGATAAAATGTCATAGGTAATGTCACTAAAGTGGAATAAAATATATTTACGCAAGAAATAAACCATTTGTAAAGCATGACAATAAATGTAATACTAATTTAACTAAAATACCACGTTTACAAAAACAATGTGTTAGTTGATAGGGATTTTTCATCCGTTTCTTCAAGTAAGCCGGCCGGGCGGCTAATATTTCCAAAGGGACTAAAGGACAAATTAAAATTCATATACCACACAAAAAATAAGCAAAGAAAACATTTTTAGTTATCACATATATAATTTATTATAATATTTAGATAAATAATTATCTTACTAAAAATTTATTGTTTTTCATGAAAGTCAGTGTAAGAAATAAAATACTTCAATCTTTATTAGTACATGTCATGTATATCCTTAAACACGGGATACTTTCTTGAACGATGTTTTGAAAATGACAGTTTTTTCTACTGTATGCTGTCACATAAGTATGTAACATGTCATAGACCAATAAGAAATCTTTGAAAATAATAGAAATATTTTTAAAGAAACAAATCAAGATAAGGAGATACATGAATTTAGTCTTCTATCCTTGGTAGAATATTTTCTTTCCTTCTGGCTGCGATAATCTTGTGCATCAATTACTTCCTCGACCAACCCATACATACACCATGTATACTAACACATGTTGACACACATGACGAAATTTTGGTCATTTACTCACAAAAAATAGATAGGTTTTCCTTTTTACACTTTGAATCGTTGTGTATATATATGATTGATGTATTATAACTTGTATGTATATAAGTTCTACTCATAATAGAAACCTAACTGTCTTACACTCATTTATCATATCAAAATTTAATCTAATATAAATGAACAAATACCTACAAATACCATCTATTTATCCACCATTCTTTTATATATTTATAAATTAAACCATCTATAAATTCCCTCCAAATAGAGGCCAAATCAATAACATGCTGCAAGTCTGACTATGGAGTTCTGATCACAATAGCCCTTCGGGTCTCCATGGACCAACTTATTTAATAAACTAAAAGCTCAACTGATGTTAGCACAACACGAAAAATTCTATCATTTTCTGCTTTGTGCTGCATTAATAGATAGTTATAAATATTAAATGCGTCTAGAAATTGACTCTCAAGTTGGACTAAAAACTTTCAAATATTATCTAGCCACTCTTGAAAACGTAGCTTAATTGAAAATTGCATTCGAACTTGATGTGGTCCATGTTAGGATAAAGATGAATCACATAAATCAAAACGTTTTCATCCTCATCTAGAAGTTTGTTGGATGATTTATAGCTTGCATTATTATTTTCATTTATCATTATACGACGGATTTCACGTATTAAAATACAGAAAACGCCACAAATTGTATTTTAAGAAATACAAATAAATGAGAATCTTCTTCTAATTGAAAAATTGCAAAACCCTCTGATTAATGATCTGAATGTTCGAAAACAGGAGTCACGTGGTTTGAATCCTAGATTTCGGGATTTTTTGAGAATTTGATTTGCCAAGAACTTGACTCGTTGACACTTGAATTTGGAGCTGGATTTGGACTTTGAAACTTGGTCTGGATCTTGATTTAATTCGAAGAAGATTTTGATCTTCTTGGTTTGTTTGATTTGAAGAAAATTTTGATCTTCTTCGTGTTTGCCGACCTTGGAGTCGAGAGGATTTCTTCTCTTCCTTCGACTTTGGAATTTCTTCAGCACTTCGTGATTTTCTTCTTCACTTTTTTTTTTTTGGCCTCCCCTTTTCCAATGGACCTTTGATTCTATTTATAGGAGAAATTCTTGTCCAATTTTGGTAGCCACTCAATTAATTCAATTAAATTATTATAATTGAATAATTGTAGATTTTAAAATAGTAGGGTGAACTTTTAAAATCTTATGGGCCTATTAGGTTTTAGTTTAATTGGACTAATTATTTAAATTGACCCAACCAATTATTATTATTTTTTTTTATGTCTACAAATGTCCCCTCAAGATTTATTAATTTATTATGAAATAAATAAATTAGTAAATCTTGATTTTCGATTTTTTTTTTTGACGTAATTGTTGTTCGATTATTTATTTATTTTACACAATTCTTGATTTACTTGATTGATTGATTTTTTTTTTTTAACACTTTTTATGTTTTATGGTAAGTTGGGCTCAAATGAAGCCCGATATTTAACTACTTATATGAACAAATTAGGTTTAGAGATCACAAGGTAAATTTGCAGGCAAAAGGTAAGACTTTTTTTTTTAAATTATTTTCTTGATTTCTGTAGGCATCTCTTTCTCTCTCTTCAAATTTTTTTTTTTTTTTAATACTTGGTGTCTGCCACGTAGAAACCAATTTGGTGGCAGAAACCAATTTGGTTTCTTGGGACCAGAATCTTGGCAGAAATCAAGTTTTTTTTTTCTTTGTTGTTTTTTTTTTTTTAATTCTTTTCTTGGTTTGCGGCAGAAAGAAACCAAGGTTTTTTTTTAATATTATTTTTATTTAATTCTTTCTTTCCTGGTTTCCGCAATTGGCAGAAACCAATTGTAGTTTTTTTTTTTTTTTTTTATCCGACGGCTCTGCTTGGTTTCCAAGAAACCAAATTAGGCAGAGACCAATTTAAGCCAAAAGTTGGCTTCTTTTATTTATTATTATTTTTTTTTTTTGGTTTTTTTTTTTAACGTGAACAGTACGGTACTATTCACGTAAACGTGAACAATGTTGATTTTTTTTTTTGGTTGTTGTAACATTGTAACTAACATTCTTTATTTATTTTTTCTTTTTTATTTTCAGGATTCAGATTCAACTTTTGGAACAAGTCAAAAATCTTGAGATTTGAGATTTTTTATTTTTTTGGTGTAGAGTAAAATTTTGAGTTGCGATATTTTATGGGTTCAGAAAATATCTGTTTATAAACCAACTCAAGACCAAAGGCTGCTACGTTTCGCCATTCGAGTCACTTTGTGTTTTGGACCAATGACCGACTCCTTCAACTGTCTTGGGCTCTTTGTGTTTGGGATTAAGGACTGACTCCTTCGACCGTCTTGGGCAATTTGTGTTTGGGACCAAGGATCGACTCCTTCGACTGTCCTGGGCACTTTGTGTTTGGGACCAAGGACCGACTCCTTCGACCGTCCTGGACACTTTGTATTTGGGACCAAGGACCGACTCCTTCGACCGTCTTGGGCACTTTGTATTTGGGACCAATGACCGACTCCTTCGACCGTCCAAGACACTTTGTGTTTGCCTTCAACCGTCATGTGCACTTTGTTTTGGAGGTCATTTACATATCAGAGAAGCTCATGATTTAGACAATAAATGAACTTAAAAGATTTATTGCCCATTAAATTTATTTATTTACTTTTTTTTTGCTAATCGTCTTTCTCTCCCTTTTTTTTTGTTTCTTGTTTAGGAATGGTCGAGACGAACTCTAATGATAGAGTATATTCTGATATACACGAAATTGTCGAGTTTAAAAGTCAAGGCAAAAGTTATCTCCGTTTTAGAGATACTGATGTGAAGTAACATGCTCAACCTAGAGTACAAGGTGAGCTTAAACTTAGCATCCACAAGCCGACTACGTATCCTTCTCCTGAGCTCTTGGAACCTTTTTGGGAGTTGCACATGCCCATTATTAGTGAATGTCACGAGAATTTAGAAGATGCCATGTCCATCCGATCTAGCAATCTTCCCTTTTTGCGTCTTCCGCCTCATCATTCCCAAAGCATGGAGTGTGTCCCAAAGGTCGTAATTTGTGAGAGGGTTGATAGCAAAGAAATACGATGGGGAAGCGCGCTTGTCAGTCGTGGAGAAATTTCTTTTCTTCCAAAATTTTGGTAATGGTCTTCATGGGTCCAGAAACTTTTGCTCAAGAGGAATCTCTGCCAGTTAGCTTCTGCAGTGAGTTCCGCCACGAAGGATTATCATGGTCCAAATTCTATCTACAGAGCTTTTTATGAGGTTTGGTGTCCAGAAATCAACACTTTTGTGACCTCCTGTGGTGAAGTTGGTATTTTTCTTTGGGATATCCGCGAGATAAGTGAACTTTCGATCGAGGGTCATTACTATGAAGAAGTTGTCCCAAGCCTTTCAGAGCTGACAAATCAACACTCCAAGTCTTGTCTGTATCTCTTTAATGTTTTCGCACTGATTGCAAATGCGATTGAATCCGATTGATTCAGTCATGAGGAATGGATCAATTTTTGGTTTCGCGAAAATGGTTGTGCTCAGCATCCTCGACAACACAAAAATTATAAGACTACTATGAGTCTTAATCCATTAAAAAGGCTTCATCAAAGAGTTTCAAAGGAAGTACGGAGACCCGTGGTTGTAGACAAGCCGAGAGATATTTTCCTTAGGGACCGGAGTCATTGGAGTGATTTGCCAATATCTTTGTCTATAGAAGATGAAGAGGAATTAGAAATAGCAGCTTATCTCTCCCTATGACTTTGTCGTTTCGTTCTTCCATCTGGAGACGAGTGTATGAGAGTTGGGACTTTTAAAGCGTCTTCTAAAATGCCAGGTGGGTACACTTACAGCCTGGTTCCTCCCATATTAGCGAGCATTTATAGAGGACTTACACGGAATCGAATCATCAATCAAACCCGGACCTTGGCTCGATTTCACATTCATTTCCTGGATATTTTCTTTATGCTTGGGCTGCTACTTATTTTGTCCGAGGTGTTTATGTTCATGTGGACAAGAGTTATACTCGTCCTATAATTTGAAGATATGCTGGAACACTAAATACTTTCCGGTCTTGGGAGAAAAATGTTGTTGATTGTCGTGACCTTATCCGTGGAAGGATGGATGCGAATGACTTTTGCTGGAATCCATTTCCTTCATCATCCCGTCCTCATGTATGAGTGGACGACCAACAAAGGTCTATAGATACTTCAGAATTCATGATGAGTATTCGGTCTGGATTCGTCTCTTACCGTCGAGGGAACTCTCCTTTCATTCTCGAGGCATATAATCCTCATAGGTTTGCGAGACAATTTGGCTTTAGACAAAAACTTCCCGATTCACCAAGAAAGTTGGATATTGCTCTCAATGCAGGCGATATGTATCGCGTTTGGTTGTCTCTGACTCAAACAATGAGTGGATCTATATTTCACATTCCAGAGTATGTGAAGGATACTCATCAAAATGTTGATGCGGAGTACCAAATTTGGTGGAGTAATCGAGTGTTACCGGTCCTGACCAAGGTTCAAGTGCAGGTTTTATTTTCTAGTGAGAGCCGCGACTTTGTTCTTAATCCAGTTCCGAACAGGGTCATAGCCAAAGGGCTGAGTTCTCCACACATCATCCCCGAAGAGATTTCTCGAAAGAGGGAATTGGATTTTCGAAATGAAAGAGTCATTAAGAAGATCAAAATTAAAGTTCCCTCAACAAAGTTTGCTCCCACCTCTGAGCCTGCTGATAAGATGCCCGAGGTAGTTTTGATTCCAGACCACAGTAGTCCTGAAGATCGAGCGTCCCACGCACCTGAAAAGACTCTAACTCTGGGAGTTGAAAGTTCTGGAGATCAGGTTTTTTTTTTAAATGCTTCCTGTATTTGGTCTTATGCAACGAACTTTGATTTCAGACTCCTCTTTCCCGAATATATAATGTTAAACGATCGATAAAATCGATGCCGCTTCAAGCTGTCCCGAATCCTTCAAAAGGTGACATCGGGGTTTCTCACATCAACATCAGTCTTCCGAATACACCATCAGATGGCGAATTTTTAGCTATGTCGCCTAGAACACGGAACGCGGGTAGGCTTTTTTTTTTTTAAATCTCTTCTTCTATATTTTTTTTATATCTCTACCATTTTTGTAGGTTTCCCAAGCATTCCTGAAGGATTGGATTTTTATGTGAATCCAAACTCTTTGCAAGATCAAACTGGCGAGAATGATGGTAGGATCGGTGCACTTCAAGGAATAGATGGTACTCATGATTTTCGCGACCCACCTTGCAAATACCCGAGTATTATTAATGAAGGCATTTCGGCGCTCAACATTGATGGTTTCCAAGATGAAGATGAGGTGAATTCTGAGACTGCGAGAGCTAACATTTCAGAGATTGATCAAGAAGTTCCAGCTGCTCCACCTTCATCGGCTTTAGTTATCATTTCGCCTTTAGAAACAAATACTCATCGGGTAGCTCCAATTTGCTCTTCTGTGGTTGGTCCCCTGCCTGGGATAACTCAAGAGTTCCCTTATTTGAAAGCTGCTTTGCAAGATGCCATGACTAATTAACTTCAGAAGTGTTTTAGAGACGTCCTGAAGCATGGGTTTTCTAACATCCGATCTTGGTGGGATGAAAATAATGTAATTCTTCAAAACGTGATTATCAGCTCATTCCGCACAGATCCATCACCTTTGATGAAACGTATGGACGTATTTTTTTAAAGAAATTGACATTTATTTATCTGAAAGAAAGCAACACTTGGAGTGTCCAACCTCTGAAGAAAAGGCCGAGCGGTTGAAGCTTTTGAATATTCAGCTCGAAGTGAAAGATTCTACACGTTCTTCATTGGAAGATAAAATTAGTCAGCTGACTTCCGAGCTGGACAGACTCCGTGATGAACTTCAAACCTGTCGGGAACAGGAGAGCATTCTTGGAACTGAAAAGGCCATGTTGGAAGAATTACAGACTAGAGATGTTTCTAGCACAGCATCCATTGACCAGAGAAGGAAGACCCTTGAAGATAGTTTCCTGCAAGTGATCAACGGCGAGTGACAAAGTCGAGCCTTTATGATTTTCTTTAAAAAAAACATTGTATGGATTTTGATTTTCCATCGTTCTTTTTCTTTTCACGATGAACTTTTCTTCTTCTTGTTTCTTGGATATTTTCTTTTGTTGCTGTTAAAAATGGTAAATAAATTGAATGAATTTATTAGTTGTGATTGAACTTGAATTTATAATTTATCCAAGCTGCCTACGTACCCAAACGGGATCAAGTCGAACGTAGTTCGTTATAAGAACGAAAAAATTCTTTTTTTTTGTTATTTGGGGGAGGGCCGTTCACAGTTTATTCTCTTGCGGGCCAGGAGTATCACAATGAAAATTTTACAAAATAAAGCGTTTCAAGCGTAAAAACGCTTTAGAAATTTCCCATTGATAGGCCCGATTTGTAATCCATCTTTGTCGACGATCTTGTATGCTCCATTTGTGAATGCATGGGTCACGACAAATGGACCATCCCATTTAGGTTGGAACTTGCCCCTTATTTTTCTTGTGATTATAATTGGTCTGCGTACGCAAAGTACCAAGTCTCCAACATGAAATGATCTTGGTCTCACCTTCTTGTTGAAGGACTTTGCCATCCGAGCTTGATAATATTCCAGATGCATTTTTGCTTCCAATCTCTTCTCATCCAAAGCTTCTAGTTCCTCCAATCGAAGACGGGCATTTTCCTCTGTCGTCAAACCTTCTTGGATGGCAATCCGAAGTGACGGGATCTGACACTCTAGTGGAAGTACAGCTTCCACTCCATACACTAAGGCATCAGGAGTGACTTGTGTTGGAGTCCGATAAGCCCATAAGACTTCACCAATTTTTTCATGCCAATCTCTTTTTGATTTGGAGACAACTTTTTTCAATAGGCTGCATAAAATTTTGTTGAATGCCTCTGCTAGACTATTAGCTGTTGCATTATACATGGACGAGTTGTATTGTTTAAATTCAAATTTTGCGCATAAGTTGTTTATGTGGCTATTGCGGAAGGGCTTTCCATTGTCAGTGATGATGTATCGTGGGACTCCATATCGATAAATGATTTGGATACGGATGAAATCCGCAACATTTTCTTTCTTCACTTCTTTCAATGGTATGGCTTCAGCCCACTTCGAGAAGTAATCGGGTCTAGCGAGGATATATGAATGTCCTGCTGAAGACTTTGGAGTTATGGGTCCAATTACATCAAGACCCCATGCATCGAATGGCCATGAAGCTACTGTCGGATGTAATGGTTCCGGAGGTTGATGGATGAAATTTGCATGAACTTGGCAGGCTTCACATTTCTTTGCATAATCTATGGAGTCTTGTACCATAGTCGGCCAGTAGTATCCCATTCTCTTTATTCGAAAATGGAGCTTGGTCCGGACTGATGAGCACCACAGATTCCAGAGTGGGCTTCTTCCACGACACATGTTGCTTCATCATTACTTAAACATCGAAGGAAGACTCCATCAAATGATCGTCGATAAAGCGTTCCTTTATAAAAGACAAAGTGGGATGCACGTCTCTTAATTTCGATTTTTCGCCGTGGATTGTCTGGTAGCTTTTGATGTTGAAGGAAATCGATTATCGGTTGTCTCCAATCTTCTTTTTCCTCATCTTTGATTACTTCAACACTATTATTTTCTTCCATATCATTGGGCAGTAATGACGGAAGCACCCATCTTTGAGCAATTGAAATAGAGTGAGAGAAATCTTCGTCCGTCCTGGCTAGAATAGCAGCCAAATTAGCTAAGGCATCGGCTTCCCTGTTTTCATTTCTAGGTATGAATTTGATTTTCAACGAATCAAATCTTTTCATAAGAGTCGATGCATATTGATGATATGGCTTCAAGTCTGAATTACGGACTTCGTATTCGGCTAGAAGTTGGTTGACTATTAATTTAGAATCCCCAAAGACTTCCAGCAGATGGATGTCCATATCTAACGTTGTCTCCAAGCCAATGATAAGGGCTTGATATTCCGCTACGTTGTTTGAATATTTCTCCGTTAAGGCAAAAGTGTACGGCATAACAAGATCATGAGGAGTAACAAAGATGACTCCCGCTTTAGCACCATAACTTCGGGCTGCCCCATCGAAGTACAACCTCCATGATGGTATAAATTCAGTAAATAGAACTTCCTCATCCGGAAGGTCTTCCTGTAGCTCCCATTCCGCTGGGACTGGATGGTCGGCAAGAAAATCTGTCAAGGTTTATCCTTTGATGGCTTTTTGTGGAATGAACTTGATGCCAAATTCGGACAATAACAGCGCCCATTTTCCAATCCTTCCAGAAAGAATCGATCTAGACATTATGTACTTTAAAGGATTAACCTTTGAAACAAGACTGATCGTGTGTGATAGCATATAATGTCTTAATTTTTTAGCGCAATGCATATTTTTTCAATAGGTGAATATTTCATCTCAGCGCCTACCAGTGTCCGGCTCAAGTAGTAGAGTGCATTCTCCTTTCTTTCATCATTTGCTTGGACAAGAAGTGCTCCTAGAGAATATTCTTGTGCTGCAACATAAAGAGTTAGTGGCTTCCCTGGGACTGGAGCTATGAGTACTGGTGGATGAGATAAATATTGTTTGATGCTTTGAAAAGTATTTCGACATGCATCATCCCATTCGAATGGTACATCTTTCTTTACCAATTTGTTGAATGGATGGCAACGTCCAGTAAGGTTAGAGATAAATCTTCGAATGTATGCGAGTTTTCCTTGAAAACTCTTCAACTCATGCACATTTCTTGGTTCGGCATGCTGATTATGGCGTTAATTTTTGATTGATCTATTTCAATGCCTCTATGTCGAGTAATGAAGCCAAGAAATTTTTCAGATGTGACACCAAATGAGCACTTCAGTGGATTCATCTTTAATTGATGGCGTCGAAGTCTTTCGAAAACATCCCGTAAGTCTTGTAGGTGATTGTCACGTTCCTTTATTTTTACGACAAGATCATCTACATAGCATTCTACATTCTTATGCAACATGTAATCGAAAATCTTCTGCATTGCCCGTTGGTAGGTTGCCCCCGCATTTTTTAATCCAAACGGCATAACTTTATAACAAAATATGCCTTTAGGGGTACGGAATGCTGTAAGTTCCTCGTCTTTCGGATTCATACGTATTTGGTTGTATCCGGAAAATCCGTCCATGAAAGATAAGACTTCATACCCGGTGGTTGCATCCACCATCAACTCTATTATTGGAAGTGGAAAGTCATCTTTTGGACATGCTTGATTTAGGTCACGAAAGTCAATACATATTCGTAATTGTCCATTTTTCTTTTTGACAGGAACAATATTCGCGATCCAAGTTGGGTACTTGACTTCACTATGAATCCAGCCTCGATAAGTTTGTTAACTTCCACCTCGATCTGAGGAACGAGTTCTGGTCGAAATCTTCTTTGAAATTGTTTGATCGGCCGAACTCCATGTCTAACTGCAAGGTGATGTACTGCAACCCTCGGATCTAACCCTGACATTTCTTTGTAAGACCAAGCAAATACGTCTTTGTATTCTTGAAGCAAATGGGTGTACTCTGATTCTTCTTTTTGACTGAGGAAAGCACTTACAAACACTGGTCTTGGGTCTTCTTCAGTCTCCAAGTTTATTTGTTTCAAATCATCCATAGTAGCTTGTCCCCCTTCTTCAAATGTAAGTGGGGCCGATTCAGGTTCATCTATTGTGACGGAGTTTTCAGGCTCAGGTTTTGAGTTGGGAGCTTCTTCAAAAGCTATATGATTAACGGAGACCTCTTCTTCATCCTCATCATTCTTTAGAGAAGGGTAAACCTTTTGACGTTGTAGTCTTCTCTTTGATCGTTGAGGCTTTGGACTTGGGCCAGAAGTCTTAGTTCCAAGTCGAGAAAATGCAGATTGTCTTCGAGATGACTTTTGGGGAGCTTGTGCGTTAGTATCAATTTGAGTAGAAGGAGAAGGATCCTTACTTAACATTTGGAAGACAGAAGCTTTGCCTTGTATGTCAACCATTTGGGAGGGTTCTCCTTTTAACCTTTTAAACACCGAAACTCTGACATTCTCACTTTCAATTCGATCGAACACTGAAGGTTTAAGCTGTTCAGGTTTCTCTCCTGCGACCTCGTAGATTTGAATCATGATTGGATTCGAAGAAACCTTCTTGACCTTAATCTTTCTTGGTGGATTTGGATCATATCCCAAACCATACCTAGGTTGCGACATGAGGGTCCCGTCAGAATGAGAAGGGATACGCCCACCCAAAAGGATAGCGTCGAGATCACTCAATATGCGAGGCTTCCCTTTCCCAAATCCGACATTCTCAAATAGCTTTTTGACTTGGGGATTATAACATCCTTTGAAGGTCTGTTTTGGCCCATCGGCTCCAGGCTTATTTTGTTTGGATGAGCTAGAAATACTGAGTTTTGATATGTCCGGAATAGACGTCGAAGCTCCCATTGTTGATTCGTGGTCTCCCGGGACTGCCATGAGTTGATGGGGCAGAAACAATTTTGGAATGCTAGGTATCGGAATAGTTAACTCTTTCTTCAATACTTCAACATCGGTCGATTCTATTTGAGGTGTTTTACCTTTAGAGAACCCTTCAAATGTAAGTCTTGATTTACCTTTGATGATTTGATGAGGTTGAACAACGCCGGATGTATTATCATCGTCTGCATCTCCTTTAACTTTGAATCCGGCCATGGTTAACCCCGCAGAATTACATTCTTCATCCTCCACGTAAAATTTGGCATCAGCAAAATAAGATTCTTCTTCGAGGAATGGTTTAGACTCAGCTACCACACATTTGACTTCTCCATCACGACTGTATTTGAAACATTGGTGCCAAGTCGAAGGTACAACTCCAGTTTCATGTAGCCAAACACGTCCCATGAGTAATTCATATGATGTTTTAGCATCAATAACATGGAAGAGAGCTGAGGAAATTAACTCTTCTATTCGTAACTTCAAACGAATCATGCCAATGGCTCGCTGACCTTTTTGGTTGAATCCTTGAATCATGATCTTACTCTTGGACAGATCACCAACATTGATTCCAATCTTCTTCATCGTTTTGACTGGCATGATGTTGACAGCAGATCCACAATCGATCATTATGCGATTTATCTTGCATTCTCGAATATGACCGCTAACATAGAGTGGTCTATTATGTAAACGAGAGCCCAGTTGCAAATCTTCATCGTCAAATGTGATGGTGGCCATACAGTCTTGTCGGGTTGTGGATCCGATATGTGCTAGGACTTTGCCCTCGTATTCTTCTGGATCTATCAACGCTGCGATTAGAGCCATTCGATCATCGAAAGGAAGCTTAAGAGACTCTGCTAAGCTTGTATCGGAAGGAATATTATTGAGTCGCGAGATAGTTTTCTTCTGTTTTGAACTCTTTCTCAATTCCTTCCTTGCTTCGTCTTTCTCCTCTACATTGACAACATTGGAGGTAAAACATTCGTTGTCGAAGAAACCCTTAGGAAGGTAATCACCCAGGCTTGGCAGTCTAGGAGGAATGCGTGAAGCGGGTTCTACTCCTGTTGATTTAGTTGGCACTTTTGACTTCGTTTTAGATCTTCTCCTTTGGCTGTTTCTTGTTCTCAGTTTCTCGTCACAAATACTAGAACCGGAGAAATGTGGAGCCTTTCGATGACGTCCTTTTACAAGGGTCCATCCTTCCTGGCCTTCTTCTAGTGTTACCTTTTCATTACGTTGAACTTCCATACCTGATGCCCCAAATTTTGGTCCTACAAGAGGCGTAGAAGGTGGTATCTTACCTATTTTGTCTGATATTTGGTATTTCTCCTTCTTACTTATGAAGGTAGACCAGCCATCACCAACCTCGTCTTCGGACTCTGAATCAGAATCCCAAACGTCCAAATCGTCTGTCATAATTTCGTAAAAGGTTGGACGATTGGGTGCACGTGGTCCCTCCATCCCCGGGTAGACGTAACTGATAGATATTTCCCCGTCTACTTCAAACTTCACTGGGATGGCTCCTTCTGGGAGTTGTGATCCAAGCTCCTCAGCCGGAGATTTATTGGCGTCGCATATATGAGAAAATGTATGTTCCCATTTTGCAATGGGGGTTGGATCAAACGACCCAAACGAAACCATCGAGCAGTCAACAGTTGGGCTTTCTCCCGTTTCAAGTTTGATCTTATTTTCTTTGTCCAAGCGAACAATAAGATCTTTCAGCACAAAATATTTTTCCACCAGATGACTAATGATCCTGTGAAATCTACAATATTTAGGATGATCGACCTTACCAACTTCCTCAGGCCTCTTTGGGACTGGTAGTTCGATTATCTTCTGTTCAAGAAATTGATCCAGAATTCCAGGAACTTCAGAATCTGAAAATGGGTACTCCTTCTGTTCAAGTTCTTTCAAAGTCACATGACCTCCGCCTTGGACTAACCCTTTGGTGGGTCTGAACTCTGGTTTTGGTTTTGGTCTTGTGTTTGATTTCGACTCTTGGAAAGCTATCTTTGCAGGGATAGTGGAAATTGTCATTACCTCTTTGGGCTTATATGTCTTGAAGTCTTTCTTTATTTCTTTCTTGGGATCTTTCTTGTCACGTGGATCACTTGATAAGTAACTTCCATGCCTTGCAATTTGGAGCTCCAGGTCATGAGCACGTGTCGCCAACTCTTCAAAGGAGTGAGGCATATTTGCTTGAAGATTGTAGAGTAATCCCCAATGCATGCCTTGTACGCACATGTCAATGGAAGAGGCTTCGCTTATTCGTTCTTTGCAATTGAGCACGAGGTTTCTCCAGCGTTCGATGTACTCTACAACTGGCTCTTCCTTGCTCTGCTTTGTTCGAGCAAGTTCTGGAAGGCTGACAGTCTTCCTGGTGCTGTAGAAACGTGTTAGGAATTCTCTTTCAAGTTGATC
The DNA here is from genome assembly GCA_035079005.1 of Fraxinus americana. Taxonomy (NCBI): domain Eukaryota; kingdom Viridiplantae; phylum Streptophyta; class Magnoliopsida; order Lamiales; family Oleaceae; genus Fraxinus; species Fraxinus americana. The sequence goes on from CM068726.1 coordinate 1,832,641, forward strand.
CCAACTATCAATTGACCCAGCCTGTAAGTCGGTGTACCATTCGAACGCAATACCTTTGAGGGAGTGTACAAACTGTTTCACCATGGTGTCATTGTAAGTGCCTGCATTTTTACATGTCTCAATAAAATGAGCAACATGTTGCTTTAGGTTTCCCTTCCCATCAAAACATTGGAATTTCGGAGGTTGGTAACCGAGTGGCATCTTTATCTCGTCGATTCGAAGGCTATATGGCTTGGCATACACCAATGAAGATTGCATTGAACCACCATACTGGGTACGAATGGTGTCTGCAATCATATGTTGAAGTTGGTGGACGAATAGAGAGCCAACAGAAAGTTGAGTAGTATCACGCAAAACGTTTTGAACAACTGTTCGATCATGTATATCTTGTTTCTGTTGGCGTTCTTGGACTTCCAGATCCTTACTTTTGGAAGATTCTAAATTTTGTTGATCGTCTTTCGCCAGATTTTGCTGTTCTATCTTGTGCATGAGTGCAGCAACCTGTGCATCTTTCTCTTCTAGTGACTTCGTTAGTTTTTCAATAGCTAAAGCCATTTGTTGGATTCGATCATCCGAGCCAGAGGTCGCCTCTGTGACTATCACTGGCTCAAGTGATTCTTCAGACGAACTATAGTCTCCCCACATTTGTAGAGAAGTGGTATGAGGGGATCCAGACAAGGATCTGCCACTGGAGACGGAGCCCGAATGAGAATTTTTCACCGAACTCTTGGTCTTTTCTGTTGAACGAGAAGTTGGCTTTGTGAAAACAATTTTCATTCTGCCTTTGTTGGAGAACTTCTTTAGTGGTGGAACCAGTTGAGTTTTCCCACTTTTTGTTTGGGCTCAGGTTGTACGGAACAGTTCAGCAAGTGTCTCTTCGAGATGAATCATGGTTTGCTTCGCTTGTCCGTTTGCCATTGTTGATGTAGTGGTTGAAAGTTGAAAATTCTGAGATCAAAAGATGAGAGGACAAGAAGGTCCCACTGGGCGTGCCAAGAAATTTGTACGACGGATTTCGCATATTAAAATACAGAAAACGTCACAAATTGTATTTTAAGAAATACAAATAAATGAGAATCTTCTTGTAATTGCAAAATTGCAAAACCCTCTGATTAATGATCTGAATGTTTGAAGACAGGAGCCACGTGGCTTGAATCCTAGACTTCGGGATTTGTTGAGAATTTGATTTGCCAAGAACTTGACTCGTTGACACTTGAATTTCGGAGCTTGGATTTGGACTTTGAAACTTGGTCTGGATCTTGATTTAATTCGAAGAAGATTTTGATCTTCTTGGGTTTGTTTGATTTGAAGAAGATTTTGATCTTCTTCGTGTTTGCCGACCTTGGAGTCGAGATGATTTCTTCTCTTCCTTCGGCTTTGGAATTTCTTCAGCACTTCGTGATTTTCTTCTTCACTTTTTGTTTTGCCTCCCCTTTTCCAATGGACATTTGATCCTATTTATAAGAGAAATTCTTGTCCAATTTTGGTAGCCACTCAATTAATTCAATTAAATTGATTATAATTGAATAATTGTGGATTTTAAAATAGTAGGGTGGACTTTTAAAATCTTATGGGCCTATTAGGTTTTAGTTTAATTGGACTAATTATTTAAATTGACCCAACTAATTATTTATTATTTTTTTTATGTCTACAATCATGCATCATTATCTTGCATATTCTCACTAAATATCATTATCTAGTATCAGATTATGTATAAATACTACAGTGATTAAATACCAATTTTGTCAAAATCGGCACGGCCTGGCCTGGCCGTTTCGACAGGTAAAACTGGGAACCAGACCTAAAATCGGGCCAAATTATGCCCGGTTAACTGATTATGACAAAATTGCTCAAACCCTACTGAACTGGCCAATTCAACCGTAAACCGATGAACTAGTCTCGATTTTAAGCGGTTTCCCGATTTATTTATTTTTAGTTTAAAAATTTTTAACTTAATGAATGGGCTTAAAAAAATTACAATTCTAAAGCTCAAAGAAAATTATTGGATGTCATGCTCATTTTATAGATACAATTCTCTCTAATGATTTCATAAATTTCCAATGTGGGATAATGTCTTTTATAGATGTTATGCTCTTCAATGATTTCATAAACTTTCAATATGGGATAGTGGCATAACAAAATATGTTAAAATGCCCATCAAAATCATTTTTCAAATGTATGTCTAATTGACTAATTTGATTTTGAATTCCAACTAATTAAATTGTAATATTCACTTTCATTCTTTCATTTATTTAATTTTCAAATTTAACTTAAATTACACTTGATTATTAATATATTAATGTTAGATATCATTTTCTATTAGTTTAAATTATTTTAATTTAACAAAGTAAATTATTTTAATATATTGATTTTTAATTTTTGAGGTATTGAGACTAGTTGTAGGATACTAAATCAAATTAACAAAGATAGATTTACTTTGAATTATTAATATGAAAATTTAAAAAAAAATTATTTTTTTATAGTATTTTATTATTTTTGTATGTATTTATTGCATCCGGTTCGACCCCGATTGAACTTTTTGACCGTTGATCCTTCACTTTTTTTGGGTCGATTTTCAAGACATTGTTAAATACAAATCATTCAATTCTTCCATTATCCATCTTTTTATCTCTTTACATAGTTTTAGAGCTCCTTCTCCAACTAGCCAAAAATTTTTCAGTCCTCTAAATCTCCATAAATAATACAGCCAGCATACCTATGTCTACTGAAACCACAGCAAGTGCTTCCATGGTCACACAACCGACCGACTCTCTCCCATCCTCTCTTGTTCAAATAAACACAGAATCTCAAATTCCTCTCAAAATAACATCTACCAACTATTGCTCATGGAAAGCAAAATTTACCTCCCTACTTTTTGGACTCAATCTCCGCCATTTTGTCGATGGCTCCTCTACCACTCGAAAAAATCCCCATTGATGGTGTCTCTCTTATCAATCCTGCGTATATGCCTTGGATGAGCCAAGACCGGTTACTACTTCACTCCATTTTTGTCTCTCTCTATCGGAATCAATTATCCCACTTATTTCCTCCGCTACTACGAGTCATGATGCCTGGTCCTGATTTCATCGGATCTTTGCCATAAGGTCCCAATCACATATTATCCATCTTAAGAAAAAACTTTCCCATATGACCCGTGGTACTCGAGAGTGTTGCTTTTTTTTTTTTTTTTACTAAAGATAAAGTCTGTTGCAGATGAACTGAGCACCCTCAGTGAATCTCCAAGTGATGAAGATCTTCTTATTTACTGCACTAGAGGCCGTGGTCCAGCCTATAAAGAATTGATTGCAGCCATGTGAACCCGTGAATCTGTCATCTCCTTCAAAAAGCTCTATGACAAAATTATAGATCCAGAAGAATATCTTCAAGATGCTGATAATTTATCATTGACGATTATTCCCTTAGTAAATTACACACATTTTCTATCTCAATCTCAATCTCAATCTCAATCTCGTCACTACAACTATCGAGCCGAACTACCTCTAGCCAGAACTGCAGACCTACCCCCTCTCCTATGCCCGATCTTCTCCCAACACCACCCTCGTTGGCCTTATCCTCCAACGCTATTCGACCTCCATCTAGTGACGTACCTATCTACCAATTTGGCAACAAGTCTAGTCATCTCGTCACCAGTTGCTACAAATTATTTCCCCATCTTCGTCCCTCCCAACCTTCAGTAAATCATGCAGGACTGCCTAACACCTCCCCAACCTAGTTGGTTGGCTCTAGTACATCTCACCATGTCGCATCTCATCTTTCTAATCTCACTCTTACACAAGACTATGTAGGCTCTCATGAAATACTCCTTGGAGATGGTTCTGCACTTTTCATCTCTAACGAGTTCCAAATCACTTTCTTCCCAATTTACGTTATCTAATGTTTTTATTGCTCCTTCCATGCAAAAGAACATCATTTCTGTATTTAAATTCTACCAGTATAACAATATCTCTATTGAATTCTCCCTTCCTTTTTGTGGTTAAGGACTTGTGCACGGGAGCTCAGCTACTTCGGGAATCGAACATAAATGACGTCTATAAATGGCCAACTTCCAACCTTTCTTCACCCATTTGGCTGTCCACTCCTCCAATCACTTATGCGACTATTCTCTACAATAATGTGGCATGCTCTTCTCGGGCACCCCTCTACAAAAATTACCAATTATCTAATAAATTCAGGTCAATTATCTGTCATCTAAATTCTCAGCAAATTGTAATTCTGTGTCCTGTTCTTGTAATAAGAGCCATCGATTACAGTTTGGTCTCTCTAGTGTCACAGGTCGAGGCTCTCCAAAAATCATTTACACTGATGTTTGGGGACCCAGTCATGTATGCACCATTAATGGCTTTCGTTATATTTAATTTTTAGTGGATCATTTTACAAATTTTATGTGGTTCTATCCCTTACAACTTAAATATGATGTTCATACCAGTGAGTATTGCATATTTCGTGGTTAAAATTAATTTTTAACTATAAAAATTAAAAAGTGACTTTTTAGCAAAATAGTATAAATCATTTCTCATGGATTCTCTCATTACAACTAATGAGCCCTTAATGACCTTAGATAAATTAGTGTCCCTCATCTTTTAAGACCTCTAGGAAGTTTCTTCTAAGATAGGGTACAAATCTGAGCTTACATATGGATTTGACAATGCATTATGCCTTTTGACATCTTTTCAAGTTTCTATCATACTTCATAATTTTCTATGACATCTTTTGTTTGAACTTGTCTTCAATTTCGTTTAAATCTAGCAGTTTTATCCCCCACGATTTCCACCAAGAAGACGCTTTAATGAACGTCACATTTTGTGATTTATATCGAGGATTGCTCTTAGGATTACAACACATCCATCTATTCCTTTGGTCATCATATCCCACGAATATTCACCTGATACCTTTGCTGTTAAACTTATTAGGCATGAACACGTGATCCAAGGTGCCGTTGCAACGAGGACAAGCCCGGGGAAGGATCCGTTGATAATTGAGGATTGACCGATGACTCGATTGAGAGCGAAGCGAGTGAAAGAGGCGATGTCATTGCTTGTTCAAGCTATAGTTGATGGTATGGCATTCATAACAAAGAAAGGAGCAACCGAGCAAGTTCCATGTTGGGGTCGTGGTTGGAAGTCCAACGGATCATGAAAATCGAGGCAGAAGAAAATGATGCTGAAATTTATGTCTTTGCGGCCTCATAGACATAATAGCCTTGCACCCGTGAAGGCATATACCCAAACACAGAAGAGTTTTTTTGGTTGTTCCATGCAGCTGCGACCAAATATACCATGTGGCCGCATGTTACAAAAAATGGGCAAAATTTTCCTTTTTTTCGAGAATATCCTTATTTTGTTAGAATTCTAGTTTAGGTAAGATTCTTATAATCTTTTAATATTATTTTCGATTTTTACGAGTTTCTAGGGTTTAGTATAAATAGTATTTCTTTTCATTGAAACGAAAAAAGAAGACTTTTGATAATGATAAATTAAAGCTTTTGTTTTCTCTCTTGTTCCTTGAACGGACAATCCTGAACTTATCAAGGATTAACAATCCTAAAAAAAGTTCAACCAATCAAAGTGAGATTCGCATGTCTTGTAATCACGGGCTTGAGGTAACACTGTTTTATCTTGATTACTTGGTTCAATGATCTACTGGGTCGAACTTTAAATCCGGGTTAGATTCTAGAATTGTGTAATTAAAAGGTCAAAATATCCTTGTGATTGTGTTGGTTGTTTAATTCACTGTTTTCGGGTCAAAATCTATAAACTTACTTGTGTGGACTTTTTTGGGTCGGATTTCAATATCGTTGTTGGGTTGCGTAACTACTATTGCTACGTGGTTCTCATCACATGAACACAACGCAAAGACTCGAAAGTAATTATGTGGGCTTGATATCAAAGGGGTAACATGAACCCTAAGTTCGGTTGAGGGAGTTATTGATCATATGTGCCGACGTCTTTATAAACTCTACTCAAAGATTTCTTGGCACATTCTTAGTATGCCACATACTTTTAACATGTTTTTGCAAGGTATCTATTCTTTTTTCTACTATATTGTTTATTGTGAAGTGTTTGGCCGTGTCATTAATTGTTTATCGTGTAGTTTCGAGAATATTGGGAGAATCAATGTATTCTCTTCCCCTATCCTTGAATAGACAGAAAGTAATACAAATCGATCAATTTATTTATTTATTTTTGGATCTTTAGCAATCTTAGGTTTCTAACCAGATTATAATTCAATGTTTCCCCAAGTGCTCCTTTTTCTTCTTTGTCTTCACAAACAACTAGATGGCTCATAGATTTTTACAAACGTGCTTCTTTCAAGTATTAGAATTTGGGATTGATTTTAGTGCTTTAAATTCTGATTTTCAAACAACAAAATTTATTTTAGATGATGTTAATTAAATCTGAATATAAAAAAAAAAGGTTAATAATTCTTCTTGCAGCAACTCTTTCTTCAACACAGCTAAGTTGTCTTTCTTAGAATCTATAGAAATAACAAACCAAGCATCAACTACTTAAATATTTATCATTCAGATGATTTAAAATCTGCTGCTAATGGGATAAAATCTCAACTTCAGACTGTGATTTCCATACAAGGAGCTATGATGCAATATGAAGGCCATTTTGAGCTTGGATTTGGTCAACCCTTGGTAAATTTTTACTTGTGAATTCCGTATGCATTTTTGGAATTGGAATTACATCGATGAAATATCATCCGTTTTCTTTTTCTTTGAATTGCCACAGATTTGTGGAAAATATCCTCTTGCAGAGCAGTGTTATGGAGTGTACTCAACTTATGGACCTCAAGCGGCACACATATACTCAAGAATTAAATAAATGTCACTCTGTCAACCATTTCAGGGCCGCGTCATGCTACTACGGTTGAATATGACTATGGATGAAGGGCCAATATTCGTCAACGCCAAGCAGTACCGTGGAATTATAAGGCGCAGACAGTCGCATGCCAAGGCAGAAATGGAGAATAAGGTGCTCAAACCCCGTAAGGTACTTAAAAGTTCTTATGGCACCCATATACGTTCTCTCTGCTATCACCTGCTTCTTGGTTCTTCAAGTTATAAATAAGGGTTAACAGGTCATTGTAGCCATCTGATCCAGGAACATGTTAGTTTCTGTTCTCATCATGAGAATTTGGGACCTGATATTATTAGCAGATCCTTTTTACCTTATAATTCTCTTATACAATGTTTGGTAGGGGACTACTGGATTCACTGAAGAATATTAAGAAATCCATCATGTCATCGAGTATAGCTATCAAACATGCACTTAGATTCCTTCGAGTTTATTGGTCTTGGTCAAGTAGTGCTGATATCAATTATTTAATGGTTGCTAACATTTCCTTTTACTTTACCATTCCCCAGCCATATCTGCACCTATCCCGCCATCTCCATGCAATGCGCCTTCCAAGAGGCAATGGTGGACGCTTCCTCAACACGAAGAAGGATGGCGTTCAGGATAACACCGACATGAACAAGACTTACGAAACACAACTTCCACAGCCCACCGGATCCCAGATTTCCGAGGTTCTTCAATCTAATGGAGGAAATTCAAGTTCATCGAAGGAAACTAATGACAGCAGATCAACCAATCCAATTTCGGAAGTTTCCTGTCAACCATTTCTCAGGGGCAGTCTTCATTCCTTTCAATCTAATCATCTTCATCCTTCATTTCAGTCCCTGTCGAATGCTGGCCATGGCATTGTCATGGGCAGTAAGTGGATTTGAGGGCAATTGGAAGGGTGCACACATATATACCCTCTCATCATCTGCAATCATTCTGTGGTTGCTAGGCAACTCATTCTTGGCTATTTGCGTGTTCACGTAAACGATAGATAAAATCTTTCTATTCAAGTTTGTGATATATGCATGTGATCCCGTTTCATCCCAAATAAGATGTATCAGGAAAAACTTGGATTATGACTTCCTGATGACGCTGCACTGTGTTGAAATTCTCTCCGGAGAGTGTATTTGAAAATTTGAGCACTTCAGCACTCTTTATGTATAATAACTAGAATTGTATTCTCAAATAAAGGCAAACTTGAGTGTGTTAAAATCTCTTTCACATTTCTAATTTATCAGATTGAACCTGTGTTGAAGATTTGTGAAAATCCAAACAAAACATGGTATGAAAATAAAGAAAAAATGTAAACAATGAAAATGTTGAAAAATCCTCTCATGATTTATTCAGCAACGACAATGGAAACATAGTAAAATTTGCAGATACTTCAAATGAGAGACATTTTTCTTGATGAATTGGGATGATCAAGAATCTGGATATTGGAACATTTTAATTGCAGAATTGTAGACGCTGAAACCTCCATCAATGAACAGATTATGCCCACTCACATATTTTGCCTCATCACTAGCCAGATAAAGAGCTGCATTGGCAACATCCTCAGCCTTCAAATTTGTACCTTTCAGGTTTCCCATAAGGCTCATGGCATTCTCCATATCTTCGTCCTTTTCAAGCCCTACAAATTTCTTGGCCAAAGGCGTAGCAAGCGCGTAAGGAGACAAACAATTAACCCTAATGCCAAATTGTCCAAGCTCGACTGCCAGATTCTTAGTAAGGCCTGATACAGCATGCTTTGAACAACAATAAGCATGTGAAGCAGCACTACCAATAGTTGAGCTTACACTGGCAGTGGAAATTATGCTGCCACTACGTGCTGGCACCATAACTCGTGCTGCGTGCTTCATGCATAGGAAAACTCCGGTGACATTTACACTGAGAACGCGTTCAAAGTCTGCTTTTTCATTATCTATTATACGGGGCTTGTTGGGATCGGCAATTCCTGCATTGTTGAACATAATGTCCAGTTTTCCATAGATTGAAACTGCTTTGTCCACGGCATTTTTGACATCGTCTTCATTAGTAACATCGCAGTGGATGTAGGTGGAATTGTTAGGGCCAATGGCTTCGACAACTGAGTGACCTAATTCATCTTGGACATCAGCAATCACAACTTTGGCACCATGTTGGGAGAAGATTTTTGCAGTGCATTCTCCAATTCCACTGGCTCCTCCTGTTATGAGGGCAACTTTTCCTTCTAGCCTATGCAACATAGAGGCAAAATAATTTAGCCTCAGTTTAAACTGGCATTTGATTAAGGTATTAAGTTGAAATTTCGAACACCATCGAATTAAACCGCCACATTTCCATAGAATTTTCTGCTCCCCTATTTGTTTGCATAAAAATACAATAGATGAATAGTTGTTCGATCCAAAATTCTATAATTGAATATCTTAATTTCCTACTAAAATAAACATAGAAATCCACTCACTAGCATTATTAACTAATAATATGTGTGAAAAATGATTTTCTTTTTTTGGGAATCCAGGGTAAGACTTCACAATATATGTATTGATTTTGTTCGAAAGACCATTTTTATTCTGATGGTCCGGCCTAGTCAGTACCTAGCCGGGCCCCTTTTTTTGTCACAACAAATTACAGATAAATAATGATTTATTTGATTTGAATACAAAAATGTTTGTTATTTATTATATTCGAATATAAAACATTCAAGCGTTGAGAATTTGATGAAAAATATAAATTATAGTCTCCCATTTATGAAAATTTGATTGTGTCTAGCATTTGACAAAATTAAAATTATATATTTGTTAAAGATAAATTATAAATAAAATATTTTCCCTATTTAATCACTATAGATGAGATAGTTTAACACAACTCTTATATTGTGGTACAGGTCGAAATAATAAATATACCATAACAAAGATTGAGCCTAAAAACATGTTGAATTTAGGAAGTCAAAACTCATTGATTTGTAAAAGAATATCAAATAATTGAGTAGATCGACCTTCCTATACCTGATGCGCTTTTTCTCCTTTTGAGTTAATGCAAAGACCCAATTCGCTCAGGCTAGGATGGCTTCCGACCTAAGCGGGGTTGAAATCGTTAATTCTTGTATATTAGCCGATTAAGGATTAAGAAAATTTTAAAAACCTTCAATTTTAATAATTTGAACACACAAAAAAAAAAACTCCCAAAGCAAAAAATAAGTCCAAGGCTATTGATATAACCCTATGCTAAATAAAAATGAAATTGCATCTTATTATCAATTAAAACAAAAAGGACTCTAATTTGCAAGTGAAGCTCTTACCAGAATCACGAAAACTTCAACACAATTGCACAAATCAAAGATAACAAAAATTAAAAATAAAAAGCATTCAATAATATATATATATATATATATATATATATATATATATATATATATATATATATATATATATATATTGCTAGAAATCTGATCTATTACCTTCTTGTGATTGCAGCAGCAGTTGGATCCTGTGAAGTGGCTGCCATAGCTAATAGATATAGAGAGAGTAGAGAGGATTGTATGTATTACATTCAAAGAGTTGGAAGCATAGCCATGAATATATAATGAAAACCTTACCCCGGCCGAATGCAAAATTTTAAAATAACAAGTTGTCCTCAACTCGAATTTATTGGATTTTAAAAGATAATAAATTTTAATGAACTTTGTGAATTTGAATAGATTTATATATAATTAATATGAATCTCATTAAAAGGATGAAAAATTTATTCAAACTTTTATGGATTTTGTAGAAATCTATTCATATTCACGAAATCTATTAAAATTTGGGAAAATGCATGTGCACAATTTCAGAGAATTCCTCCAGATGTGTCACATGGATGTGGGTCCCATTGTTAATAAAATATTCCAAAAAATGTGAGTCCCACCTATATTGTGTGTGATCTGTAAATTTGATAGAAATTTTTTTTCTGTAAATATATATTGGATATATTGTTGGAGATTTTAATTTAATTATACATAATGTGGAATCAAACAAAAGAGTATTCCTTCTCCTGTACATTTGTAGCTTCGGTAAGTGGACTTATCTTTAAAATTTCCACCAAGTGGACCCCACAAAATGGAAGCATTCAATATTACGCCACCTTTTGCGAGGGATTAAAATCGAATTTTTAGTAGATTTTGATAAAAGATAACAAAATGTATGATTAAAAAATTGTGAATCTCATAAAATGTGTAGTTAAAATTACTTGTTACCCTAACTTAGAGTAAAGTCTGGATTTTAATTTGCATCAAACATGGGCGTAAAACATGGGGAAATAATATTAATCTAAATCAAAGTCAACAATTAATATTAATCATATATTTTATGAGTCTCATAACTTTTCAATCACATGTTTATTTAACTTCTATCAAAATCTATTAAAAATCCGATTTTACTCCCTATCAATCAAAAGCTAATAAAAAAGAACGACCTTGATGGAAATACAAGTACCGCCTTTCACAAAAATAATGACTTATTTGGTAAGATCCAATGTATGGTAATGAATTATATTAAGGAAATAATAATAATTTTTTTATTGTATAATTATTTTGGTTTGTCTTATATTACATAACACGTATATTCCTAAAGATTAATATTCTAATATTGTTAGTAAAGCATTTCATAGAATACAGACAAACATGGAATTGGGGGAGGGCATTTAGTTTTTGTTGAAGAATCTATGTATTTTAATAAATATCTGTACATGTCATATTGTATTTAAAAATACTTCTTCCCTGCCAGAAAAAATGACAGAGGCTCTGACCTACCCTCACATGAGCTGACTCCACATGAATAAAAAATTGCAAAAAAAAGTGGACCCCACCCTTATTGTGAGAGTCAGTCAAAGCTTCGATTGGCTCCTAATCTGTTGCTGCAGCACGGTTCTAAAAATACAGGCATGTTCATGGAATTCTATTAGGCTTCGTACGATACGGATTTTGAAAAGTTGAAATGAACTTTTTAACTCGTTTGACTAATTTTATGAAAGTGTTTCTAGTGATCGAAGAGTTTTTAGAGAAAGATGATTCAATGTTACTTTTTTTTAAAAGTACTTTCAAAATAGAATGTGTTTTTAAAATTTAATTTTTAAACAAAAATTAAGATACCTTCTATCAAAAGCTCTTTTGCAGAAAACAAAAATTAAAACAAAGAGTAATGTTATTTAACCTTACTGAGATTACAACCTCAATCTATGTGACTCTAAATTATATGTTAAATAAAATGTGAAATTAAATGACTTGTTTAATTTCACATATCATTTAATACAACGCTATTTAAATTGAAGTTGTAACCTCAGTAAGGCTACATAGCATTATATTAAAAGAAAAATCATGTCAAACGGACCTACATTTGCTTGACTTTTCATGCTTTTCTTCCCACATTTGCAATTGGAATTATTAAACATATGAGCGTAGAGATTCGTGGACAAAGTCGGACTGCAGATAACTTATTGGTATTATAAATAATATAAAAAATAAATGTTTGAATGTCACTGGCCTCAATAATTGAACTATCGTTATCAATAATTTGACGTAAACAAGACACGAACAATAAGCATTAGTAGAAACCATAGCTATTAAATTTGATTTCAAAATATTGACCAGATTAAGATATTAGGTCATCGAGTTGTTGGTCGGACCGGTACATAATTTCAGAGGACAAAATGTCATAGGTAATGACACTAAAGTGGAATAAAATATATTTACGCAAGAAATAAACCGTTTGTCGAGCATGACAATAAATAACACTTTGTTTTAATATTTACAAAAACAATATGTTAGTTGATAGTGATTTTTCATCCATTTCTTCGAGTAAGCCGGCCGGGACGGCTAATATTTCCAAAGGGAGTAAAGGACAAATTAAAATTCATATACCACACAAAATAAGCAAAGAAAATATTTTTAGTTATCACATTTATAATTTATTATAATATTTAGATAATTAATTATCTTACTAAATTTTTTTTGTTTTTAATGAAAGTCAATGTAAGAAATACTTCAATCTATATTAGTGCATGTCATGTATATCCTTAAACATGAGATAATTTCTTGGATAATGTTTTTAATATGAGAGTTTTTTCCACAGTATGTTGTCACATAAGTAATCACATGTAAGTATGTAACATGTCATAGACCAATAAGAAATATTTTTAAAGAAACAAATCAAGATAAAGAGATACGTGAACTTAGTCTTCTATCCTTGGTAGAATATTTTCTTTCCTTTTGGCTAAGATAATCTTGTGCATCAATTACTTCCTCAACCAACCCATACACCATGTATACTAACACATGTCGACGCACGACTCGAGTATTTGTTGCCATAAGATGCCAACACGGCAAATCTAACGAAATTTTGGTCATTTAATTCACAATAGATAGGTTCTCCTTTTTACACTTTGAATCATTGTGTATATATATGATTGACGTATTATAACTTGTATGTATATAAGTTTTACTCATAATAGAAACCTAACTGGGTTAAACTCATTTATCATATAAAAAACATGGGTTTGAAGTTCCTTTTGGCAAAATTTAATCTATTATAAATGGACAAATTTTATTTTGAATCACACATTTCAACGGATCTGCAAGTACCATATATTTATAAATTAAACCGTCTACAAATTCTTTCCAAATAGAGGCTAAATCAATAACATGCTGCAAGTCTGACCATGGAGTTCTGATCACAATAGCCCTTCGGGTCTCCATGGACCAACTTATTTAAATAAACTAAAAGATCAACTAATGTTAGCACATCACGAAAAAATTCTAACATTTTCTGCTTTGTGCAACATTAATAGATAGTTATAAATATTAAATGCGTCTAGAAAATGACTTTCAAGTTGGACTAAGAACTTTTAAATATTATCTAGCCACTCTTGAAAACGTAGCTAAATTGAAAATTGCATTCAAACTTGATGTGGTCCATGTTAGGGTAAAGTTGAATCACAGAAATCAAAACGTGTTCAACTCCACCTAGAAGTTTGTCGGGTGATTATAGCTTGCATTATTATTTTCATTTACCATGCATCATTATCTTGCATATTCTCACTAGATATCATTTATCTTGTATCGGATTGTGTATAAATACCACAGTGATTAAATACAAATCAATCAATTCTTCCATTATCCATCTTTTTATCTCATCACATAGTATTAGAGCTCTTTCTCCAACGAGCCAAATTTGTTTTCAGTCCTCTAAATCTCCATAAATAATACAGGCAGCATACCTATGTCTACTGAAACCGCAACAAGTGCTTCCACGGTCACACTATCAGCCGAATCTCTCCCAACCTCTCTTGTTCAAATTAACACAGCATCTCAAATTCCTCTCAAACTAACATCTACCAACTATTGTTCATGAAAAGCACAATTTACCTTCCTACTTTTTGTACTCAATCTCTGCCATTTTGTCGATGACTCCTCTACCACTCGAAACAATCACCACTGATGGTGTCTCTCTTATTAATCCTGCGTATATGCCTTGGATGCGCCAAGACCAATTACTACTTCACTCCATTTTTGTCTCTCTCTCTCTCGGAATCAATTATCCCACTTATTTCCTCCGCTACTCCAAGTCATGATGCCTCGTCCCGACTTCATCGGATCTTTGCCAAAAGGTCCCAGTCACATATTATCCATCTCAAGGAAAAACTTGTTGGGGGAAAGAGGGGTTTACCAACTTGATTTGGCTAAGACTTGATAGGAAGGACAATACTAATAAGAAGAGGTAAATAAAATGTAACTTATATTTCTCACCTTCAACACTTACAACACTTGACTTGACTTATTGTTGTTACAAAATTGAGGGACTCTACCCCTTTATATAGGGCTTACATGAGACTTTTAGACCACACATTAATCTAGAGAATTCTAGTCCATAAATTTTCATGAGACTTCTAGATTTCATATTTGGACTGGATATTTTCCTAGAGTATTCTAGATACAATGCATATTTATGATCACATCTATTACATAGACATTTACATGGATATTTCTAGAATATAATTTTAGAAAATGCTAGACTTTGTTGGGCCTTTGAATTGGGTCTATGAGCAAAATTCTTAAACTCATATTACTTACTCCAAAATCAAGTTTACTTTCCAACATCCCCCCTTAAACTTGATTTTGCTACTCCAAGTAAAGTTCTTAGGTTGTGGAACACGTCATGCTTGAGTGGCTTAGTGAAAATGTCGGCGATCTGCTCTTGAGAGGTTACATTCTTCAATTGCACCTTATTCTTTGCAACGCTCTCTCTTACAAAGTGATACATTGTATCGATATGCTTGCTTCTATCGTGAATTACTAGATTCTTTGCCAATGTCAATGCTGATTTATTGTCAACATGGATCTCAGTCGGTTCATCTTGTAAGACTCCAAGTGTCTTCAACAAGTTTCTAAGCCAAATTAATTGGCAAACACTTGATGTAACTGCAACATATTCAGCTTCACATGTAGTGTTTTTCTCAATAGCTTTAATCTCTTCATCCATGGCATATCTCCATCTTTTATTTTACGCTGCTTCTTCATACCCTATTGGCTCACAATCGGCAAAAAGATAAAAAAGTGTGAGATTATTTTGATTCTCTGTTACCTCATATAGCTCTTGTAGGCTCCTCATCCGTGGTGTCCTTTCGCTTGAGCTTTCTCCTTGTGAAGATACTGGTGAAGCATCTCCATGAGTAGGTGATAGAGGTGGACTGATAGGCTCTTACTGCTCTTCATTCTCTTGTTCTTCTTCCTCAAAGAATGGCAAGAAGTCATAGTCTTCTTCTTGGACACCCCAATCCCAATCTCCTTCTTCATTGAACTCGACGTCTCTACTTATGATAATCTTCTGCTTTCTTGGATTATACAGTTTGTAGCCTTTGGAGCGAGAGTCACAGCCGATAAAGACATACCTTTCACTCTTATCATCTAGCTTGGACCGCTTTTGATCCGGCACATGAACATATGCAATGCTCCCAAAAACTCGCAGGTGAGAGATACTGGGCTTCCTTCTACTCCATGCTTCTTGTGGTGTCTTATTCCACACACTTCTAGAAGGAGATCGATTAGATAGGTATACAGCGCAATTAACAGCTTCGTCCCAAAGTTCTTTGGGCAATCTCTTGCTTTTGAGCATGCAGCGGGCCATGTTAAGAATTGATCTATTCTTTCTTTCGGCTACTCTATTTTGTTGTGGAGAGTATGAAACTGTTAATGGGCGACGAATTCCATTTTCCTCACAATATTTCTCAAACACTTTGGAGGTAAATTCTCCTCCTCTATCCGATCTCATGGCTTTTATGCTATAGCCACTTTCCTTTTCAACGAGAGCTTTAAACTTCTGGAAAGTTCTAAAAACTTTCGATTTTTGTTTGAGAAAATAGACCCAAGTCTTTCTACTAAAATCATCAATGAAGAGAACAAAGTAATTGTTCTTACCGAAAGAGCTTGGATTGATTGGCCCACAAACATCTGCGTGTACAAGTTCTAGCGGCTTCTTAGCTCTTGTAGATGCTTCTTTTGGAAAACTTTTCCTAGAATGCTTCCCAAGTAAGCATCCTTCACATAATTGATTCGGATGATTTATTGGAGGCAAACCTTTTACCATCTTCTTCTTACTTAACAACTTTAAGCCCCCAAAATTAAGATGCACAAATCTTAAGTGCCAAAGCCAAGATGAATCTTTAAAACGAGCTTTTAAGCATTTAGTAACATCATTTTGAATGCTTAATGCAAACGTTCTATTTCTTGTCATAGGGACTTTAGCAATCAGATTTTCTCTTTGATCTCTTATTGAAAGATTATGATCTTTCAAATGAATATCATAGCCCTTCTCTAAGAGTTGTCCCAAGTTCAGAATATTATTCTTCATATTGGGCACATAGTAGACATTTGAGATAAATTGATGCATACCATTCTTCAAGCGAATCAAGATTTTACCTTTACCTTTCACGGGGATCTTCGATTCATCTCCAAAAGTGATATTGCCACTTACCGATTCATCGAGCTCCATGAACATGTTTCTTCTTCCGCACATATGGTTGCTTACTCCCGTATCCAAGTACCAATTGTTTATTTCCTTGCTTTCTTCACCTTTGTATGCCATCAATAGTGTAGGATCCACTTCATTTTCTTAACTAGCAGAGTTGGCTTTCTCCTTGACTTGGTTAGTACCATTTCTACATTCTAAAGCATAATGGCCAAATTTTTGACAATTGTAACATTTAACTTGAGATTTTTCATACCTTGGCCTTTCATTTTGCCTCGTATCTTTTCCTCTTCCATAACCTATAGTGGAAAACGAGCTTAGGCTTCTTTCCTCCTTGTAGAATGCACTTCTTCCTTGATTTTGGCCCCATCCTCTTCCTCTTTGGCTTCTCCAATTGCTGAACTTTCCTTCACCCTTGTTCAAAGTGATGTTTGTTTGAAGAGCTTGCTCTAATGGCTCTTCTTTCACCTTCTTCTTTAGACTTTCCTCATGGGCATGTAAAGATCCCATGAGTTGATCGACACTAATACTATCTAGATCTTTAGATTTCTCAATGGCTACAACTATGTAGTCAAATTTAGAATCTAAAGACCTAAGTATCTTCTCAATTACTCTAGTGTCACTCAACTTTTCTCCATTCCTCTTTAATTGGTTCACAATGGCCAATACTTTTGAAAAGTAATCAGATATTGATTCCGATTCTTTCATATGTAAAGCTTCAAACTCACCTCGAAGTGTTTGGAGTCGAACCTTTTTCACCTTCTCAACTCCTTTGTGGGAGTTTTGCAAGATCTCCCATGCTTCCTTGCTCGTAGTAGCACAAGCGACTTTCTCGAACATGCCTTCATCTAAGGCTTGATAGATGAGGGTGAGCGCCTTATTGTCCTTCTTTCTTACATCCTTCAAACTATCCCTTTGTGCTTGGGATAGAGTGACCTCGTCATGTGGCTCCGTGTAGCCTTTCTCTACGATCTCCCATGCATCTTGCGACCCGAGCAATGCCTTCATCCTTATGCTCCAATTATCGTAGTTATCTTTGTTAAGTTGAGGGACTTGAAAAGGAATCATCCCACTTGCCATTTTTCACAAGGATCTTAGGGCTCTGATACAAGTTTGTTGGAGGAAAGGGGGGTTTACCAACTTGATTTGGCTAAGACTTGATAGGAAGGACAATACTAATAGGAAGAACTAAATAAAATGTAACTTATATTTCTCAACTTCAACACTTACAACACTTGACTTGACTTGTTGTTGTTACAAAATGGAGGGACTCTACCCCTTTATATAGGGCTTACATGAGACTTCTAGACCACATTTAATCTAGAGAATTCTAGTCCATAAATTTTCATGAGGCTTCTAGATTTCATATTTGGACTAGATATTTTCCTAGAGTATTCTAGATACAATGCATATTTATGATCACATCTATTACTTAGATATTTACACGGATCTTTCTAGAATATAATTCTAGAAAATGCTAGACTTTGTTGGGCCTTTGAATTGGGCCTATGAGCAAAACTCTTATTACTTACTCCAAAATTAAGTTTACTTTCCAACAAAACTTTCCCAAATGACCCGTGGTACTCAAAGCGTTGCTTTTTTTTTTTAAACCAAAGACAAAGTCCATTGCAGATGAACTTAGCACCCTCGGTGAACCTCCAAATGATGAAGATCTTCTTATTTACTGCACTAGAGGCCTTGGTCCAGCCTATAAAGAATTGATCATGAATCTGTCATCTCCTTCAAAGAGCTCTATGACAAAATTATAGATCATGAAACATATCTTCATGATGCTGATAATTTATCTGTGACTATTATTCCCTCAGTAAATTACACACATTTTCTATCTCAATCTCGTCACTACAACTATAGAGCCAAAACTACCTCTAGCCATAACCGTAGACCTACCCCCTCTCCTAAGTCCGATCTTCTCCCAACGCCACCCTCGTTGGCCTTATCCTCCAACGCTATTCGACCTCCATCTAGTGACGTACCTATCTACCAATTTTGCAACAAGTCTAGCATCTCATCACCAGTTGCTACAAATTATTTCCCCATCTTCGTCCCTCCCAACCTTCAGTAAATCATGCAGCACTACCCAACACCTCCCCAAACTGGTTGGTTGACTCCAGTGCATCTCACCATGTTGCATCTCATCTTTCTAATCTCACTCTTACACAAGACTATGTAGGCTCTAATAAAATACTTCTTGGAGATGGTTCTGCACTTTTCATCTCTCGCATGAGTTCCAAATCTCTTTCTTCCCAATTTACTTTATCTAATGTTTATATTGCTCCTTCCATGCAAAAGAACATTATTTCTGTATCTAAATTCTACCAATATAACAATCTCTATTGAATTTTCCCTTCTTTTTTGTGGTTAAGGACTTGTGCACGGGGGCTCGGCTACTTCGGGAATCGAACATAAATGACGTCTGTAAATGGCCAACTTCCAACCTTTCTTCACTCATTTGGCTGTCCACTTCTCCCATCACTTATGTGACTATTCTCTACAATAATGTGGCATGCTCTTCTCGGGCACCCCTCTACAAAAATTACCAATTATCTAATAAATTCAGGTCAATTATCGGTCATCTAAATTCTCAGCAAATTGTAATTGTGTGTCCTGTTCTTATAATAAGAGCCATCGATTACATTTTGGTCTCTCTAGTGTCACAGGTCGAGGCTCTCTAAAAATCATTTACACTGACGTTTAGGGACCCAGTCATGTATGCACCATTAATGGCTTTCGTTATTATTTAGTTTTTAGTGGATCATTTTACAAAATTTATGTGGTTCTATCCCTTACAACTTAAATGTGATGTTCATATTGTTTTTCTTATATTTAAGGCTAAGGTTGAAAACTACTTTAATACAAATATTATCCCAATCTACACCAACGGTGGGGGTGGATTCACTGCCCTTAAAAACTGTGGGCTTATTTAAGCAGTTCTCTTTAACACTTAATGGGTCGGTTTCTATTGTGACCGTTGGATGAAGATCTACGGTTGAGATTGAAGTGGTTGAGACCTATATTACGTGGGTTGGCTTCCTTGAGACTCAACCCTTTTGCTCTCTGTCTCTCGTCTGCTCTCTGTCTTCTTCTGTCTGATCCAGTTCCTCTTCTCCTCTTGACATTCACTGTTAGCCCATGGTTGAGAAACTCCGGTGTATTACCTAGGCGTGAAATAGACCTAGGTTAGGGAGGTTTCTAGTGAGGCTTTGGTAGTGATTAGGGAGAGTTTCTTGGCTGTTTTGGGAAGATCACTTGATCGATGATCCTAGCCAAGTGTAGAGGCATTCTTTACCAGTTCTCACCTCTCTCTGGACAGCGGTTTGCGGGCATGGAAGGCTGTTCCTGAGCCTAGAGGATTCAGCCAGCAAGAGGGGAGGAAACATGAAAAAAGGAAAGTGAAGTTCCAGCCTTTTATGCTTTTAATTCTGTCCAGTATATGTTCTGTTTCGATTTCTACAGTTTTTGTATGTTCTTTTTTAGTTTCCATGGTGGATGTATATCCTGCTGATTTCCTATATATATGTAAATGCCATTGGTATATATTGATTACACATTGTTAATGCTGATTTCTGGGATTGATATTATTGATCTGTCATTGAAAAGTTGAGCTGTAGAACTCTGTTATTGAATGACTAAGTCAGATGCATTTTGTTTAGCTTGTTTTTGATGAGCCTGATGAACTCGGTTGATTAGTTCATGTTGAGGTTCAGATTGGGTATTGAACTTGTACATTGGTTTATGAACTGCTAGAACTCTGTTAATGCTGTGTACATTGTGTCTGCATTGGTCATTTTTATTCCCAACAAAAACCTGTTCGACAAATATTGCTGAGTTTCTCTTCCCCATACCAGACACTCTTCCACATCCTCCCAAATTACTCTCGTCTTTGTACTTTCAGGTATTTTTCCTTTCCTTGGCTCAAGCTTTATGCCTTCCCTAAATTAGAGCCGAAGTCCAGTCCATGTATTTTTTTAAGGTATGCAATAGATCAAGGTGAATATCTCTGCTTTGATCCCACGTCATGTTGCATGTACACATCCCGTCATGTTACATTCATTGAAAATAATTTTCCCTACTCTATTATATCATTTTCCCAACCGCCCACTATCTTTTCATCTTCCTGGTTTGATCCTCAAGTTGATCCATCTAACCCAATCAAACTCGTGCCATCCACTTCTCTTACCTCATCTATACTGATCCCAACTTCCTCAGCTACTCATCTCCAACAGCTTCGGTTGCCAATAAGTTGTCCCTCGCGCAGGCTCCATATATTCAGGGCTCTCACCATCATCTCTAGCAGATACCACATCTCTACCTTTTGATCTCAGCATGTCTCCAATTTCAGCCCCTACTGAACTTCTCTCAGTCCCCTTCCCCAGCTGTATCTCTAATTCATAATCATCCCACGGTCACTCGCCCCAAGAATAATATCTATAAACCAAAATTTCTTAAATCCACCATAACTAAAGACCTCTACTTGATTCTTTTGAACCCACTTATGTCTTTCAAGCCCTATCTGTGGCCCATTGGCATCAAGCCATATCTGAGGAACTTAATGTCCTTCTCTATAATGTCACTTCGGATCTCGTTCATCCTTATTCTACCAAAAATATTGTAGGTTGTAAATGGATTGTTCGGATAAAACGACATCCCGACGATACTATTTCTCGATACAAAGCCCACCTTGTTGCCAAAGGTTTCCATCACACCCTGGCATCAACTTTAATGACACATTTAGCCCAGTTGTGAACTAAACGCCAATCGTTTAATTTTCACTTTAGTCCTCCATCATGGTTGGTCCATTAAACAGCTTGACGTCAACAATGCTTTCCTCCATGATACCTTGACTGAAGAAGTGTACATGAGTCAACCTCCAGGTTTCGTTGATCCCACTCGACCTATCCACATTTGTTACCTTAAGAAGGCTCTATGGGCTCAAACAAGGTCCTCGAGCCTGGTATAATGAACTTAAAGTGTTTTTTCTGTCGTATGGTTTCGATAACTCTCAGAGAGACTCCTCTCTGTTCATGTACTTCACTCATTCAATCACCATCTATTTCCTCGTCTATGTTGATGATCCCCTAGTTACTGGCAACAACTCTGTTGTTGTTAGCATCATTTTTTTGCCCTGTCTACTCGCTTCTCAATCAAAGATCTTGGCCCTTTTCATTATTTCATAGGTGTTGAGGTCTTACTGACTCTCTCTGGCATTCTTTTATCTAAGCACAAGTATATTCGTGATCTCATTCATCGTACAGATATTTCTGGTGGTAAAGAGTTTCAGACCCCATATCCCGCTCTTAGTCCCTCACTCTTGTTGGTGGTTCTACCCCGGTTGATGCTACACTCTATCGTCAGACTCTGGACATTTCATTTGTTGTCAATAAAATCTCTCAATTCATGTACAAACCCACTAAAAGTCATTGGACTGTTGTTAAGTACATTTTGTGATGTATTGTTCATCAATAAACAATCCAGTCTTATCATATCTGTTTTCTCTAATGCTGATTGGGCTGGAAATCCAGATGATTACACCTATACCACTATCTCTATTGTCTATTTCGACAACAATCCAATCTTGCAGTGCTAAAGTAGAAAACTGTAGCTCGATCCTCCAATGAGGCTGAGTATCATGCTTTTGTTTCTTGTTCTGCTAAGGTTCTTTCAGTTCTTAAACTTCTACAGGAGCTTCGCATATATATTCCTCAACATCCCACCATTTTTTTATGACAACATCGATGCAACTTCATTGTCTGTTAATCTAGTTTTTCACTCACGCATGAAGCACATTGCCATTGATTATCACTTTGTCCGGAATCATGTCTCCAATGGTATTTTTGGAGCTTTCTACATCTCTTCAAAGGATTAGCTAGCCGACAATCTTACCAAGCCATTGTCTTTGACGCCATTCTCTAAACTGTGTCCCAAGGTCGGACTCTCCGATGGGAGCTCCGTCTTGCGGGGACGTGTTAGGGATAATGTTGAATTACAAGAAATCAAAACGTGTACAACCCCACCCAGAAGTTTGTTGGATGATTTATAGCTTGCACTCATTTATCATGTATCATTTTCTTGTATATTCTCATTTATTATTATCTTATATATTCTCACTTATCTTGTATCATTATCTTGTATCAGTAACTGAAATACAAATCATTCAATTATCCTATTAACTATCTTTTCTCTCTCTTTATAGTCCAACATACTTGCCAAGAATAGATCATAGCCCTTACAATGTATTTATAAATATAAATTTGCATTACAATCATACGTGATCTTCACAACACGAAAGTTTCCTATCAAAATGGTGCAGTTTGTAATTGGACATATGTAGGGACTATATTAAATACAGAATTATTTTTGTGTCAATTGCATTGTGTAGTCTTTGTCAATCACTATTTTCCTTAAGAGCCTTCAAAATTGATCAATGAAATTTTTCGACGTTATTTAAAATTTTAAGAATTGGTCTTATTTATACGAGTTCTAACTTGTAATTGCTCAATTAACTACTTTTTAACATTTGGGAAAGATTGTTGTATTTATCAAACCTTAAGGGTGAAAGCTCAATTATAGATATAAAGATGGGGGCTATCAACCATGCATTATCATGACATTTCAAAGAGAAGCACATTGTTTCCAATATGGAAAGGCTTTCCACACTCTTATGCTTTTCTCTACTATCACTTGTATCAATCTGTTTATTTTTATAATTGCATTTTTTTGGATCTTAAGACTAAGTTGTTGACTGGGGAGCTCTTAAAATCAACAACAGCTGTCGAGTGTTTTGGCAGGTTGAAACGTGAAAAGATTTCGAAGAAGAATCAATGAGTACTCGGAATTGTCATTTGAAGAGTCTGAGATGAGTCAACTCATTATAAATGAGCTTGACTCTCTGGGTATAAAGTCCTAGTGGCCTGTGGCGGAAATTGGGTGGTAGCCAGTATCGGATCCGGTGCTCAGCCCTAGTTCGCCCTTAGAGCGAACATGGATGCCCTCCATATTCAGGTGTCTCTCTCTCTCTCTCACAGACACCTCGAAGAATCTTTTACACAATTCTATTTAGAGGCCAATAAGCGAGGAGCCAACAACTAGAAGAAACAATTGTACAAATAGAAGGAAAAAATATATATAACCAATAAGGAATTTCAAGAAACAGACGAAGCAATAACTTAGACTTCCATTATCCCTAATTTCTTTGAAAATTTTAATTCCACCAAGAACAAAAGTAATGGTCATCCAACTTCTAAAGTAAAATATAGTGGAAATGATGTGGAAATAACCCGGTTTGAAAGGAGTTTTAAATATAGACCGAAGACAAAAATAAACAATGTCAGCAAGCCATACCTTAAGGGAGCTCCTACATGTCGCTTGCAAGTTGGTAGTCCTGTATAGCTTACTCTCATCATGGTGGGGTCCAGATTCAGTATCTAGACATTCATTCTTAGTGATAACATATGCCTACTTTGCATACGGTTTATCGACCTCAATTTGAACATTGTAAACAACCTATATTTGAGATTAGGTTGTGTCTCTACCTACAACCGAGTTTTTTTCTTTTTTCGTGTCTTTGTTACATCTTGGAGTAATTTCAGTTAAACAACGCATATCATATTAATAATAGATAAGATTATAGATCATGAGTGACATACTCAAAAGCCACTTTTGAGGTTGGAGAGCTCAAGTCCATATAAACCTATACTTTTGATATGAGATTCAAGTCTTATACTTTGTAACAGTTGCATCATACCATGACAACCCACCATTCTTCACGGTCCTGGCACCCACATCGAACTCACTTTGTACTAGCCATGGTTAGTCCTGGATGAACACTGCTATGTTAGTGTCACCATCTGCCAGTGGTGGACCCAGCACTCGGTCGGGGGGGTGGCCGCCCATGCTGGGCTCCGCCAGAAAAATTTTTGGGGAAGAAGATGGCGGGTGGCGCGGCCATGGTTGACTGGTTCGTCTTCTCCGATTTCTTTCTCTTCTGGCTTTCTGCTGCTAGGGTGGGTTCTTTCCTTTTTTTTTTTTGTTATAATATTGGGTCATGCCATTTGTTATAAACTTGTTTTTGTTTTTATTAATTATATATATATATATATATATATATATATATATATATATATATATATATATATATATATATATATATATATATATATATATATATATATATATATATATCCCAACCCATTAGGCAGCAAATGAACTTGGTCTCTTGTTTTATTTCGTGAAGCTTCAACTTGATTTGCAAACCTTGGCAGAACTTCAAGTGAAGGAGTACTTGCTTAACAAGGAAAAAGGAGAATTGAAGAAGGGCATTCTACTTTTTCAATGCTTATATATACTAATTCATGTATAAAATTTCTAATTTCATCACCTGAAATGGCACAGGATATTGCGGCATTACGCACAAATTTGAAGAAACAGAAGGCTACAGATGATAGTTTTGAAAAGAGGTACAATCATCCTCCAATAGTATTTCATTAATGAAACTGTTCTTTAGGCTACAAAATTGTGCTTAATATAATTCGAAGGTCTAAATTTGGTCTATATCAATTTGCTTTTCTTATTGAAATTAATGTTGACAATCTATTACATCCCTTCTCCTATATATGCCAAATACGAGTTTAAATATAGGTCTCTGCCTGATTTTATGATGTGAAACTATCATAATAAAAGTAGATGTATTTCAGTTGAACGAGTTCATTGATTTATATTGCATATTTCTTTAGTATTTTGAGATGTATTGAATAATTTTTAATATTATATAATTAAATATTAATAAACGACCCCGCTTTTACGGTCGCCAATTGTAGCAACCGAGAAATTTTAAATAATATAAAATTATTTTTATTGAAAAACGTGTCGCTAAGTTTTAACCCCAAATTTTAAATTGAAAGCGTGTTCGTCTAGCCGTTGTAAAACCAATTTAAAACTATTCCAATCTCGAATATTTTAAAGTATCAAATTCTCTTATCATTCTTAAATCCTAATTTTAATAGTTTTAAGTACAATATTTTATTATTTAAAATCCAAAATTCTGTTAGCCCAAGTCCTGATTATTTAGGTCCAAGCTATTTAGGCCCAATTATGAAAATCCCTACAGCCCAACTTTCTGGCCCATTTAAGCTCCTAGAAATCTGTGCCCTAAGTTACTGTTCATATATCAACTCATTTCCTCCATCTCCTCACACTCACGCAGCCAACCAAATTTGGTAAGGAAGTTTCATCTTCCCCAAAATTGTTCCTAAATCCATTTTACAGTGAAATCACTATTGATGCTAGAACATCGATTTCTAGTATCAACAGGAAACTCAGGACACTACAAATTCAATCACCAACTCACGACACTGTCAAACCACCAATCCAACCAAAACTCACCTGCAATTTCCCCCCACCATCACCAATTACAACCAACAACACCCCAGCCAACCGACTGCAAATCCTAGCTGAAACCCAACTTCGAGCCATCAACACAAAACAGCCATCCAATCCACATTCCAGCCACCCATTCGAGACTCCAATGCCAACTCCTTCACCCTAAAGGCACCACCACAGCCACTGCCTGCAACCCCACACGGACGCACACACACCACCCCAAAATTGGCAGCCCTACACCTTAAGATCAACACCCAACAGCCACAAAAAACAAGAAAATATAAAAATCCATAAACTTGCCTCATAGCCCGAACCTATTAACTCTCGGACCGTGCGCCAAAACCACCTAGTTGCCTCCACTCCCACACCGGCGCCACCACGCAACGGTGGCGCCAACGCTGGCCGTCTGACCGGCGATTGAACGGAGGAAGGGGCTTCGCCCCTTCCCGTCACCGCTCTCTCCCTCTCTCTACTTGTTTTAATCGAATGAGAGAGAGAGAGAGAGAGAGAGAGAGAGAGTGTGTGTGTGTGTGTGTGTGTGTGTGTGATAGATATTTTGTTTTATTTTAATTTTAGAAATTACCCCTAGCCCCCAGGTTTTAAAGTATTCATTTCAGTCCCTAGAGTTTCGTTTTTAATGAAACAGCCCCTGGAATTTCTGTTTTCAGCAATTAGCCCATTACTTTCAAAAAGTCTATTTCAGTCATCAAACTTTTAATTTCATTTTCTTAAATTTTCAATTAAGCCCTTGAACTTTATTTATATCATTTTAAATTATTTATTTCAATCCCAAAGTTTCAATAATTAGTAAATTAGTCCATGAAGTTCTTGTTTCCACAATTAGCCCAATTACTTTGAAAATATTATTTTCAGCCCTTAGATTTGTCAAATTCAGTTTTAATAAATATCAAATTAGGTCCCTAAACTTTATTTTATCACTTTAAAACTTTAAATTTTCGGAATACTAATTCAAAATCTATTTTCTATTTTGGCTAGACGAAACGTACGGACGATTAGGAGATTGAGGTTACTCCCCGCTCCACTTTTTACGTGATCCGAGATAATTTGAGGTAGACTCGCCACCATTAATGAGTTTAAATTATAATTGCATATATTATGTGAATTTACGTGATTTATATGTTTTAATGCATAATATGATAATATTTTTTATGAGATATATGATGTTGTTATACTTGACATAACATATATGCTTTAGTGCATGAGATGAGACGAATATCTCTTATGAGATAAGATGAGAATGTTATGCATAACTTATGTGCTTAAATGCATGAGACGAGACTATCCACACCCTATGATTTTAAAGAGCCTATGATTTACAAGAAAATGAGTCAATTATGATCATGATGATGTCACCGTATATATTGCATAATTATGTATCCAATTATTCTGTAAATTAATTATCGACGATGAGTTTATTGAATATTTTTTCGAAATACTCATTCCGTTATTTTAACGATATTTGTAGATTTTGAAGACGGTCGGATTTGATGGGCAGTGGTGGCAACGATTTAATGGATGACGTTATTTACTTTTGAAATTTAAGTATTTAAACGTTATTAACGTACTTGTCATTATTTCAAAAACTTGAGATTTAAGGTTTAATCAATTTTCTTAAATTAATCAAATGAGTTTGTTGCCGTTGAAGTTCACAATTATTAAATGTGATGTTTAAAAATTAGTTATTTCCGCAAAAAAATTTAGTTAAATTAGGGCAAAAGACGATGACGTGGCACTCCGGGTTCACGGAACTCGTGGCGTTACACTGATTGTCAACGTTAACTGGTCAACGTCTGTTCGGGCTGGGGTTTGATGCTGGGTCCGCCACCGCCATCTGCCATTTGTTGCAACTGAAAGATGTGGGGACTTGCTGTGATACATTTGTAATGAATCATGGGAGAACCATATCCTCGAAAGCTAATTGTTGAGGTTGAAGAGCTCAAGTCCATATAAATCCCATATAGTAAACTCATACTTTCAATTTGGGATTCAAGTCATATACTTTGCAATGGTACCATAACAGTCTTATAATGACTTCATATCCCTTAATACCTTTACCTAATACATTACATTTAGTACTTTCATAGTAGCCTAAATAAATACTAGGTTTTGTATTATCATAAAAAAAAAAAATAAAAAAAAAAGGATGTTAGAGAAGATATTGTGTGTGATTTTTTCTTGTAAACTTCTTTTTATCATTGTGAATACTGTAAAAACGAAAGATGTCTCAAATTGAGGTGAATCTCTATATATATCTTGCGAGTTTGCATTTGTTTCTGGAAATTGATTGTTTTTGATGAAATAGAATTATGGTTTCTAATTCTCAACAAACTGTGCAAGTAGTCTCAGTTGGATACGTAGAAGGTGGTGGAGCTAGGGACGAACCCAACACCTGGCCAGGGGGCGGCCGCGCGTGCTGGGTTCCGCCGAACCGACCGAATTGGCAATGAACTTCGCCGTCGAGCACCTGGTTCGTCTTCTTCAATCTTCAGTTTTTTTTTTTTCCTGTTCTGAAGTGGACTCAGTTCCTTTTTTTTAGTTATTCATTTTCAAATTGGGCCAATTTGTCCAGCCCATTAATTCATCTATTTTTTTTGTAATTGGATTGGGCCATTTGTCTGGGCACAATACTTAATATAAAATATATAGGCCTAAATTCCTGTGAATTCGTTTGAAAATTGAAATCAATCTAATTCCCAAATTTTCAAATTTTCACTTTCTCCAATCTCCCCCAAATTTTTAACTGAATACGCCAGAAATAGTTTGGATCGAAACTGTTCGGAATTCTCGGAGATTTTGGTTTTCCGATTCATAGAAAGCTTTTGGGGACTATAGATTCTGGGTTTCAGTAGGTGACCGACTCCAACTCCAAGCAGTGATGCAGAAACCAGATGTGATGGTGGGCCCGTAACTGTCTCCAGCAGCGACGCAGCAGAATCAGGAACTCCGTCCGCAGTCCGCACTTAGCCGAATTTTGTGAAACCCGAAACCGTAAGTTGTTTTCGAATCTTTGATTGTGTAGGTTGCCATTTTTTAATTTTTTTTGAATTATTTTGGTCCCGTGGCTATCATATTCGATGGTAAATCATGAAATTTAACTGCAAATTGAAATTGTGCAATGAAATGCAAAAATTTGGTGTTTGTCTAATTGTCTGCAGACTCACTTCTTTGCTACTGTCCGTCTGTTCACTGTTGGTAGATTGGTAGTTCATAGTTGGTTCTCCGTTCTCCTCATAATTCATTCACCATTCAAAATAAGATAGCGTTGAAACATTAAACCATATTTCCAAATTCCAATACTGCAATACATTTGGCGTCTGCAATTCAGATTTCAAAGGGTGAATTTTATGCAGATTGCAGACGCCTCACGCCAGTGACCCTCATTCCTGATTATGAAAAAGGAAAACTAATTTTTTTTCTTCATAAAAGTGTTGCATTGTATAGTCATTCTAAGAAGAATTAGATAAAAAAAATGAGAATGTTAATCTAGATTGGATTTGGAGGTGATGGTGATGGTGATTGAGGTCGAGGACGTTGACTAGTCAACGTCCGCCCGGGCCGAACCTGGGTCTGGGTCCGTCCCTGGGTGGAGCTGTAGGAAATGTAATCCCTGAGATAGTCAAGTTTGGTGGCATGTTTCGGTTCTTGAATGTGGAAAGTTATTCCTACCTTTGGCCAAGGGTTAAAGAGG
Organism: Fraxinus americana; assembly: GCA_035079005.1. Taxonomy (NCBI): domain Eukaryota; kingdom Viridiplantae; phylum Streptophyta; class Magnoliopsida; order Lamiales; family Oleaceae; genus Fraxinus; species Fraxinus americana. The sequence continues at coordinate 1,862,592 of CM068726.1, forward strand.
TACTTAATATTTATAATAGAGCAACGCTGTGTGTTACCTTCAATTACAGAAGACAAACATTGTTGATGAATGCACTGCTTACAGGTTATGGAAACTTAAGCAGCTGTCTATCGGTGTTCTACAACAGTCGACTTCATGGAGGAGAAACTGATACCTTATCTGGCTACGATCAATAATCTTGTGATGTACGAAGATGCTAAAAAGGTTGGAGAATCGTCACCCGGGGAGAATAATGTGTTGTTCGCCCCACAACTATGGGAGCCGAGGATTTCAGCTTCCACTCACAGAAGATGTCCGCAGCAATTTTTATGATCGGAATGAGAAATGAGACAAGAAAACCTATCAAACCGTGGAGTTCGCCCCACTTCATTATCGATGAAGAAATTCTTCCACTAGGAGCTGCTCGATATGCTGCAGTTGCCATAACTTACTTGGATGTCAATGTTACGAATCAGTAGACGCCAATCGCTAAGGCGTTTTCATATTTTTCTTTGAAGATCTCAGAGATAAGACTTATGATGAATATTGATTGATGAGACGAGTTTTAAAACCATTTTTGTTAATTTTGATGCATATACATTAGCATAAATTCAACCAATTTTTTCTAATCCTGTAACTAAACCTGAAAATGCACCAAATAAATTTTAATCTTGTGATTTGTTTTATCTTTTTAAGATTCGTGACCACGACAATTCTCAAAGTTTTGATGTACGAACTTTTGCAATTTGGCCTCAAATAGTTGGTTCACTATGCAGTCTTGATGGAACTCTCCTTTTTCATTAGCAAAAATCAGATAGACCTTGAGGAAATGTGACACGGCTAGATACAAAGGACTAGATACCATAATACGATTAATATATAGAAAATAATGCTACAATTTTGTTCATGTACTGATAAATTTTATCTAGTACAATATATTAAGGGTCTATTTGACAAGGCTTTTAGAAAATCAAAAGTTACGATTAAGAAATTATTTTCGAATATGTTTAGATAATTTTCTAAAAGTGTTTTACATGGCGAATTTTTTTTTTAAAAGAAGCTAACCTTTTTTTATTCATTATTATACTGAACATGTAAGTTCTTCGATTTTCGCTTATTTTTATATTTTCTATACTCAAGTATCATGAAAGTTAAATAACATGGTGACATTATAAAATTAAGCGTTTAATAATTCACAATATCTTTGCATTAATACTTGTTGATCTTGGTTTATGCTCGGGCAATGTAATCAACAGATCTCGACTCTATTCACATTCACGCGTACGTATAGTTCTTGCACATTTGGATAAATTTTTAGAAGCACGTGACCTCCTAGGATGGGGAAAGTGGTTGCGAGTACTCTGATGGTGATGTCAGACAACTTATATATGTATATTTGGGGTGGGACGTGCAAAAGACGTGAGCCATAATAATGTTTGGACACCAGAGGTTTATGAGAGAGGAAAACAGAGAGCCATATTACTATAAAGTGTGTAAAATTGCATTACCTTCAATAATGAGAGAGCCATAATATTTTTCATCTCATCAATAATCTTTCCTTCTTTTTAAACCACATATTTCTCATCACATCAACAGTAAAAATACATTTTTTAATTGATTAATTGATTTGATAGGATAACTGCTGTAGAGAAGTCACATTAATCATTCATAGAAGATCTTGTATAGAGGATCTTCCAATGAAGATATCTCATACACCTGAAAGTTATTCGCTTCGAATAGATCATGCATCATGTCGCATCAACTCAACTCGTCCATGGAGAGTTCGACCTTTACAAGGGGGTTCGACAGAGCACATTACTTCGACTATTGAAGGACCTCGAATAGGTCATCTGGGATAGTGATGTGTCTAGGTTCGCTTTTTCCGTAACTACCATGTGGTTCTTTCTTGGAGTCTCGTTGGATGAGACGTAGCATTACTCAAATAATTCATTCTTGTTGTGCCTTTACACTAATTGAATAAACGTAAGACTCCCACTTTAGTTTTTAGCTTCATTTTAGGAACTAAAATTTAAAACTATCGATTCTTTCAATATGCATTTTCTATTTTTTATCCACAAGAAAATATTATAATCACGAGCTCTTCACCTCTGAACTCACAAAATTAATATTACAAGCAATCCTTTGAAAATTCATTCGAGATCTCAAATCTTTCTTATTTCGATTTTGATTTATTTATGAGAGCATTATCTTTCATGACCTATGATCTTGATCCTGAGTAAATATTATATTAGATATTAGAAAAACAAGAGAACTGGGATTGGACACTTTGCAATTACAATATTAAGCTAAAAGAGAATCAAGAAAATAATCAATTTTAATTAGTTAGACAGATCAGACTTAGACAAATCTAACAAAGTAAAAATTCTAAAAGACATTCTTGTACAACCCACTTATTGTCAGCCACGTTTTCAGCTTCACATGCCACTCCAATTCTTTCGCTTCTTTCTCCATTCTTTGTCTACTTGTACATCGTGCTTCATGTGTAGTGCATTTACAGTAAAAGTGACATTGAAATGGAGATTAGAATAAAATAAAAGTTGAAGCTTGCTCTTTTTTTGACATCATTTCAAATCAAATTATATCAAGAAACCCATCATTCATGCCCCTTTCATCTCCATCTTCCTTCTGCAATTCTTGCTAAATTTAAATGAAAATCACATTCCTAGCTGTAAAGATGCTGTAAACCCCACTTTACGCCCACTGAAATTTTTTCATTAATAATCCATATTTAAGTATATCTTTATATGTGTTTTGCTTTTTCTATAACCAGATCAAAAAGGGTTTGCAGTTAAACAAAAAATTGATGCTGAGAAGAAGTGAATATATATTGTCAAGGCATCCACAGGGACTAAAGTGTAAGATCTTCAAACCTCCTTATTCTTGTGTTTTAAAGTCGAGCCTTTATGGTCATGTTTATTTATTTTGGGTTTTTTATTTTTATTTGAATACAGATCGTTGAAATTTAGAGCAAAAGAGTGTATGTATTGTTAAAAAGAAGTGGAAAAATCAAAGGAAAAGTAATAATGCCAAGGCATAGTTATAGGGGTTTGATGGAAGGGCTGATGGTGCCAGCTAAGACCCGGAAAAGGGAATGCTCATCACCCTCGTCATCTTCATCAAGAATTCACAATTACAGATTGAATAAGCGGGCCATTTTGGTGGGCAAGAATCGGGTTGGGCTTGGGATCGGGTTGGGAGGATCCAGATCCAGTACCCCAGTGCCGACATGGAGAACTACTCCGTTGAGGAGCACCATTGAGTCTCCTAGGTACTCACAAAGTGGGAAATCCACTCAACCAGTGTCGGCCCGCAAACTTGCAGCTACACTGTGGGGAATGAATGAGATGCCTTCACCCAAAATGAGTGAGAGAAATATGGAGTTAATGCTGCAGCAGAGGAAGAATAGCAGCAGTAAAATGATGCTTAAAAGGGAGAAAATGCGGGCTGGATCAGGTTTGCACTCGGGTTCAGGTTCTTTGCCGCCACATTTGTCTGATCCATCTCATAGCCCGGCTATTTCTGAGGTGGGATGGTGCTTTATTTGATTTTTATACTTCAATACATCTGCATTTTCCAATCCATATTGTTTTTATATTCGAATATTAAAACAGGTAAAGAAAAATCCAAAGCAGTAGTTTCTGTTCTTTAGAGAATGCCAATTTATTTAAGTTTTAGGAGCATATAATCAAAAGAACATTGTATTTACTAATTTATTTTCTGACGTTCTGATCTTTATGAGAAGAATCTTTTTTATCGTTTAATGGACTGTTCTTTGCCCTGGAGATGATGATTGTAATGAGGATTTCTCATCGATTGACTAAGAAGGGCTGACTTCAAAATGTGGGTTAATTTTCAAATTAATTGAAAGATTGAAACTTAGCCAGGAGTGGATTCTAAAGGTTATCCAAGTAGAGCACTATATGCCATATAATTATACCATTCAGTTAGGCTCGAGACATCAATTTTGTCTGAATCTTCATTCGGGCTTCAGAATAACTTTTCTTGAAACTAGACGAGTTAGAGTTTGATAACCTTCATTTTGTTTGTAATAGTGCCTTCAGCTGTCCTTCAGGAACATTGAACATGAGTCTATAGAAACGATATACATGCACCTTCAATTTTTAAACTTCGAAGGCGACCATTTTTGTCAAGCTCTGGTTGATGTTCTTTGCTTTTTCTGTTTCCACTTTATGTGTATTTTTCATTTCCAAGTAGTTCTTTTGCCAAATTAAAACGTCTTCTTGGGGCTTTAAACAGAGAATGGATCGTTCTGGAAAGGGTCGTCAGAGGAGGACGCCATCAATTGTCCAGAGGCTTAGGTCTACAGACGAAAATGCCGGAGCTTTTGATTCACTAAGCAACGGTAGTTTTATGGAGGTAACAAGGTTACCTTCGCTTGTCTTGTGGTCTGTTTTATTAATCTATTTTTCGTTTATTAGCTCAAAGATCAAATCAATCTTTGTTTCTTCTTCTTCTTTTATGTTATTTTCACATTCCATCTTTGCCACATATTGTCTCTAGTACTAGTACTGTTCCAGAAGAAATTTACAATCAAACTGTTTAGACGACTTTTCATAAGATCCTTTTAGTAAATTATGTGGAACTGAATAAATCTCAACTGCAGATTGAGACTAGGTCTCGAGCCCAGACTCCAAGCGGATCAATAAGTGGTGCTAAGAATCGTCTTAAGGATATTAGCAACGCTTTGACTACATCCAAAGAGCTACTGAAAATCATAAACCGTATTTGGGCTCGTGCAGATCAACCTTCATCTAGCATGTCTCTTATCTCAGCGCTTCATGCTGAGCTTGAGAGAGCTCGTCTACAGGTTAATCAGCTTATCCAAGAACAACGTTCTGACATGAATGATATTAACCATCTCATGAAGTGTTTTGCCGAAGAAAAGGCAGCATGGAAAAGTAAAGAACAGCAAGCCGTGGAGTCTGCTATTGAGTCTATTGCTGGTGAACTAGATGTAGAACAGAAGCTAAGGCGTCGATTTGAAAACTTGAACAAGAAACTCGGAAAAGAACTAGCAGAAATGAAATCGTCATTCCTGAAAGCCGTTAAGGAATTGGAAAGTGAGAAGAGAGCAAGAGAAATTACAGAAAAGGTATGTGATGAATTGGCTCAGAATGTTGATGAAGATAGGGTTGAAGTGGAAAAGCTGAAAAGAGAGTCTACAAAAGTTAACAAAGACGTCAGGAAGGAAAGAGAGGTGCTACGGTTAGCTGACAGGTTGTATGAAGACAGAGTCCAGGTGAAAATCTCCGAGTCTAAACATCAATTTGAAGAGAAAAATTCTGCCATTAACAAGTTGAGGAAACAACTGGAAGCTTTCCTCGGATCAAAAAGAGGCAAAGATGAAGAAAAGGCGGCATATTTGAGCAAGTCTCACTTTGGTTTGCATCAGAACGAAGAACAAGAAGATGATGGAGAAGTCGAGGATGCAATAGACGACAAAGAAGATTCTGCAGAGAGTGATCTTCATTCTATTGAATTGAACATGGATAACAATAATGGAATTTACAAAAAGGCTTACGACTCCATTGCTGGTCCTAGAAGATTACCCATAGATGATGAAATCAAAGGGAGGAACTCTATCACCGGGCAGTTTTCTAGGAAAAGCACATCTATTCTGAGGAGCATGTCAGATGGAGTTGAATGGGGTAATGAAGGTGCAAGTAGTCAAAATTTAAGAGATGGGTTGGATAGGGAAAGATTTCACGAACTCGATAAGGAAGCTTCAAGAAGAAGTTATGTCGATGAAACTCAAAGATACAAATCTGTAAAAGGTCTCAAGGATCATGCTTTATCTAGCTCTAGGTTAGGGCCAGTCCAAGAATATACGAGTCCCACTCAGCAAAGGGAGCAACCATGGCTTCTACGAGATGGTTCCAGTACCATTCATGAAAGATCAAGTATCCTTCCTGGGAATGGTTCAAAGTCAAGGCTTGCAGATGTCAGAGGGGAAGGCCAGAGTACCAGAAGATCAAAGTGGTGAGTTTTATCGTACTTAATTAACTCTTGGGGACTACCTGATAGTTACAGAGCTGAAAATTGAGTTCTCTCCTAGAAGCAGTACAGAGGCAGATGAAACCCGGGTTTGAGAAACATTAAGAAGTTAACATCTTGTTGATTTATGATTTTACTTTCGGAACCTCCAGTAGTAGTGCTCCGAGTAGCTAGAAATCTGCTTGAAAACTATAATTATTTCTGATTTTAGTTAAAGTTTGTTTAAAATCAGTTTTATAGAAAATTGTGTTCATTGAGTGAGATTTTTCTTGTACAAATGCATATGGCATAACTGAGTTAACCATGCTGCAATCATCACATTTTGCTTATGCTTTGTGCTGCTTTTCTTATTAACTCAAATTTTATTTTTAGTTATCTCCATGTTTACTAGAAGAACTGCATTATAAAGGCAAGACTTGCTGAGTTGTGATCTTTCTTTAGAAGTTCTTTATGTATTAATTTCTTGAACGCCATCTAATGAACAGGTTTCCTAGTCGAAATTTTTTTGGAGTCTGAGCTAGTTTATGCGCATTTCTTTTTCTCCATGATAATGTGAACATAAGTTGTGATGGAGATACGAAAACTGTCTGTTGGAGACTCAAGTGCTATAAAAATAGCACAGGTTGGATAGCCATGTATAAAAAGTTTACGGTTTTGCTTGGTATTCATGGTTGACAGTTTTTTTGACATTGTGTGATGTGGCACATAGTTTTGTCATTGATTTTAACAACACTAAAAATGATAAATGGCATCGATTTTTACAACTCGCACAATCTCAACGATGATATAAGCAAAGACTATACAAGTAGAATAATTCAAAGGTTTAGGACCTACTTGTTACATTTTACATAAGTTAGGGACTTAGCTGTAATCTTTTGTATATTAATATCAGTGTTTTAAAAAGCGTGTTTAGACACCAATAGGTGTGGTGCAGGTGAAATGCCTCACCTTGACATAAGCGCAAAATTAAGCACGTAACGTTACGTTTCTCTTTTCCTAATTTTTTTTAAATATGATATTGCCTAACGATATGTTTAATGCTTATTAATACTAATATTGCCCTTGGAGTAACAATTCATATTTGAATAATTATTCGATAATTAGAACACTGAAAGACCAAAAAAGTAAAAATTCCCATGTTTATAAAGCAATTGGAAGCATCAAATAAGATCAATGCTTGGTTTTTCGATGTGTTTGATTTTCATTTTTGCTTCATTAATTTCATGAAAAAATACATGACATTAAAGAACGAAAATTAGAGGGTCCTATAATGTCTCTATCCACATGGCGGCCAACTAGATAAAACGTCATGAAAGCACCATCATCCTAAAGATTACTGAACTGGAGGTTGTCGCCTCCACGATCTATCCTCCAAGGCGGGATCATGTTCCATCGCCTCGACCACAATCACTTCCGAGGCGAAGAGCATCACCTCATTGACTATCACTCCCGAGGAGTTGGAAAATACGCATACACACCCTTGTGTGCTTTTGTGTGTTGTCTAATACGTTTAACTTTAAAAATACACAGATAGACATCAAGAAATTGAAACCCCCCTCGATTGGAGGAAGTCTTAAGATTGAAATCATTTTCAGTAACACTTTTTCCTTCAAAGTTAGGCTGAGAATATGACAGGTCGGTCAATTATTCAAAATATCCAACATAGAAGAAAATTCGGAAAAGGGACCAAAGTTTGTAGACTTTGACAATTCAAAGTAGTCCCTTGGTTTATTTATGCTATAGTGGAAGCCATCATGGATTTCTTCTAACCACTACCTTGCTGCAAAATGGTGCTTGATGAAATGTGCACGAAATAGCATTCAAGTTGTTACATTTTAAAATGTTTCTTCATAAGATTGTATTTAAATGCACAAATTAAAGAAAGATGGAAGCATTTAGATCCAAATTATAAGAAATGGACAAAAAAAAAAATTTGTTTCCTTTAGTCTCTAATAGTTTCGAGAGAATTGATGCTTAGAATGCAAAATATAAAGACTATAGAGTAGTGGTGTAAAATATGTTGACGAGAAAAAAGCACGTTCAAATTTGACTTGGTTGATGACAAGCACGCTTATAGCAGGGATGGCAACGGGGTGGGAGCGGGGCAACCTCCCCCACCCCCCGCCTCGTCAGACAATTCCCCTCCCCATTACACGTTTAAAGCGGGGCGGGTCGGAGCCTTTGTACCGTTTACTACGGCATTTAATTTTATTTTTATTTTTAAATTTTTGATAATTTATTTTATTATCCCCATTCATTAGATTAAAACAATAATATATTTTTTAATCTTTACTTATTTTTAAAAGTTAAATTATTCAAATATACTAAACTAAGGCTTTTATTATTTGTCATATTTTTTAAATAATTTTAGTTTCCATTTTCTATTAAAACTAATGAAATTTCGTGAAATTTTTTATTTAAAGTATTGAATTCTAAAAAATATATATATTAAACGGGATGGGGCACCTGTTACCTGCCTCGGGACAAAGGTCTCCGCCCCGAATACTCAATTAAGGGGGTAATCCCTATCCCGTTTGGGATGGGGCTCGCGGGTATCGGGTTTGTTTGATTTTTTTGTCATCCCTAACTTATAGAGACTCGTGGCTCTCATTATTTGTCCATGCAGAAGCCACATTTGAACAAAAAAATAATAAGAAAGAGAAGAACTTGAAATTTATCTTCAATTTTTCTCAACATATTTAAACTTTTTATAGCATTCAATCACTATCATTTGAGTAATTTGATTCATGAATTTAAGAATGACCTTGTTGAACCCAAATAATTCCTCTCCCCAACATGACGCTCAATCGAGTTTCAGCTATCTCTTCTGAAAATCAATTAGTATTCAATAATGATAGACTAAACATTTTATCGTATTCGTTCACCATGATTTGAGTGACTTGGTCAATTGACACATGACGCTCGATCACCATTATTTGAGTGACTCAATCCATGTACTTAAGAGCGGCCTAGTTATATCCAACGATATCCTTTCCTCAATATGATGCTCTTGTAATTTGAACACGACCTAACTGTGATACCACTTACAGGATCGTGTTTCAACCATCTCATCTGAAAATCAATTGGTGTCAAGTAACTGCGTATTAAACCTTTTATGACATTCGATCAACCGCATTTGAGTGGCCTAATTCATGATATTAAAAATGACAGTTATTTTCTAACATATCAATTACAAAGTGTAGGGTGATGTGACTTTAACCCGTTAGAAAATTAAAGTTTGATGCTTCAACTTTAGATAATCATTTGACTCGTTAGCAGCAATAGATAATAGAGAGAGATGCTCGGACATGGCAATGGGGAGTGGGCCACTGTGAGGACCAATTTTAGGCAGGCCACAAGCAGAAAAAAGGAGGAGACGTGGCTTCTTCTACATAGTTATAGAACTATAGTATTTTAATTGAATTTGTACGATTATATAGTTCAATAAGGTGGACGGTGTGACTTTATACTAGTCTTGATAGACTTGGGAAGTTGATATTTTGGCCATTTGAATCTAACTATTATATTTGATTGGCATATAGCAAGTGACTTGTGAATTTCATGTACCATCTCTCTTTATTTAAACATGCAGTATAGACAGGTATAACAAAGAGGCAAGAGATATTTCGACTTAGTTAGGCGACAACTTGTTGGTAGGTGGTGAGACCACTCCTAACACACATTGGAGAAATATTTGACAAAGTTATGTGCCCTTAAGTCAAGAAATTCGTAGACGAACCTCGACCAAGTTAATCTATTTTATTTAATGAGAGCGATCATTACAGATAATAATGAGAGATTCTCTTATAATCAACAGTCAGATAAGACAATAATAATTTTTTTTTTTAATGTAAAAGCAGTATCTCACACTAATTACTTGTTGTGTTGTCGAGCGCGTCAATCCATTTTCAAGTTCCTTGTTGTGTTGTGGAGCGAGTGCCGACTCGTTAACCTTTGCTAGTAGTGGGAAGAGTTGAAGTGTTCGATCTAGCATCATCTTTTTTAACTTATATTTTATCGATTTAATTTTGAATCCATCAATCTTAGTATCTTAACTATGATAACAACCTCTTAGTATTGCTGAAACTAACGATGTTATTTTTATATGTAATTGGATCGTCTTAAAGGATAAGTTGAAGATTCTATGGCTCTTAATGTCTTAATCCAACTACTTCTATATATTTCTATAATCCCATTAGAAAAAAAAATTAAAATAAAATGGAGATGGGTATCAAATAATTAGATTGGAGTTCATTGTTCTTGGCTCTTTTATTGAAAATAATTAATTTTGTTTCATTGCACTGATCGATACTGTCTGAAATGATAAACTAATCCATATTTTAAAGAAATAACTGTGACATCAATCATGATTATATGATAATAAAACTTGGCTCCCATACTTCACGTGTAATGATGCAGATTATATAATTCTTCTCAACAACATATAGGTAAGTACAAAATGTATATGTATAGATAGAGACAATAGTAAATAAGGTAGCGGTGGCAAAATGGTCGAACCAGCTCGAATGGACATATGGACAATTCGAGCTCGTTTTGGGACTCGTCATGAATCGAGCTGGACACAAATTATATTCACGAGCCAACTCGTGGATCAGGACCCACGAGACTAGTCTTGAACTCTATAGTTTTTTTTATTTCCTGCAATTGTTTGACCCTTATTTTTAGAATATTATGGTATGTCCAACAAGTCCGACCTTTTGTGCAATTCTATAAGAATTTTAGTGCACGTGCATTCTTTGTTACATAGCTCTAGATATGCCAAAGTGAGATGAGGAGAGAATTGAGATACGAATGCATCATCTTATTATTGGACAAATCTTATCTCTTGCCGTTTTACTCTCATTAATCGTCACTCTTCCACTCCCTTATTTCCTTCCGCAACCTCCTCCAGCCAACGCAATCTCCTTCGGCATATGTAGTAGTTGTTTCCCCCCACCTCCATGAACATTTTTTTTCTCGAAGTAATAAAGCCTTAATTAATTTATTTATTATGTTATTTATTTGATTAGCACACCACAAGAATGGTTGAGAGGGCAAAAGAAGAACATTGCAAAATTCATGTTAGCACTTGTTGGGCAAATGTGAATGATTTGGATTGAAACTTTTGGTGGCCGCAATGCTTGATGGATGGGGTTTCGGTGGTTTAGGTGGTTTTTGATTTTTAGTTTTGGGGTGGGTGTCTTCTTTTCTTTGTTATTTAATTCTTTTGTTTTACTTTTTTTATATGTAAAATATAAAGTCACATTTCTACCTTTTTAAAATTGGTCAACATTTGGTCAGACTTTTGATTTTTGGTCAACTAACAGTCAATTTAACAGTTTTCATCCATTTGGGGATCTAAATGCGAGTTTTTAAAAAGTTTGGTACCGTGAGTGCTACAAATTAAAGGTTCGGGTCAAGTCTGCATAAAATCAAAATATTTGGTACCGTGACTGCAATTTTCCTAAAATTAATGTAGCTTTTCCAGAAAGCTCCTCAACAGTAAGCAAAAGCGAAAGTCATACCAAATGAACTCTGAGTAATTGGGTGGAGGTCAACACTACTTAGAAGGTGTTGAACTCGAGATCAATGTATTCCACTCCTATGAGAAAATGGTATTCTATGATTTTAGGGATGTAAATATAACTTGCCAACATAATCAAGGTAAGTTAAGACCTATCTAAGCCCATGTTTGGTTCGAAAAAAAAAATTTAGATTTTTCTAAAATTAATAATGAAATATGTGATTAAGAAAATTAATAAAAGTTGCAAGTCCCATAAAACGTAGGATTGAAAATGAATTTAAGGAAATAAATATTAGACAAGTGCTAAATATCCGGATGTTATTTCACGTATTCTATAGTGGACACCAACCCTCATTCATTGTGAGGTATGACTTTTTATAAGCTTACAAAAATGATATCGAAATCTTAAAGTATTTATAGCAACAGACTAAACTCTTGAATTCAAATACGTCACCCCACCGCTCACTATTAAATTATTACTAAAAATGCCTCTTTTCATGTGAGACTTGAAACACGTGTACGTATACACATACGGACAATGCTAGGGGTACATAAGGGTCTACATAATGCATATGTGGCATGTGATCTCACCTTTAATTCAAATATGACACTTACACATCAATCACCGAATGATTGCCACATCTGCATTATGTAAATCCTTATGTAGATCATTATGTACATTTAGCATTATCCTACACATATATATGTATATGTGTACATAAATATGTATGTATGTATGTACATGGGTAGTGTTTGTAAGAAGGAAATTGGAATCTCTTCTCCTTCACAAGATTCATGATACAATTGAAAAAAATTATAATTTCGGTTTCTACTCTATTCAAAATGTAGCAGGTATATCATCAACTTATTATTTTGATGGCTGCAATCTTTAACCTTTCATTTTGTAGTAGAGTTGAGTCTTCAAAAGATTTATGAAACAATAGAAGTATTAGGTTGAGGATCTACTTACTTCATTTTCAATAGAATGGGGATCCCATCTGTAATTTTTCCAAGACGTGTACAACGAACCCATTAAACCTAATTTCCGTGTCAATAAAGTTATTTGTACAAAATTGAGTTATAAAAGTTATGTTATAAAGTGTGTTGGCAAAATCCACCGTTGAGTTCAAATGATTTAAAAATCTATTTTTTAAAATGATTGGTGTAAATATTATTTTGTCAACCAACTTTACACATGCAGCGTAACTTTCTTGCATTCAAAATAATGATTGATTTTTCCTCTCACGCAAAACCTTAAAGACCCCACCCCACCCCATTTTCCTTCTCTCTCTGCATATACACACACTTATTTATGTCTACATATCTATTTCCACCTGCTGCTAGTACATTTCCACATCAAAACAATAATCATATCCCACGCTCTCCATGCCCATTCTACATAACTATTCAGAAATTTCAGATTATCACAACACACACTCCTCTCTATAAAACAATCTCTCCTCTCTCTCTCTAAAATGTCAATAAACCAATACTCTTCAGACCTACCAGAAGAATACTGGTGGACAGACCAACAACATACTGCAAAAACCTCATCTTCTAACCAAGGTACCGAGACCGCCTCTGCCGCTATGTTTTACAGCAAGAACACAGCTTTTGGCTTCAATTTAAACGAAGAAGAAGAAGAATTTGATGATGAGAGAGAGAATAATTCTAAAGAAGAATTACAGGAGAATGAAATCCCTAAAGAAGCATTATTTGAGAAGCCATTGACTCCTAGTGATGTGGGCAAGCTCAACCGCCTTGTTATACCAAAACAACATGCTGAAAAATACTTTCCTCTTAACGGCGGCGACTCGGGAGATAAGGGTTTTCTATTAGGATTTGAGGATGAACTTGGAAAATCTTGGAGGTTCCGGTACTCTTACTGGAACAGCAGCCAGAGCTATGTATTAACAAAAGGTTGGAGCCGTTTTGTGAAGGAAAAGAAGCTTGATGCTGGAGATATTGTTCTTTTCCAGCGCCACCGTTTGGACTGTACTCGGCTTTTCATAGGGTGGAGGCGCAAAACTGTTGCTCTACCACCGTCTACGGCTGTCACCACCGGTGGTGGGTGGAACCATTTCTATTCTGGCCATCCTTATCCGACCCAGCAGCAAGGGATTACTCCCCCTCTCCTGTACCAACCTGACTGTCTTCATGCAGGTATCGTTTTCTGTGCATTACATTACAAACCTCATCTTTTTGTTTTTTGCAATTTACTATTTCACGCAGATTACACGCAGTAGGTTTGCGTGATGAACACTTCTCTATTTTCCATGGAAACCCAGTAATCTTTTTATGAAATTGATTCATACCAGTGGAAAAAAGGACATTCTTAGTATTTTCGAACTTTTTAGTACACTACTGTTGTGTACCAATTTTGTTACATGTAGCTATAGACTATTGTGTACAATTCTAAGTAGCTGCACTGCACACACACGTGTGTGTGACTCTGTGTTGATAGATACACAAAAGTTTGTTCATTGTTTGATTATTAGATTCATGCCACACGTGTTGTTACAACAGGATCAGCAATGCAGAATCAGACAACAGGCAGTGGGAACTCCAAGAAGCTGAGGTTGTTTGGTGTGAACTTGGAATGCCAAGCAGATGAGCCCGAGCCCGAGTTGTCGACACCTGGTGGTTCACCCATGTCGAGCCAGGGTCAAGCCCACTACCCCCAATCTCACCGCTACAATCGCATGGTACACCAAATGTTTTATTTTACTAGGTCTGGAAGAGGATAAAGACGTGACTTGTCCAATTTCCTAGTTTGATTTTCCTGTTTCCTTCAGCGAAACAGATACAAAAAGCTCCACTAATTAATTCTGCTTATTGTTAATTTAATTATATATACAGTCACTTTTTTTCTAGATAAGGCTGAAAGACATTTATCTAACATTTATGGATCACTAGTAGTCAAGTTAAACAAGCAATGTTCCTTTAATGGAATCAATGAACAATTTTTTTAATAGGACTTCGTGTTCGGGTCATTTTCTCTCTGTGCACACACTAGCCAAGAACTCAGGGTTCTTATGTCATGATTTTTGAAAAATTAAAAACTGATTCTGAAATTGATTTTGAATATACGTGTGTAAAACATCGTTGGTTTAAGGTAGCTTTTGCTTTTCTACAAAATTTAAGTCCTGCCAAACAGGTTATCAGACATTTAGTACGTAATATTGAATAATACATAGCCACATGTAATTTGCCCTCAAAAGAAAATCTTTTTAAAGATGTGAGATATATGTTGAAATGCATTTTTATGAGATTTGCCAAATGAGGTATGGTTTTAAAGTTAGTATGTATTATCACATCAACCCTTTAGGCACCTACTTTCTTGTTTGTTCCATGAACCATTATGTAATAATATTTGCTCAAGGGGTGAAATAAAAGTGCCACTTTGCAAGATGATAGAGGGTTCGTTTGTCGGAACTTTTAATTTTACTTCCGCTTCCAGTATAAGAGTTTTGTGAGTCAAACAAAGCATTTCAGAACATTATCCAAATATGTTAAAAAAAAAAAAAAAAACTTCTTAGTCTCCTGTTAAACAAGTGTAGAGTCAACTTGCCGAGTAATGAGACTATTTTTGAACCAAATCGGAGGCCAATCAAGATTCAACTAGGTTTTGTACACAGAGAGGGGTGTCGTGCGACCCATGAAGCAATAACTGAGCCATCTCCATCAGAAATTAAGCAAACGTGGTCCACTAGGGATGGTCTTCAATGCTGTAATATTGTACATATGGTCACACTTACACTACCAAGCAGCTAATAATTGTATTGTATGGTTGGAACAGGATATCAATTTCACTGGAGATGATCATCTATATCGCCAAGGATAAGATCTGTGGATGTGACACTACTGCATAATTTGACGTGTTCAGCCATTTCAAAGGTGAACATTGAACACCACAAATATATATTTATATTTCAAGAAAATGAAGAAAAAAAATGAAAATGGGAAGAAAATCAAAATCCCAGATTTTGTGGGCACTTTCTCTCACTAGAAAAAGTAGGGATTTTTCTGCTGCTCCTGGTTCAGAGGGAAAGGGTAGAATTCCAAGTGAAAATGAAGGTGAAACCTGAAAGAGACTTGAGGAATGGGAGTGGCAACGGGTCCCACTAGATATGAAACTGACATGATCAGGTCCCAACATGATAGAATATGGATCACTGCAATTAAGAATCAACATGTTGCCATTTGGTACTGTAGAGATTCTGCCTGAAGATTTTTCAGACTCATTTAACTATATAAATTGCAATGGTAGGTAAAAAAAAGGTTACTTAGCCAGCGGTACAAGCAACCTCTCCTTCCCCTCTATTGCAATTACTTCCATTTTTCCGTAACCTATTGGAAGGCTGCTTTTATTTTATTTTTTCCCCTTGAATATATGTACTAAAGTTTATTTCTAGAAATGATGAAATCTCGATTCTAGTTGTTTGGTGCCGTAATTCTTGTGAGTCAATACGTTCGGTAATGTTTACGAAATATAGTGATTTATGACTGCTTTCGATACAAGAGAGCATGTTTATTATTATGTCTAAGAACATGCACAAAAGAAATTGAACAAGTCAACTAAAATGTTTATAAAACACGAGCCAAAAATAGGCTAAGATTACCCACCTAGTACGGAATTGAGCAAGTCAGCTAAATTGTTCCGTCAACTTTCTTCTCTAATCATATCCGATGTTGTGTACCAAAGATGTATATGTTTTCTACACGTACAGTGGAACCTGCATTGTATTAACTCAAAATATGATTGTATAGTCCTGGTTGTCTGAATGAGACTTTTTTTGCCTAATTCAAATACCTTATCGTCTCAAAGCGAAGAACCAAATGGAATTCATTCCATCAATGGATTACTAAATATGGATCTTCCACTTTTGAAAATTAAACAGTCTTTGATCCCTAGATTCAATGTTCCAAACAACAGATTCACAATAAAGTGGACTGCACATTAACAGACTTCAGAAGTGATGTCCACATTCGAGATGAACGGAGAAAACATAACAATGATGTGACATCTCCAAACATGACTGAGCTACATAAGTCAAATGACAAATACTAAACGCATCAATTTACCACAATCTCATTTCCACGTCCTAAATAATCACCGTGTTCATGGCCATGTTACATATGAAAATACCAGAATAATATTAGTATACAATGAAAAGAAAAAAGGTTCCAGAATATAGGGCATGAAATTCTGCAAGGCATTAGTAAATACATGGTAGTGGCTACAGGCATTACAATAGTAAAGTCACGTCCAATACAAGTTGCAAGCTAGAGGGCGGCAAAACGGGAACGACCAATGCGAAGGGAAGTAGCGGTACACGGTGACTAATTAGTCAGAGTTTCGTGTTATTATCCGGACCCAGAAATATCAACAGAAGAAAGATACCGGTTGACATTCGCAGATAGTGGTGATGAATTTTAGTGCTTCTGCAACTTGGAGGGACCCCAGATACATGGGATAAGTGGCTTTACAGTACCAATGATTCACATACCTGAAGGGACTCCTTTTGAAATGATATGACTAACATTGATGCCCCAAAATTTTTTTATGAAAAACCATGAAATTATTTGCTTCCTTTAAAATCTGTCTATGATTTTCCCTTATAAGACTTTTGACTTTAGATCTCCTTAGTTGAACCCAACATTACAAAAAGCTGCTTTTGGCTGCAATGAAATCAAAGGAAGATCTTAAAAGTATTACTACCTAGAAAATAATAGTAGTATGAACATCCAGATGATTACTGAATCACAAGGTAGGACAAGTTACTACCTTCCATTTAGGGCAAGAAACTATGAAATGAGTAAGATTAGCACTAATGATGCAAGTATAATTAGTCCAAGTTGATGTCACGGATGAATTATGGGGAGACGAAAGACCCACAATACCCGAGTATTTTAAAGACTTTATTAAGCAGCTACTTTACAGCAATCCTACCCACACAGTCTCCACCAATTAGCGCAGTAGGCATCCCACTTGGTGGGTACATCAACCACAACGACCATTCTTATTGGAAACTAATGCTAATTCTCATCATGAATTTCAGTTCGTGATTACACAAACAATTCATGTAAAAGAGTGGCTCAAAAGCTTGAAGAAGGTTATTTAATGACACTTCATAGGAGACAAATCCTTGCCATACATAGTAAGATATTCCTAGTACCAATGTTTCCCATCTCCACCCCACCCCACCCCTTGATTTTTCTATTGCCTTTGCCGACTGTATGTTTCCTACCACCGCTTCCCTCGAACACACAATCCATCCAGATCCATTGGTCATGTTCATTTATTCACCTTCACCCAAACGACTGCTCTAAATCAGATTACATACAACTTGATCCTAAATTACATCTTTTCTATGGATAATGGAATAAAAATTTCATTTTGTATTGAATAGAGTAATTAAATTGAGCTTTTGCATTTTGCACTACATTTCCACAAGTCTATTAATGTAAACTTCTGTGAGTATTTTTATTGGCAAGGCAATACAAATAACAATATAATAATAGCATCTGTTGTCTATTAAGTGCTAAAAAACATAATAAACACAGGACACTGCAGGAATTAGCTTTTTTCCCCTTTTCACACACTAATAAAGATGGCACAAAGATATTGCTTATCATAGATTTTACTGTGTTTATGGTTTTCGTAGTTTGTTTATAAAATATCAAAGTAAGGAGACTAGGGATACGATTTTTCATATTTATATTTTCTCAACATAGTTAAGCAGAAAAACCATAAATAATGAGCTAATTAAAAATATGCAAACATGAACTCACCAAGTGCCAGAGAGGTCATATAGGTCCTTTTGGAGTGTCCTCTCCAGGTTGAGATTTAGAATCTTCCTTCTTCTCCATGACTTCTTGTATACCTTCTTGATAACCTTCAATAAAGCTTCTGAGAGCATCCCTATAAGCCGAAGCTCTTGTCATGTAAACCCGTTGCAATGCAGGCCTTAATGTCTCCATTCCCCCCCTTGCAGCAACAGCTGTCCATTGTGCTCAAAGTAAAACCGAACTCAATGCCCATAAACAAAAAGTGAACATGAATCATAACTCAGGATGGAAAACACATTGGCATAATCAAAATTCCCTCACAATCCAAAGAAAAAATGAGAAAATGAAAAGATGTAGAGAGATAGAGATGAAAAACCTTTTAAAGCCCATGTTTGGCCTTCATTTTATCTAAATTACATTTTTCTCTGTCCTCTCCAATAAAATAGTATTACACGTAAACCCAAGACTTTTTCTTCTTTTTTAACCACACATTCTTTAAAAAAAAAACACTATTTCAAAATACATTTTCCCCATTAATACGTTAAAATGGAGCCAAACAAGGGGACTTGTCCACCATTTTAGATAAAGTTCATCAAAATTCTAACCCTAGATTTTTTTATTTTTAAGTGTTTTGTTGAACATCACAATCCCCTCCCGTGGAGAACAATGCATATTATGGAACCGTTGCATCAATAAGATAGTTGTATATGAAAATTTCAGCATCATTTAAAATGAAGTTGCACAATGGATTGTTCCCTTCAACCATAACACTAGTATATCACTGGTAATAGTTCAATTCCCATATACTTCTATATCTGCTAAAAACAGGCACAAATGTTATCTGTATAATAAATTGCATGCCACAATAAAGACAACTACAAGGAAAGCTTGAATCTTGATCTCTCATCTGTGACACGGCTCGGTCTTAACCCTCTTGAAAATTGTAAGCTCTGAATATCTATGCAACCTTTTAATTCATGTGATATTATTTAGTCATCAAATTCACCGAGTAAAAAAGAAATAAAACTCAACCCACGTGTGAAAGTCTTTAGCACGTCACTTTCCTCTAGATTTATGTCTTCTTGTACTTTCCTAAATAGTAGCATCGGTTAAATTTTTGACAGCAATGGTATAGAAATTAAACACGTCTGCTTTGAAACTGTAAAGCATCGTATTTTTTTGGTTTTCTGCCGATCATAGTCCCTGAAATAATTGAAAATTTCATATCAAAACAATAATTTGTACCATTACTTACCAAGATCCTCTAGGGTCGACGGTTCCCTATCCTTTGTTGTGCCTTTCTCCCCGTTGGATTCATCTTTGCTCTCTTCCTTTTTGTAGTCATTCGGCCTGAGTTCTGGACCGATATCCCTTACCCAGCTAGCTGCATAAAGTCTAGACGCTTCCTTCAATACCTAATACATGATGACACAAAACAAAATTATTTCATGACTAATATATAAAACAGACTTTATAATACATTTAGCACATAAAATTGATAAGTTTCAACGTAAAAAAGAACTCACAAGGAAACGCTCTTTCCAAGTAAGTTTGTGACGTTTTTTGATGTGAGGGGGATCCGGCAAAGACGAAGGAAATGCTATTTCTTTGAGATCGTGGCGGACATAGTCGTAAATTTTCCTGCATGCTACCTTCAGCTTCATGCCGACTACTCGTTTAGTATAATCCTGCTTATGGAACAAAAATGTTAAACAAGATAAATATAACACAAGGAAATGTTTTGCTCATATGTAGCTATCCTTCTATTTCCACTACAAGAGTATTTCAGTCTTGGTCAAGAGACTGAAAATGATTGTAATTTTAATCTCTCATTCCTACTGGTTTTATAATTTTATAACTTTCTATTAGTGAAGAAATAAAAACAGGTTTGTTGCAGTCAGCAAAGGCTTTTTAGCTTTTCTTACACAATTTACTCATTGAGACAATTCATCAAGCATGTTGTGCACCTTCAAAATGCATATAAAAGCAAACCACAAAACTAATTGGTTCAGATAGTAAAGAATGGTATTACATGGTAAACGAATCATAAATCCAATAGTATAACATGGTAAAAGCATTAGAATACCAATAATAACACACATGGTAAAAGCATTATGAGCTATTACAGAAAGCAAAATGCTGAAAGAACATGACCCATTGTGAATTTTAAGAACAAATTGAAATTTCTTCACAAGAGATGGCGATAAACATGAATCAGAGACAAAGGGGTTTAAAAGATAAAAAAATTGCTTTGCTATCAAGAATTGAAATTGGAAATTAATCATAGATTTATAGTCGGTAAGACTCTTTTGAGGTAAATAAAGGCAACACTTAAAAAGACTTCAACTTTTCACTTCATATAAATCAACCCTTAAAGACAACTACCCAGCAAGACATAGTACACACCTTAAGTTGCCTAGAATTTATGGAGAAACTGCCAACCATTGTTGCAGACTTTGCATTAGGCGTTGGATTTGTTGTTTTACAGTTTTTCCTTCTTTTATTTTATTTTATTTGTTTATCTATGTGTCAATCAAAATCTAATATTTAACCACCAAATGTGCTACACGTCAACTTCCCATTATGAAAATTGCAGCGAAGGTCACTAACCTTTACAAAAATGTGCAAAAAAGTCATCATTTTTTAAATCTTTGCAGAATTTTCCCAACCTTTTATCTTTTGTCCCTACATAAGTTTTTTCTCTAATTAATCCTCAAAATTCTATCGAGCATTCGAGGTCAAATCCACACCTCCATACCTATTTGAAAGGAGAGGGTAATGTTGTCTTTTTATTTTACCTTAATCGTTGAAATAGACGAATTCTATCATCAAAGATGGTAATACCATCTCTACTTTAAATGTTGAGATGTCTAAAGCTATTTTTAAAGATTATGGTTACACACTTTACGTTATTAGACGTTCAGAAATCAAATATGCTATTATCCCTATATTCATTTGGATTTGATTCGATCAATTATACCAAGTCTTCAAATATTACAACTTGCTGCACTTCCATCCCCATTTAATTTTTTTTTTTTTTTTTGGTCGCATTTATCCAATTTTGCCTCTTTTTTATGTTGGGAAATGGCTTCTTTATCGAATTCTGTAAATTGTCTTCAGCACCACCTTAATTCTTCTATCTCCACTTCATACGACATCTTCTCCACCTCCGAGCGACAGCTAGAACCCACCTCCTATGACCTCGCCATTGATTCTAGCACGCTTGACTCAGAGTGTACCTTGGAGGATGGGGTTTTCTTCCTACCGAAACAAGGAAGTGGTAATGATTCTTTTATTTTAGATCTGATTTTTTTGTTGGTGTGGCATCAATGATGGGGGTGCCAAACAAGCAAATATAGTTGACTACGTTTAAAAGTTATTTAAAATTAAGGTGTAAGGACATTTATATTTTCTAACAAATTTGGATAAGTTAAAACCAGGGGCGGAGCCACGAAAGTAACTCAATGTGGGCATAATTTATCGATGTTGAACGCCAAGTCTTTGGTTATGGATATAATGATGATAAAAATATAAAACAATATTACGACGATACTAATTATCAAAGCAAACCATTATCGTTGGCAAAACAACAAGAACTCTCTGATGGCACTATGTACAACTCCTCATAAAAAACAAAATCAAATAATTATAAGAATGTTTCTTTGTATCAATAGTGGCTGAGAAGTATCTAATTGCATTGGATTTTGAGTGAGAGATCACGTAGAGCGTAGAAAAGGTTTTAAATTAAATATCTTCCAATGTACAACCTCTAAAGCAGAAAAGGGTAACATGACAGCAATTCAACTGCTTTCGAATCCCATATAAAACAGAATTCTCAATATAAGAGTCATATGATCCATACCAAAATATTATTATTTGCACATGATAAGCACTTAATCCCTCCTCCATCCAATAGTATTATGAACATATGGAATGAAACTATACTGCCACAATGTATTTGCCGCAATGAAAAATTCAGCACTCGTAATTTCAACATTGCAAAGTGGAAATGTGAACTTCAAAATTTAATGTCCAAACACTAAAAATACAGGAAACATTTCTCCTAAGTAAAAAGAATATATGAATACTATAACAAAAACAATATTAAAGGATTTGATAAGTTTGAAAACAAAAGATATTCTCTTCAAACTATTTTTTATCAAGTTGAATCTGAGCAAAATCTTTAACTACCTTACTTCATATTAACACCTATAATTCAAAATTTTCAATTTGGTTTTTTATTGGTTGAAAATTTTCACATTTTTGCACACTCCAAAAACTTGAATTTTCACACAAAATTTACACTGGCAATAAAAATCTGTGATCAACCTTGTAGTGGGAAGTCAAGAGCTGCTGCCTGCCTAGCTGAAGCTCTTCAAGAATCTGAAACAAAGCCATCAGTTAGAATTATCAACGAATTTCAGAATTTCAGATTTGGGGTTAACTGTTAAGGGCTTCACCTATGTTGCCGAGTGCCGATTGAGGAAGAATCGTCGGTTCCCAGCGGTCGCGGACTCCCCGTCTAGGGCTCTAACTGTCGAACAGGGACGGAGGCTCAAGCGAGCGGGAGCAGCAACAGGTTCAGCCGTTCTTCTTGAAGGAGTGGGTAATGGGTATTTCCAATGTGAGGAAGAGAGGAGCATCAGGATTCGGGACCGGGAGGCGGAGGCGATGAGTTGAAATTGGAATTTCTGGCCGTCCCAGTTTGGAATGAAATGGATTAGGCATGTGGGCTGTCCCTAATTGCTTTGGCTGGGTGCTGGGTTGGGCATTAGTTTTCCTTTTAATTATTCACGGGAAAATTTCATATCTAACCAATTCAAAACTAAGATAAATAGTTTGAAAATTCAAAAATCAGATATGAATTTAATTAATTATGATTTTGAAAGAATGAAACTTGATCCCTGATTTTTGAATTTAAAACTTTAAACACTTGCCTCCATGTAATTTCCTCATTATTCATTAAAAAAAGCAAAAAGAAATTGCCATTGGGTTGGGCCAACGTTTTTGAGTTGTACTCCAAAACAAACACCAATTATCGAGGGAGAATTAATGGACATTTGCATTCCTTTTGTAACATTTGCATTCCTTTTGTTGTCCTCAATGAAACTAAGAAAAGGACATCCTTATATTTCCTAATATATTTAAAACATGATACTCCCCAAAATCATTATTTCAATCAAATACTATCTCTTGGGTGATTAATTCTTTGAAAAAATAACTCTACATATTCGAAGCATCAACAAGAACTCCGATAAAAATGTTTTTGTGAACAATTATGAATTTGTATTTTGGTGATCACATGTATGGGTACGGAGAGTACGACATGCCCCAGGTCTGATTTTATGACTTCTATTATCAAATTCCACAATATAGCACCCACCTTTTCTACAAAGAGTTGGTGCCTGAAACTAGAAGAAGGCCAGTCGATTTTCATCAATGGGATTACTCGTTTCGTACACCAGAAGACGAGGCAAACAATTTGTACACCATAGATTTCATGAAATACTTAGATTTTCTTGATTGTGACGAGGAGACGAAAAGACTAGACAATACAGATTACTTGAAATTCATGACTTTTCCTGAGCATGGTGACTCTTTTTTTACTCCATGGAATCAGAACCCTAAACCAATAAAGGGAAATAATGGTGTCGCATATGGTGGTTCGAAGGAGAACATGAAGTTCTAACCAGGATCATTCTTCCCATTCGATGTGCATTCTCTCTTTTCCCCTCTCTTTTAGGCGAACTTTTATTTATTTTTTAAACAAACTAACACAAAGAATATTTACTAGGTTTATTGCATAGCATACAGTAATTGATTTTTGTACGAATTAACTAATGAATATCAGTGAGTTTTCGTGCTTAAAGATTCTTCATGGATTTATTAATGATCGTAGCATATGAAATTGTCTTTTTTTGCCTTTTCAATTATTTAAATTAGAGAATAAAATTGTAATTTTCTATGTAATTGAACTTTATCTCTTTTTCTCCTTTTTTATTTAGAATAGGATTTCTTGTTTCTTTTAGATTAAGATTTTTTTTTTTTTTTTTGGATTTTATATTTACCATGTTTAGGATTTTAATTACTTTAGTCATTAGGATTAGTGAACTAATTTACATATACAAATATAGGCCCTGTTTGGTTCACATTATTTTTTGCATTCTCATTCTTCTACTCATTTTCAACCACACATTTTTCAATAAAATAATATTTTCAATCACATCAATAATTTTTTTTTCTTTTTCAACTACATATTTCCAATTACATCAACAGTAAAAATGCATTCTTACCTTCAAAATATGTACCAAACGTGGGCATAAGCTTGTCTACTTTTTCAATTACCACTCCTTAACACAATCAAATTATTCGTACGAACATTTCGATTTTTAATTTTTCTTCTTAATTTCAAGAAACCAATTCTGCTTCCGTGCCTTGTGCCAATCTAATTATTGACTTCCATCACACGTAAAACTTTGTTTGATTGCACGAGTGTTATCTACCTAACATAAATTAGGCAAATCTAATGATTTATTGCCTTAATTATGAGAAAAATAAAATATTAATACTACCGTTGTCTAGGTTCATAATTTGTGGTGTCCAAGAACCAAAAAAAAAAACTCCAAACAAAGTTTCCCAATAAAATAAATTACTATCCACCAGATCAGGAAAATAATTAATTTGCCCTATAAATTTCTAAGTTACCTTATTTAACGGAATCTCAGCCACACTCTCTCTCTCTCTCTCTCCCTCCCTCCCTCCATATACGAAGTAGAGAGCCACAGGCCCACAACCCGCAAGAACTCTTCAACCTAAGACCCTTTCTTCTTCCTCTTCTTATGGATTTTGAGTCCTCTGATCTGCCCTCCATGGACCAAAAGCTACCTTTTTTCTCTAATCCAATCAAGAAAGAAGTCTCTCTATTAATGTTATTTTTCTCTTTGATCCTTTCTTCTATTGTTTGTTATAACATCCTAAGACCTTTGCAGTCGAGGTCTCTCATCGATATAGGTTACTTGTCCCAAATCCTAAGCAAAACTTCAAAAACTTGTGACTACTCTTATGGAAAATGGGTTCGCGATGAAACTCAATCTCTTCAAAGATATACAGAAAAGTGTCCATTATTGGATCCTGGATTCCGGTGTCAACAAAATGGTCGAAAGGATTCAGATTATCAAAAATGGCGATGGCAACCTGAAGATTGTCATCTTCCAAGGTATGATTAAAATTTTAATATATTTATTTTTCAGTAATAAATTTTGTCATCGACTATATCGATGATGATATCCATTCATAAGTGCTACTTTTCACTTTGTCTTCCATCTTGTTGAAAGGCACTGCATGCGCTACAACTTGTACACGCTTTATTGAATCATGCAAATGCCATTATTGAGAATGATGATTAGTATTTTTAATTTTGATTTATTTATTTTCTCAAGGCTATGAAATTTTTAATACATTAATTTGTACTTTTTTTAATATAATCACATGATGCCGTTACTAATTGTCAACGATAAAATGCGTACCAATTGACCCTTTGCACCTATGCATAAAATGAGTCCATAGATTATTTTCCAACTACAACTTATTTATATTTATATAAATGATTAAAAGTTTCAACCTTTACGTTCTGGCACGTGACTGAAATTAACTGTACCTTTCGTTTCAAGAGTTCCAAGTTCCAACAAGTGAATCTTTTATAATTATTATTATTATATAATGGCATGGATAGAGTTATCTTGCATTCCTCCATATATTACGACGCACTTTCGTCACCTTCGGTGGAACTGAATGCATTTGTTGATCTATTTTGACAATATAGATGAATATCTCTTTCTCCCCGTCAGTCGAAACACTTTATGGCTCAATGCTTGTTTATATTCCTTTTTGTACGTAGCTATTCAATTAAGTTCCTTTATGATGTACAATTAGCTTCCTTTATTTATCCATACGATGGTCACCTTGCTGGCTTCATCAATACCCTGTATGCAGGAACAGAAGCATATACTATATAGTAAAGCAACCAAACAAATGAGTAGGTAAAGTAAATTTTTTAGTATGAATATAATTTTACAGTTCACAACTCTACTTTTTCATAATTCTCGAAAAGTAGAAAATATGCAAAATGAGCAAATCGTAATTATTATACAACTCACATTTGTGTTTGAGCTTATATAAAGCGTCCTAAATTCAATCACTTTCCTTTTTTTTTCACATGAATATTGTCGAATTTGACATCAATTGCTTAGGATATGTGGGCTACCTTCTCACTTATAGCACAGATGAGAACCCTATGTGAGATGTGACTGCCGTGGCTAGCTTCACAAGTTATTTTATAAAACTTACAAGTTTACTTAAAAGTAACTAACTAATTTTTACTCATAAGTTATCAATTAATCCTGGACAGATTTGATGCAAAAGACTTTCTCCGGCGTAGCCAGAATGGTCGGATTGTTTTCGCCGGCGATTCCATTGGAAGAAATCAATGGGAATCCCTAATATGCATGCTCACACAAGGAGTTTCAAATCAATCTACGGTATACGAGGAAAATGGTAACCCAATAACGAAATATAAGGGCTTCTTGTCAATTCGATTCCAAGAATACAATCTCACTGTCGAATACTACAGAATGCCTTATTTAGTCGTCATTGATCGCCCACCAAAAAATTCGTCCAAGGAAGTTACCGGTGTGGTTAGGGTCGATAAACTGCATTGGTTCTCCACTAAATGGGTTGGAGCGAATGTTTTTATATTCAGCGCTGGTCATTGGTGGAATCAAGACAAAACTATCAAGAGGTATCAAATTTACTTTTTATTTTAGTTAAGTCAAATCAAGCATTCCATTATAAAATGGAGGATTAGTAGAGACTAGTATTACATTTAGCCATTTGGCACTCATTTCTTAAAACTCTTCTCCAAAATAATTTTCAACCACATATTTCATGGGGGACACAACTTTTATAAACTTTTCAACTACAACATTTCACCAATTTTTATCAAAAATTTACTAAAAATCTAATTTTTATCCAATTCGATCACTAACATAAAACTCCGATGAGTTGAGTCATTGGCATTGTATTTTTACCCAACTTTCCATATTTTTAGTCTATTCGTGTAGCTTTAAGAATATGTTCGTCTTTCAGGGGACATTTTTTCCAGGAAGGAAAAAGTGTGAACGTGACTATGGATGTAATGGAAGCCTTCCGAAGATCTCTAAACACGTTGAAGTCGTGGTTGATGCAAAATTTAGAGCCCGAAAAGAGCCTTATCTTCTTCCGCAGTTATTCGCCAATACATTACAGGCAAGTTAGTTATACATTACGGGATGGATTCTACGGCGAATCTATCTACTTCAACTAGCTTATGTAATTTACGATATCTGATGTGAAATTGCAGGGATGGAGAATGGAATGAAGGTGGTCATTGTAATTTGAATATAGAACCAGAAACAAACTACAAAAGGCTGAACTCAGAACCAAGAAACAATATATTTATTTACGAAGTAATCAAACAAATGGAAAGTGCAAAGAGAAATGTTCACTTCTTGAACATAACGTACTTAACTGAATTTAGGAAAGATGGACATCCATCAAACCACCGCGAACCAGGTACTTCAATCACTGCACCACAAGACTGCAGCCATTGGTGTCTACCTGGAGTGCCTGACACTTGGAATGAACTTCTGTATGCCAAGCTGTTGGCAACAGGATTTAAAACCAGGCCGATATGAAAATGGTGGTCATTTCTCAGCATCTAGTGGAATTTAACCTGGCTCTCCATTTCCATAACTTTCTCAAGGTGAGTCGAAGTTGGAACACTTTTGGTGCAAAAGTGGAAGGCAAATGAAAAGGGTTCGACGAATTCTTATGTACTCGTCGGCTCGTGATCATCAGTGAAAGCCGATCACTTATGAACACCTGCTAGTACATATTGTTGATTGTGAAAAGACGTAAAATGTTAGCTTATACTCTGTTTCTCTGCAAATGACAAGATGAACAAAGCCACGAGTGGAAGAGGTTGTATAGAGTATCGTTTGACTCGTTTCATTTTTTCAAGGAAAGCAAGTAAAGAAAAAGGAAAAATGTTGGGGTAATTGGCGCAAAACGTCCCTACTTTTGACGGTTGTTGTGGAAAACGTCCCTACCTTTTATTTCTTGGCGCAGAACATCCCTACCTTTACCATTTCTTGCGCAAAACATCATTTTCGTCAATTTTTGACAATTTTACCCTTCTACTAAAATAAAACAAAACCAAAAGAAAAGAAAAGAAAAATACAAAATAAATTACAATCTTACTCCTAGACTTTTTCTAAAAATGCAAATGAGTCCAAAACTCATAAAAATATTAAAAATTAAAAATAACAAAAAAAGTCTCCCCTCTCTTCACCTTCACCACCACTCCCAAAATTCCATTATTCCTCTTATATGCTATAACCATAACACGTTGTCATTTTTAATTTTCATTTGAATTTGAACTTACTGCGGAGGTCGGAGAGAACTATATCGGAGATCATCTCACCCAAAAACAATGGCACTCCAATCTCCTCAAATTTCAACTAACCCACAATTTTTGACAGCACAAGCATCACAAAAACAACCCAAGTTTGCATTCCTTCCCTCTGATCCCCTCAAATTTCAACTAACCCACAAATTTTATCTACACAAGCATCACAACAACAAAAGGGGGGAAAATTTAGCAGAGAAATTTTTGGGTTTTACCAGAGCAGCCTGTAGCCGAGGGGAAGAGAGAGGGAGGAGAAAACCCCACCTTTTCAACGGAAGCGGCTGGGACGAGAAATCTCTCGTTGGATGAGAGATTTGTCTGGAGCTTTTCTATGTGTATTTTCTATCAAAAAGTCTCTAAATCCTTACATGAAAAAATGGCAAGAATGAAGAAAACAGTACCCCATTTGTATCTGAAAATATTGGATTCTCACTTTCACGACTGATTTTAACTAGTAATTTCAACACCTTCGATTCAATTTTTTCCCATTGCCAACAATCATCAAACCTAGATACCACCCCTGTTTTCGAGCCATTAGGCTCTTCAGTATACCTCGAACAAAGGGACCTGTTCCGAAAATTTTGCGATGAAAATAGCCCAAACATTTCAATTCCCAGAATCTGTGGTTTTCTTGAGTTGGGTAGTGAATTTTTGTGGTTCTTGAGATCTGTAATAACTGTAAAAGTTGATGGATTAATCCCCTTAATTAAGCCCCTAATTGGGAAGATTAGGGGCTGAATTGGAAAGAAGTTAGCCGACTGAAAAATATAATATTCTAACACATTCAAACCGCCGGCAGCTTGGTTTGAAAAAGAAGTGAGAGGTTGCTGTTGAAAATATATATCTACATATTTTCTTTGGAAGAGTATTATAGAGTTGGTGGCTGCCATAGTCTATCATTTAATTAAGCCCCTCCTCTTGTGCTTGTTTTCTGTTTTACATATAATTGGAATTGGTTGATGGGAATGGACCGAATGGTGCAGAGTGTTTGGGGAGAAGGCAGAGGGAGGATGAGGAGATGGAGAAGGAGAGAGAGTTTTTTTTTTTTTTAAATATTTTTATAAGTTTTGGACTCATTTGCATTTTTAGAAAAAGTCTAGGAGTAAGATTGTAATTTATTCTGTATTTTTTTTTCTTTTGTTTTTGTTTTGTTTTAGTAGAAGGGTAAAATTGTCAAAAATGGACGAAAAGGATGTTTTGCGCAAGAAATGGTACAGGTAGGGACGTTTTGCGCCAATTACCCAAAAATGTTGACATCCGTCAGCGAATAATGCTATTTAGCAGTACAGTTGTTGTTCTCTCATTATGTTTATATTTGATTTCTTAATTGTAATATTTTTAGTATCACTATTTTAATTTTAAAAAAGTTCTTCTTTTAAAATCTTTCTATATAGAGTGATCATCTGAATCATATTTTTGTGATTTTTGATTTCTAATTGATTTAAGATATATACTACAAAAATGAATTAAAAAGAAATCTAAGCTGCACACTTTTGAGGCCAATTATTATTATTATTATTATTATTATTATTATTATTATTATTATTATTATTATTATTATTATTATTATTATTATTATTATTAATGTAATGATAATATTACTTCAATTTTCTAATACTAACAAAGTATAAATGTCAAAGAGTTTTAACAAAAAATAGAGATAATGTCATTTAATTTAGCTGAAAATTTAATTAATTTTGAATTACCTAGATTAAATTATTTTAAAATATTTATTTATGTTGAATTGTTAATTATTTGTCAATCATATTAGTTAAAAACTGCATTAAATAATTTTCACATTTCATAACAACATTTGCACTGAAATTTTTAAACTAAAGTGATCTAATCTAGATCAAAAGTATAAAAATGTATAACAAAACAAATAATAAGAAAGAAAAAAAAATATATAATTAGAATATAATAAAATAACAAATTAAAATAGTATAGACCTAAGACCATAGATAAGCAAATTGAAAAACAAATATTCACCTTTTGCTGAAAGGGAAAATCTGTTATAAAAAATAAACCTCAAAGCTTTCTGAATTTTTAATAAACAAACGACAAGTCTAAATGCCAAACATTGCTATCCCAGCCCTGCACACCAGCCCCGAATGGAGCACAAAATTCTTGTCCCCACTAGTAAAGTGACGGAGACGGTCAACATGGTCTGCACCTGAATTCTCCAAAAACCATGCCAACATTGTCAGGAAAGTTTGATATCTTCCTTGACAGAATGTTTCAAAAACAATCAACATTTACATCCAATCAATTTCTGCCACCAATACATTTGTCAGCTAGAATATCAACATTTTTTACAAAGTAGCTTAATTCATTCTACAAATCCAACAACATTATTTTATATTATTTTTAAGTTAAATCATATTTAAAGGGGGATTTAATCCCCGCCCTCACTGCCATCCCTCACGCTAAGTCAAAGACCTTTGCTCTAATGATAGGATACATAAATCCCAGCCCCTTGGGCAAGTTTATCGCTTCCAAAACACATGCCCACATTTTTCCCGAAAAAGTTGAAAAGTAGCTACGTCTCTCAGAGAGGGAGGGTGGGGGGGTGAAGTGGTACACTGAAACAAACTTTCTGAAGGTAGTAAGAACAATTCAATCCTTAGCAACATAGAGAAACAATATGCACAGTTATGCCTTCACCTACAAGTTCAAAATCATTTGAAAACGCTTGAATTGTCAAAATCCAAACAGGAATTTGCGAAAGAACGGGTAAGCATACTAGCTTCCAGTGTAGATATTCAATGTGGTTTACCCTAAAAGATGAAATAAAATTGATATACAGATCTCTTTCTAACCAATGCTAATTCCAAGACACGTCGACCCTACCTGAATTATCAATCAACAAGAAAAATTCATTCAATCCCGAGGCGTGTAATTTCATCGCAGCATGAAATTCAAAATGATGGAGATGTTTAAATAAGAAGAACCTGTACCAAGCAAGACACAACCCTTTCTGTGGAAGATGAAACTGCTAACTCCCAACATTTTATGTAAACAATGCTGCATATATGTAAACATTGATCCTTCCGTGGAATCTGAAATCTACAATGTCGTCATCGCCATTAAAGCAATCACAATTGATGCACTTTCAGCAATGCTTTGTAAAACATGTCAATGAATTGATTGTCCTGCCACACGGAAATTACAAAGGGAAGAAATCTTTTAAGCAACATAGAGATACAAAAGTAACAAATATAGCATGCCAAACAAGAGTATAAAAATGATACGACATTCCTATCAATTATAACACTAGTATTTGATTTAATCATCAGCATAAGTAGATAAGAGCTTCACAGTGTCCTCTCAGTGCTTCACATAACAGATGTAATTCAACCCCGTGGCAATCAAGAAAATAAGGAACTCCGTACCATTTGCATTTCATTTAGGCAATTATATGCATAATTCTCATTCTATACATACAAACTGTTGCAAACCTAAAGTAAAATAGGGAACAAAAGCTGCCTCCACAAGCAAAGGATAGAAAAGTGTCAATATCGGTCAATACTAAAATGTGATCACCAACTTTCTAGATTTCTATTGCATAACTAAGACATTTGCCATAGTCCTAAAATAAATCCATTGAGCCTATCTGGTGACTATCAGAACCAGAACCTTTTTCTTGCAAAATGAAGCCATCTATGTTAAAACCCAACATGGCAAGCTTAAAATCCAAAACTTGGTTTTCAAATTCGACATAGTTAAGGACAAACAGAATTTAAATCCTGGATACCTTAAGAAAAACAACCAGTTTATGCCATAAAAAATTGCAGTTCATAGCACCACACACACTTCGGCAAGATTGCGTTGAATAACTTGTATTTCTAAACACATGTAATAAACTTTACAGTTATCTAGGAATCCCCCAAAAACTTGCAAACATCGAGTAGAAACTGAAATTGTTAACACAACTTTATTAACCAGAGGTCCTTTTACAAATATGGATTCGATAAAAACAAATTTATTAGGCACATACCGCAAGCTGAAAGTAATACGACTGCACAAACTAAACATCTGATTAGCTGGTCAACTATGTCAGGATGAACATTAAGCTCCTGTTTAGCCTCCATTTCTTAAAATTCATTATTTTCAACTCATTTTCAACCACACATTTCATGAGATTCGCAACTTTTCAACCATACAATTCATCAAATTTTATCAAAATCAACTAAAAATCTTGTTTTTAACAAAACTGAACATGGGCTAAATACATCGTCAAAAATTAAAAGAACTACACAAACAAATTACTAAGGGTACCTGAGCTAGCATCAAAAGTGCATCCCGAACTCTTTCCCTGCTTAGAGGTCCATAATTTGGAACAGAAACGGAATCAGGGGTAAGAGTTGCTGGTGGTGTAGGTCGGAAAGGTTTAAGCGTTGTAGAACCATGGGGCCGGTGGATACTCGGGGGAAGATGAATAGCAGTAGTTGGAATAGATGAGGTAGCTGGTGTAAAAAACGTAGATGTTAAAGGGGGTGAAAAGAAAGATGAGGGCTTGACTAGATTGAGAACCTGATTACGACTTTTGCTTGGTTCACCGGCAGCATGAAGTGATGACACTGGATCAGTTGATGGAACTGATACTGTAAGTGATGGAGCTAGCAAAGTTGGAGCGGAAGGACCAGCACCAAGAACACAGGAAGATGGAGGAAATGTGGGAGGAAGGTTGAGAGAAGGATTTTTCACTTTTGAAGACTCATTTCCTATATGCATAGCTCTCTGCAATGGTGGAATTTGGAGAAAAAAATACCACTCAAGATGGTACGAAATAATAAGAATTTAAGAGATATTTAGTGCCACGTATATTCATCATTGAAGCCCATCTAACAAGGACTACAACAAGATGCATACAGTTTGCACAAATTCTCAAGATAAACATACAGAACTCTGGAAACTGTTTTACTCAGAAAGTTAATGAATTAAATATAGAAATTAGTTACTCACACTAAAGAAGTTCACAAAGGAAGAGTCATTGTGTAGATCTGAAGAAGTAGAAGCAATATATGATTGTTCTAGTGGCCCTTCGATCACTGAACTGGTAGGGACTGCTTCAAGTTCCTCAAACTTACTGCAAAGAAGAATACAGAAAGAAAAATGTAAGAATTGGAAGAATGCGCTGATATGAAATCAAAAGAAAT
Source organism: Fraxinus americana (assembly GCA_035079005.1). Classification (NCBI taxonomy): domain Eukaryota; kingdom Viridiplantae; phylum Streptophyta; class Magnoliopsida; order Lamiales; family Oleaceae; genus Fraxinus; species Fraxinus americana. The sequence continues at coordinate 1,896,586 of CM068726.1, forward strand.
ACCAATACCAAGCATTGCCAAGAACTACGTATGCCATGAATGACAACATGTACCGCATAAAAAACTGCCGAATCAAGTTTGAGATGGTGATCACAACATGAAATTTTTGCCCCATTACTTTCATATTCAAGGCTTTTAAGACTTCAAATCAGTTATGTGGCATTCAGTGGCCACCATCGGATGCTGATTTGATGCTTCCTTTTTCGACATGACAACATCAAATTTTTTATACAGCATCAGTTGTATGTTTTTTGTGTTTTGTTATTGGCAAATTAATTTATCCATAATTGTCATAAATTTTTGGAGTAACGTAGAACAAGAATTTTCAGGAAAGGGATGGTGAGTTGGTGAAAATAAAGCAGCATAAAGTTGGAAAGAAGAGGAAGCCAGCTTCTTTCTTATACCTTCTATTTAAACCTAAAAAGGATACAAGTCTCAAATCATAATGTATTACCGAGTAACCTGGAACTAATATGCCAAGTCAGTCCAGCACATGCACGTGATGAATGATGGAGTACAGTTATAGATACTAATAATATATGGATGAGAATTAGAACAATCATCTTTCCATGAAATGAAACCAAGGAATTGTTACGGAATTTGATGTGACTCAATCGTCAGGCTAGCTTATTCTGGGAGAGTCTTAAAACTAAAGCTCAGACTCGTGCACAGATGAACAGAAACATTCATCAAGATACTTTTTAGATACCTTTTACTTGAGGACACTTGTGGCTTTGGAGGAACCTTCGAATGTGCATTCAGTATCCTGTACAAAAGGCTAAGCCACTCAAATTGCCAATGCTACATAGGCTATTCATCTAAAAAATGCCCACAGATAACAGAACGAAAAATATCAACGGATCATGCATATGATCTGTTGATAAGGCACTGAAATGGAATTAAGTAATTAAACAAAAGGTTAAGTCATAAATGTTGTCAATGCCACATAGACTATTCATCTAAAAAATGTCTACATATTACAGAACGAAAAATATCAACAGATCATGCATAAAAGGCACTGAAATGGAACAAAGTAATTAAAAGTCATCTTCCCAATAACGTGTGCTTATTATGCATACCAGTGAAACTTGGGAAGAAAATTTGTGAACAGTATCCCATGGTCATATATTGCTTAGGACACGGTGCTTTGATAAAAAAGGAGTTCCTATAGGTTGCCATTTGCCTTTTCACTTTCCAAGTTTTCACTCAAATATTTTTATTGTTTCAAATATGTCGGAGTGTATATTTCAATTTGTACCTATTAGCTGTTATGTCATACCTAATTGACTTTCTAGCCATGGATATGCATCCTAAAGTATGAGCTGACAATTTAATTTAGTTTTAAGAAAAAATCAGTTTGAGCCATAAAGCTCAAACAAGCTGTCACAGTGTGAGTGTAGTAGTCTTCAGTGTTTCTAATATTTGCTTAAGCCTACCTAATGCAATAACTATCTTTTATTGGTGTCATCCACTCTAAATTTGTGTGTGTGTGTGTGTGTGTGTGAGTTTTTTCTTTCCATTCTGTCAAGAATAAAATGTAGAATTACTACAATGTTATAGAAAACATATACATGTGTACAGGGACATTCAAAGCATATGCAGCTGTCTTAATAATACACTATCAGAAATTCTGCTTCATGTAAAAGCCACATTCTGTTATTATCTCATCCTGATTGCTGAAACCTTTCTTTGGTATCAAGATAGGATCTATGATAAAAATCATACTTAACCACTGCTGCTGTCACCATTATTTTGCTTAAAGATCTAAGTTAACAAAGTCAAAATTCATTCACATTTCAGTTATGAAGATGATCAGTTATAAGTACCTCTGAATCCACAGTACCCAAAACAGACAAATCACACTATACGAACTTGTTTATGTCTCCAGAAAATCAAGTTTGAGGTACCAAGACTGTTCATAATATTTTTTTATCAGTTTCCTAAATAGTTTGTTAAGTTCCTTGAGATTTTTCTTTGGTAGAGGGCAATAGTTTTGGTATTAGCTTCTCTAAAGGGGATCTAGAGACCTGGGCAAAGCACTGTAAATATATAATTCTACAAATATGAAGCTAACTCTTTTTTTTCTAAAAATCAACTGGAGAAATCAGTAGCATCTAATAGTGGCTACTTATTAAAGATTTTGAGCACAGACAATGCAAAAGTAAACCATAATAGCCAAAATATTAGACAAAGGATCGTGTCTTTTTACCTAGTAATGAGATTTGAAACTTCCTTGCATTCATGTGAATTGTAGAACCAAATACCATTGACTTCTTGGGCAGCATTTCGATATAATAGATATGGAAGTCGAACTTCAAACTCGAAATTTTGCAAGAGATTCTCCACAAGATTTTCTGTTGTTACAAAGATTACGTAAAGACATTATTCTACAACTATAGGAACAAGACAAAGCAAAGAATTAGCTCCCAGAAAGCAGCATTTTGATCCAGCTGCATCCATTGGATACCATTTTCTTACTAAAACAGTTCAGATTTCCTCAATAAACATGTAAATATTTTAAATCTTGTCCCCAGCACACCCCCTCAAGTGTAGATGAGTGTTCATATTTTCCCATCAAAACCTCGCACGTGTTCAACATCTTTAAATGTGTTCATGAGACTTAAATTGGGACATGTTCCTTCTTTGATATCATGTTTAGTCTTTGAATTCCATTTTAAAAGGTCTAACATTGTTAAGAGAAGCAATGTATATGTTGGTTATTTATTTGATTATATCATGTATAACCAGCACGAGAATTTATCCCTTGACAGATTTGGTCGTTCAATTGAGAACGTAAATATACAACCATTTTTTTCATCCCGGTAGGACCTGTCTTCTATAATAATTTACTTTACCTATCAAAAAAAATTTTCACATTTAAACTCGGTTTTAGCATCAGTTCTTAATATGTGATTTCCCGACATTATTTACTTGAAATAGCTACAATATTTCAACATATCCTAGAACAAAAAGTGCTAACACTAATGACCATAAAATAAATAATTAATCATCTATTATGCATTTGATTCTACAGTGCTTATAGAACATATTTACTTTAGAGTGCACCAAAATAATTATACATCATACAACCTTTACCTTATATATGTAAACATTGGGCCAAAATGCATTTTAAAATAATGTTTTGTTGGAGAATGTGCTGTTAAAAAATAAGGAAAAGAAAATATTGAATGCATCAACATAGATCAAGAAAATGAAAATATCCAAACCTTCCCTCCGTATATTCATAACAACGAATTGGAACCGCGGCTGAGTGTTCCTAAAATGATACGATGAACAAAAATTCGTAAAACAGTTCCTACTGAGCCAAAAAAGGGACAAAAATATAAGTCATGGAAATGTTACGTATTCCTGGTTGCAAGATACAGTGAAAAAACATTGCAAATTCAGGATCTTCTAAGTAACTCGCATAAAGTATTTTCCCCTTGATTTTACATTTTCAGTTGCTATCTTCGATTTCATGTCACTTCAACTTCCGCGCAAAATTTGTAGCAAGATAAATCTCAAAACCTATAGAAATATTCTAGAGTGGGAGAAAATTACCGACACGAAAAAATTCACTACCTCTTGACTACAAAGAGAGTCCCTTCAACATCCTTGCGGTTCTGTAAGCAAATTTGAATACCAAAAATCAGAAACTAATTCAACAATCCTCAGACCAAATACTTCTAACACAGATTACATCTCCATTTACTTTATTCACGACTCAAGTTTTCAAAGGCAACGGAAAATAATAATAATTAAATAACACTATTGATCCAGAAAAAGATAATCCGATTTTCAATGTCACGCCGTCTTCTTGAAGACTTTAACACAGCATTAGAAGTAACAAAAACATGAAGAAGAGAAAGAATGTGGATACCCATTGGGTAGCATCGACGTCGAACTTGTAGAAGGTGACGAAAGAAACGGTCATGAGAATCTCGCTGATGAATGGGTCCATTCTCTGCAGCACCGTGAGGTTGAGAGTTTTGGTTGCTTTCTCATCCAGGTGCGGCTTCAGTTTACACCGACCGCCGGCGCCGTGCGATCCTATTACCGACGACGACGACATTTTCACCGTCAACACTGAACTGAAGTAAATTCTACTGCTGACGTGGTATTACTACTATTATTTTCTGCGTTTTGTTGTGTTATATATATATAAAGCCGTAAACTGTGAAGAGAGAGAGAGAGAGAGAGGGAGAGGCGGCAGGGCGGGCTGTTCTTCCTATTTCTTTCCGGCGGTGGGCAGTGCAGTTATGTGATTTGACGAAATTGACCTTGTGATCTTCACCGATAAATATTAGAAAAACAAAAAATGGTGACAATATGAGGGAAATTGCAGCAAAGGTTCCTAACTCATGCAGTTTGTACAAATAGGTACCTAGTCTTAAATATCTACACGTTCTTTTATATTTGTAGCGTGACAATAGGGAAAAAAAACTAATAGTTATAATAAAAAAGGCAAATAGAAAAAGAAAAATAACATCATCTCCTTAATCTCGCCTAATTGAACTATATTAGAGCTCCGAACTATCCTAACTAAAACAAGCTTGAGCCGCCTATGGGGTCAAGCCGAAACAAGTTGAGTGGATTTTTTTTCTACTATAGGCTATTTGGTAGGAAGTTACACCTCTTATGTAAACCTTGTATCGACATAATGGCAACTAAGGATGTGGACATACCTACGATGGCCTCTAAGCAATAGTAGTTGACTATAATGTAATGATCTTTTCATTCCATATGTAGGAATTTGATGATCTATATATCGAACGATTAGCTCATGCTTGAGCATGATGAATCCCTTTGTGTCGACTTGTTGCTAATCAACTTGTCAACCTCATATGAGAATGAAAAACATACTGAAAGAGGTCTATGAAATTTTATCTTTCTCGATTTTCACTCGTGTGAGAAACAACGATGAGGTTAGTGTGAAGTAATCAATCTATACTCTGAAATCAATTTAAAGTATCCACAAGCAGCTCGACGCATTTGTCACACCGAGTCTATAGAAGCAACAACAAACAATAACAGAACCTTCTTCCAACCAAATATTTGATAGTATGGATTGGAAACGGAAAAAAACATCTACATGAAATTCATCAGTATACATATTAAATTTACATTAATTAATTTTTCGAGAAGAATGGAATCCACAAAACATGAAACCACTATAGAAAGTATGAACTCGAAAAAAAATGAAAATATACATCAACTCATAACAACAATCTTGTTAGTGTTTTTTCAGAGCAAGAGCGAACAACACCACCACAAAAAAAGAGGAGAACCACCGTGATGAAAGATGCCACCACCGTGCCACTAATTCTTTTACAAAAAAATCGAATAGCTGACATATTGCAAGCCAATTCGCATCTAAATTCCCATTGTGAGCCAAATATACTATAGTCGCAGATGAACCCGCTGCTGAAGTTGTCGAAGTTACCATCCACAAACTATTCCTTGTACTTATATACATGTTAGAAAGAGCTTACAGTATCGAATATAATTAGGAAGAGCCCTGGTCCAACTGCAAGAGGGTGCACAATGCACACAATGGAGAAGGGCCCTGAGGTAGCTTGTGATGTTTGCCATGGCGATCATAAGGAACCTTCAAAGCAGTTGTATGTGATGAAAGATGTTTCTCATTGTTGAAAACATAATTAAAACGGAAAACTGCAGTCACTGTACCAAACCTTTTATTTAGTTGGGACTTTGTCAAAACCATTTATTTGTGCCATCCAAGGTACCAAACTTTTCAAAAATTTGCAACCGAAGTCCAATTTAACAAAAACTGTTAGTTTGACCTTTAATTGATCGAAGAATTGACCTTGACCATAATTTTGACCAATTTTACAAGGTTAAAATGGTAAATTTCACCGGTGTTTTATGTAAAAATCCCTTAAATCCATTCTCCTGAAGATAAAGATACTGCATACTCCCCTTGGCAGCCCGTGAACTTGTTGTTGGTGAGGTTAAGGAAACTAAGCTCTCCACAACTAGAAAGTGAATCCCCAACATCGTCAAATAATTTATTGGAAATCCACTAGAAATCCAAAGCCTGATTCTTGAATTTATAATCTCTAAAGTAACAAAAACAAGAAAAGCAACAAACGAATTTCCTCAACATTTGAGTCTTTGTTGTGATTTCTCAAACAGAAGTGCAACTTGCTGAAGCAGTTGAAGTCGGCACACTTTGAAGATTAACTTGGACCGACGCCGTGTTATGTTAGTGCCACCAGCAAATAATCAAGAAAGAGAATATGAAGACAAAAATGTTCAATTTTGATAACAATTTCTCGACATGAAGTCTGTGAGTTAACCAACTAAGTTGCAATCGAGTCGAGAGCAAGGAATTCGATTTTCAACAAAAAAATGTTTCTAAGGAGGGTGGCGCGGCTACTAATGATGATGTCAAAAGTGAAGGAAAGGACAGGGACGGGGATAGTCGATCATGATGTGGTGCCCAACGCCCGTGAGGTGCTCATCGGCCTTTACAACAAAACCTTAATGGAGAGCAAGCTCGTACCTGAGGATGAAAGCTATCGTAAAGCCGTTGAGAACTTCACACGCTAGCGCTTAAAGGTTTGCTAGGAGGAAGAAGACTAGGAGACCATTGAGAAACGATTGGGAAGGGTGAAGGAAATAACACTGTTTTAGGCTTGGGTGGGTGGGTATGTTTCACGGGTTATCTTTCTTCTTAGCACAGAAAGGGACACCATGGGACAGTAGTTTGCTCCGCTAGACTACCTTCTGTCTTCTCTCAATCGTTTCGGGACGAAAGAAAATTTGATTACAATTTAAAGAAAGCTTGCAACATAAAATGAAAATGCATTGAATATAAATTGATCATTGATTGCTTAAAAGCTAGAAATTACAATAGACGAAAGCAAGAAATTACAATGGCTAGTGCAGGGGACGAACTAGAAAGCTTGAAAGATTGTTTGAAAGACTAATACCCCCTATAATAGACTTAGCAACAAAAACCTACTGACGGGAGTAGACATTTAAAGTTTCTAGAATCATACTAAAATTTTCTAATTTCCAACTATTTTACAATTGAAATAAAATATTTACAATGTGCGGTCAAAGTTGGGCAAACTGCGACTGTAATAGGATCACAGGGCTTAAGTAAAGCTGGGGTCCGTGACATTCTCCCCCATTTGTTTTGGTGACATCCTCGGAGCCCTTAATGAATGATATGTTTGATGGTTTGAAGGCTTCAATGTCTTTTCCATTTGCCCAGTTATTCTCCTCGCTATTGCATCCGCTCCATTTAATCAAGTACTCTTGAAGGTAGTTCATAGAAGCTCGAGTAGTTCGATGGTCAAGAATCTCTTTAGTATGAGGGAATAACGGTTGCTGGCCAGTAGTAATCTCGAAAGAACTCTTATTGGGGTAAGAGCTCTTTTGAGCATTGAAACACATCCGAGCCGCATCCAAGAGTTTTACCCAAATTTTCTGTGAAGCAGATTTAAAGTGTCGAAGATAGTCTTCCAGCATAGCATTGAAGCGTTCCATCTGTCCGTCAGATTGTGGATGAAAACTCAAGCCCATGCTCAAAGTTGAACCAAGAAATTTGAACAACTCGGTCCAAAGTATGCCAGTAAACCGAGTATCCCGATCACTGACGATGTTCTTAGACAGTTCCCAATATTTAACAATATGTTTGAAGAAGAGTTGAGCTGTCTCTTCGACTGATACATATTTGGGCGCTGTGGTGAAATTTGTCTCTTTAGATAAGTCGTCTATCACGATGATGATAGTGTCAAAATCTCCAACTTTTGGCAATCTACCAATGTAGTCCATCGACACGCTTTCGAATGGTTTGTTTGGGATGGAAAGGGACTCAAGTAAGCCTGCCTTTTTCTAATGATCCGTCATATCTTGTTGACAACCAAGACATGTTTTCACATAACTTGCATTGTCGTCCCATCTTTGAGGCCAGTAGTTTGCACGTAGTAGTGTAGAAGTGCAATCCACGATAGTCCTACTTCCGAACATTTCTCTCAATCATTTTCGAAGCTCCTCAAGCTCCGGCTGAAACATACGGTATGGTGCCGTGGTGGGAGGTTTGGCACCCGGAACAAGTCCAATCTCACGATCAATTGCCCTTCTTGGTGGTAATTTCTTTGGTATCTCATTCGGCTAGTTGATCGTCTGGTACGTAGCGAAGAAAGTGAAGAAACAAATGTACAACAAGATGAAGAAGAATCTTCCAAAGAACAAAGTGATTAATCTCTACCTAAGGAATAGAGTCAAACAAAGTACATCATGAACATGCTCAATAAGTTTCAAATGGAAGAGTTGAAATCAATGAACACTTCAATGAACTCATCAATCAAACTAAATGATCAAGGTACTTCCATACACATAACAAAATATAGAGGTATGATCGAATCTCTCCTTCATTTAATCGCAAGTAAACTCGATATTATGTTTAGTGTGTGATTATATGCTTGATCTCAACCTGATTCTCAAGAATCACACCTTAGTGCCATAAAATGAATTTTAGATATCTTAGTGGCATTAAAATATTACGTCTATGATATTCTAAAAACATTCAAAAGTGGGATATTGTATTAAAATTTGTGAATAAGGAAAATCAATTGGCAGATATTCTCATTAAACCTCTAATACTTGATAGATTTTCATACATTCTAAGAGGTTTGAGAATTATCGATGAATTTGAAGTATGTGACTAAATTGAATTCATACTAAATGCTCTCGTATAATTATACGTGCATAATTTGTTGGAATTTATATAAATTTTATTCAAATGATTTTGCTTTTGTCATTTGCATCACTTATACTTTGATTAATATTTTACTACAAAGTGATGCTTATTCTTTTCTTAAATTTGTATACATTTAGCATCTTGTGCTTAATTGAGGGGAAATATATTATTCTTTTATAGTTGATTTGAAGTTTTGATCTTATATACAATAATATTCCTCTCGTATGTGCTATCATTTTGCTTATGCTAGGAGGAGAAATTGAGTAAGATAAATTTTGAAAAGTATTAAAAATGGGGAAAATGAAGAGAGATGATTATACATGTTTTGATATAATATGCTTTGAATAAATGTTTATTGATTTGTAAAAGATAGGGGGAATAGGAATTGCATGATAAATTTATAATATATATTCCTTTATTAATATGATATCACTACATTTTTATGTTATGGTCTCGTATTTCTTTTTGTTTATGCCAAAAGGGGGAAGATGGATTAGATGATTATGCATGATAGGGGGAATATTGAAAGGGGAAATATATGTATGCAATTTTATTCCTTATCAATTTGTTTAATTTGTACATTGCAAATCATCTTGTTTGTCATAATCAAAAAGGGGGGATTGTTGACCTATGGTTGATTTCATCCTCAATATTTTGATTATAACAAACAAGATTAATATTGTTTCTAACAATTGATTTTGAGTTATGATATTTCGATGTTAAAATCTATCGAGTATTGCCAAAATCAACATATCATAAATCGGACTCGAAATGAATAGTAAAGTGAAAGTTAAGCATTCAAGTCAAATCATTCAAGACAAGAACTTAAAAGATCAAAATCAAAACTGTTAAATCGGGCTAATGAAGAATGTCAAGATCGAAGTCAAAGCATTAAATCCAAACAATGACAGAAACTTAAGCAAGATCAAAGACTAGACTTTCGAGATCATATGTAAAGGTATAACACTTTGATCTTTAGTAATAAATGACAATAACTTAAAAATCATTTGATGTACAAAGTTATTTTCATATCACTTGCATAAAATATCTTTGATAAAAAAAAGTCAACGATCAAAGTCAACGGTCAATCGAACGTCCGGTTGACCAGGCGGACGTCCAGTATTTAGCGGACGTCTGGTACGCCTTACTGGACGTCCGGTATGGCAGTAACAGTCAGTTTTTTGATAGTTTTGAAGCTATGGCTAGTCGGACGTCCAATACGGTACGTCCGGTAAGACAGATTTTTGCCCGTTGCATTGCTATAAATACCACATCTTCTTGCATTAAAAATATACATTTCCAATAGTATTATAGAGAGGTAGTTTTGAGATAAAATATTTAATCTTTACTCTTTATTTTATCTTTATCAACTTATTTGTTTTGGAAAAACCTTTGATTGATTTTATCTTTGAAAATCATTTCCTCATCAAAGTTTTTCTTTCTCTTTGTGGTTAACTTATTTATATAAATTTTAAAAGAGAAATATATTTTTGAAGAAGTTCTTGGGATTTACATTGTATAAACTTTTCTACTTTTTCATCTTGAAACTTTGATTGATTCAATCTAAGTTTTGATTATCATATTCATCAAAATTTTTCTAACATAACACTTGAGCTTCATTCATTGATATCTATTAAAGTGTTAGCCTACTTCTCTTCTTGTACTCAACTTTAAATTTATTATTCATTAAGAATAGAAGATTTCATTTGAATTGTGAGTCATGTTGAAGTCCCTTAAAAATCAACATTGTATGAGGATTGATGCTCGTTGTTATAAGTCATTGTGTAGGTCATATTGAGGTCCAGTAAAGCTCAACGTTGTAAAAGAATCGGTCCCCCTTGGTTGTAAGTCACCGAAAGCATTGTAAGGGTTGGATTGCACCATAAGTCAATCGGCATAGTGAAAGAGGCTTGCTCGTGTTGGAGAGCTTGGTAATGGGGGACGTAGTTCATTGCATTGGATCGAATCTCCACAAATATATCGTTTGCACTTTCTATCCCTTTTACTTAATGTTTTTACTTTGTGCAAATTTGTTTCACTTATTTACTTACTTGTGTTTAGTTGTCTTCCTTTATTTGCACTTATCATTTGATTGATCTACTTGCATAAACTTGCTTAGGATTATAAATTTATCAACGTGTTTTTAACTTACGCGATTCTAGTTAATTATTCGAAAAATTTTAAAAACCAATTCACCCATCTTGGTTAGCCAATCTTGGGCTTTCACTACTTTGATCGACACAGATTTCGCTACTCCCGCTATTGGTTGAGCAGCGGGGTTGATTGCTTTAACTTCCCCCTTACCTCTCTCCAGAGCAATTCCGAGCCTCTCTACTTCGGCACTTACGAGGTAGTTGTGGGTAGCACCGGTATCTATCATAGACCTGATTGGCTTCCCATTGATCTTTACATCAATGTACATTATGCCTTTCACCCACAATTACGAGCCTTTGATTCTTCCATATTCGGCTCTTTTGAGAGACCATCTTTCCTTTTAGTAACTCGGTACGATAGTGTATTGCATCGATGTGAGAATTCACCAACTACATCATTGTCCTCTTCGGAGTCGGTCTCGCCATGACAGCTAGGTTGTGGGAAATCTTACTTTGAACTCGATCCACCACTTGTTAGTTGGCAATATGCATTCACTATCCATTTATGAGGACACTTCGCCACTCGATGAAGTCCTTCACACAAAAAGCACTTCAATTTAGGACTGGCATCAGATCTGCCCTCATTTGCTTTTACATGGTTCCAGTTGTTACTGTTACTACCGTTATAGTTTTCTTGACTGTTGTTTTGATAGTTTCCCTACAAGTTACTCTGGCGGTGGTTGCCTTGATAGGCTCCTCCCCTATTCTAAGAGTAACACTCACCACCATTTAAGTTCGAGCTGGGTCTGTTAGGTCTCTTTCAACCTTCAACAGATTGACTATTTCCCGAAGGTTGATCCTCTCTCGATTCCGGTTGATAGTCATTTAAACATTCAGCAACTCCCATAGCCGCGCTCAAATAAGTGACTTTTTGTCTATGAAGTTCCGTGCGTGTCCAAGGTTCCAACCCTTCCATGAAGGTGAACGACTTATCCTTTTTCGACATATCTCGAATATTCAGCATATGTCCTGAAAAGGCTTTCACATACTATATGATGGAGCTTGTATGTTTTAGTTCTCGTAAGGCTCGACGTGCCTCAGAATCCACATTCTCTGGAAAAAAACTTAGATCTAATTGCTTCCTTGAGAAGATCCCAAGAATCATTCGGATCATGTTGGCCTGAATATCAACATACTTCGTCCGCCACCATAGCTTTGCATCTCCACCTAGATACATGGTAGCTGTTGTAACCTTTCTCGCTTCGTCTTGAATCGAAGCCGCAAGAAAGTATTGTTCCATATTGAACAAGAAGTTCTCAACTTCTTTAGCATTGAGTGCCCCTCTGTAGGTACACGGATCTGAAATTCTGAGTCTATGTATAGGCTCTTGTGCGATGGTTTGTCCATTACCAACCGCACATTGAAGCACTAGTAATTGAGTTCTCAACGCTCTTACCTGTAAATCAAGGATGATAACAACAACTTCAGTCATTGCTGTGTAAGTCATTTGGCTTTCACCCAGTTGGGTGTTTAATTCACGAATCTCCACCTCTGCCGCCTCAACTCTTTCATCGAGACTCTCCGCGGCATAGCACAACCTAGCAGTTGTCATCTCAAGCGCAACCACACCATGTTTCGTGTTCCTCTTTTGAGGATCTACCACCTCCGTGGTGTTTGATTCCATTGGATCCATAGCTTTCTTATCGAAGGTCTTGAGCCGTAGTTCTAATACTAACTTTCACGAGTTACCTTTCTTCTTAGCACAAAAAGGGACACCATGCTGCAGTAGTCTGCTCCGCTAGACTACCTTCCGCCTTCTCTCGATCGTTTCGAGACGAAAGAAAATTTGATTACAATTTCTAGAAAGCTTGCAACATAAAATGAAAATGCATTGAACATAACTTGATTATTGATTGCTTAAAAGCTAGAACTTACAATAGACGAAAGCAGAAAATTATAATGGCTAGTGCAGGGGGCGAACACTAGAAAGTTTGAAAGATTGTTTGAAAGACTAATACCAATATAATAGACTTTGCAACAAACACCCAACTGATGGGAGTAGACGTTTAAAATCTCTAGAATCATACTAAAAGTTTCTAATTTTCCACTATTTTAGAATTGAAATAAAATATTTACAATGTGCGATCGAAGTTGGGCAAACTAGGGTCACGGGGCGGGTCCGTGACATATGTGTGGTTTGGGTTTTATTTATTTTAATTATTTTATTATAGAAAATGTAAATTTACCATTTTAACCTCGTAAAATTGGTCAAAAAATTTTTGTCAAGGACAATTCTTCGATCAACTAACCGTCAAACTAAAAGTTAAATTTGAATCCGACTGTGAGTTTTTAAAAGGTTTGATACCGTGGGTAACACAAATGAAATGTTTGAGCAAAGTCTGCAACTAAATGAAATATTTGGTACGATGACTGCAATTTTCCCTAATTAAAATGAATAAGTTTGTCTCTTCTCCAATATCTTAAAGGGAAAAATTCATCGATCAGGGATTATCTTTCACAAAATCAAAATTCAGGCCTCAAGGTTTAAATTTACAAAATTCTGGTTTTTCCATAAATTAATTAATTATATTTTACAATTAATCTATTAATTAAATATTTAACAGTAATATAATATAATTAACCCACCCCCACCCCCACCCCCACCACCCCTACTGCTACAACGCTACTCCGGCGACCGACGATTACTCCGGCGGCTGATCTCCGACCGCGCTTAATTCCGGCGACTACTCCGGCGACCACTCCGGCGACCGATCCATCGCCGCTTAATTCCGGCGACTGCTCTAATTCCGACAATTGTTAAGGTCACAGTTATATGCAATTTGGTCACAGACATCTTATTAATTAGTTATTAATTTTCAATCAAAACTTATCAAATTAATTGGTCACGTATTATTTCGAGGTCACGGGATTATGTTTTCTGTCACAGAGTAACGAATTTTAAGGCCTTAGTTACCATATAGATGGTCACATACACTCAAACACCCATCCCCCATCTAGTGCATCACCAATACTTGGTCACAGATCATATATTGACAAATAGATGGTCACAGACACTTCGTCTCATCCGACACACCATTCTCTTTATCCCAATACACCAATAATACTGGGTCACAGGTTACAAACCCGACCAAATAGATGGTCATAGACACTTTGTCCCATCCGCCGTCGACCCTAATCCCTAAAACACCCACCAACAATAACACCACCAACAACCACCACCGTCTCCGCCTGAACAGCACCACCATCGTCAGACCATCACAACACCACCCCAACCACCACCATAATAATAACAAAAAAAAAATCATCCCAACGTCGCCCGCACCACCACACTAAGAAAACACCGTTGCGGCCGTCGACCCCGCCACAACACCACACAACCACATCGAAGACCTCCACCGCACACACCACTTTATCGAAGACCCACAGCACCTCCACCGCTCGCCATACCCACAACAACGTAAAATGTAGGAGATTTTACACCAATAATGTGCATATTATATTCATCAAGAACATGCCGTTAATATGCGTGAAATCGAAATATCATTTGACTTACCAAAATCTGATTTGAGAAGTCAAATTAGTAAATTAGCGACTTCGAATATATGAATATGGATTCATCACTTTCCAATCTTGAACGCGTGTCATTCTTTAATTCAAACCTTACATGAAATCAAAAGAATATTAGTTATTTTCCGTAATCAAAATACTAAATTAGAATGAAATCGGAAAAAAAAGATGAGATGCAAGTGATACGATGGGCCGAGGCAACTGTTTAACAATTTGTCCTTAAGATGAATTTGTCCCGCATCGGTGCTAACGGTTTCTTGACAATCATCTCCCAAGATACACGGCCAACTCAAGCCATGGGAGTACTCCAAATGACTTAGACCAACGAACTCGAATGGAATCTCTCTCTTCCATAACCATGACTTTGATGTAAGAAATAATCATTTCTACAAAGTGTTTTATGCAAACATGAAATGATATAGAACTATCAATTGAATTGTTGTGCTAATCCAAACACATGGGGATCTATATATTGTAGTTGGAAAGGTTTGTCAAGAGACACAACATACCAAGAGACACATCTCTTGAAATGAAGATACATAATTATTGGAAATTACTCATACCAAAAGTCATAATCTTCAAAAGTCATGATCTTCCATATGAAAAGATACATCTTTTCATCTACACATTTTTTAGAATATTCCACCATATTCTACACGATTTTTAGAACAATTTCAAGTATTAAGCGGTTTAAGTTTGACTTAATTTCTCATTCACCAAACAACGAATTTCGCTTAAATCATTTAAATTGGTCACAACCAATTTTCGATAAAAAATTCCAACAGATTTTGGTAAGTCGAATGATATTTTGATTTCACGCATATTAATGGCATGTTCTTAATGAATATAATATACACATTATCGATGTAAAATCTCCTACAATCTTAAGATGAATTTGCCCCGCATCGGTGCTAACGGTTTCTTATCAATCATTTCCCATGATACAACGGCCACGTCAAGCCGTAGGAGTACTCCAAATGACTTAGACCAATGAACTCGAACAGAATTTCCTCTCTTCCATAACCATGATATTGATGCAAGAAATAATCGCTTCTACAAAGTTTTTTATGCAAACATGAAATGATATGGAACTATCAATTGAATTGTTGTAATAATCCAAACAATGGGAATCTATATATAGTAATTGGAAATGTTTGTCAAAAGACACAACCATACCAAGAGACACATCTCTTTAAATTAAGATATATAATTATTGGAAGTTACTCATACCAAAAGTCATAATCTCCAAAAGTTATGATCTTCCATATGAAAAGACACATCTTTTCATCTACACATTTTCTAGAATATTCCACAATATTCTACACGATTTTTCCAACAATTTCAAGTATTAAGCGGTTTAAGTTTAGCTTAATTTCTCATTCACCAAACAACGAATTTCGCTTAAATCATTTAAATTGGTCACAACCAATTTCCGATATAAAATTCCAACAAGATTTACAATAAATATACACTACGTTGAGAACGTGCATCGACTCCAATACGATTTTCATTCATATAAGTTCTTTTATTAGTTTGGTTCATTATTTTTGTGATCTAATATCTCGAAATTTGAAGTGACGTTTCGGAGTTAGTGGTGCCAATGGGCCGAGCTGAACTCGTGGCTCGTTGCCAACGAGCGGAGCTTGAGCTCGGCTCATTGGATTTTGGGCAAGCTTGGCTCGTGCCCGAGCTCGCCCAATGGGTCGAGCTGAGCCTGCTCGGCCCATACTCGCACGAGCTCGGCTCGTGCAAGCACGAGCTGAGCTCGTGGGTCGTTGCCAACGAACGGAGCTTGAGCTCGGTTGGTTGGATCTAAATCTTAAATTCAAAAAATATATATACACACATTTTCTATTTTTTTTTTAAAATATACATTTTCCAAAATATTTATAATTTTTAAAATAATAAATACACATTTTCTAAAACATTTTTATTTTGAAAAAAAACATCATCCTTTATCCGGGTTTGGGACCGTTTACTTCAATTTAGAGTAGGCGGAGTTAAAATTGTACACGAACAACTTGTTACGTGTACAATTTTTTTTAAAAATTATAAAGGTATGAAAATAAAATTTTTTAATGAATGTAGTGAAATTAAACATCACTTACTTGATTACATGTAATTTCGGCATATTTATGTTGAATTCGATAATTAGCGTCTTCCCAATCCTTCACGCACATTAACGCTTCCAAAATATCTTCTTTTAGTCGACTTCGGATCTCGGAGAGAACCCTCTTCCCTACACTAAAAGCAGATTTCGAAACTACAGTACTAACCGGAGGTGTTAATAGATCTTTTGTAATTATAGAAACTATTAGCCATCGGCGTTCGTTATTTTGCCAGAATTCAATGACATCTTCTGAACTTTTCCTAACTGATTTATTACTCGATAAAGTATAACTAAAGTAATCAATTAATTCAGATGGCAGCGCATTTGGACTAGTACTCGGAGTTTGAGTACATGCAGTGGAAGACAAACTACTACTACTAAATGAACTACATTTATATATAGTTGAATCATATATATATGAGTTTATGTTTTTGAATAAACTTAAAACTTCAATGTCGTCATCATAAATATTAGTGGGAGGAGGAGTTGTAGGTACATGAGTAATATGTGTACATATTCGTGAAGCATATAATTCATACATTTTAGTTAACGTTTGTTCCAAATTCCTATAAGTAATGGGCATATTAAAAGTTAAAGCATTTGAAATTTGGTCAATTAAAAATTTAGTACCCGATAAATTATATCGGGGGTCCATGACGCATGCTAAAAGAAATAACATAGGTAATTCTTCTCACTATTTTCTAAATTTTAATTCAATGGCATATATAACCGCATGAAAATCGAGGTCATTTTGATATCTCTTAAAAACCCTAACAGTTATATAAAGAAGTTCAAGAACCATGCAACTAGTGGGATAATAAACACCAGACAATATATTTGTAGACGTACAAAAACTTGCCAAAAATTTTTTAATTTTAAAAACTGTAGTCCAATCGGATTCATTTAAAATATTATCGTCTTCGTCTATAATATGCCCACTGTTATAAAATTCAGTGATAAACGTTTCAAAACCTTCACAAGATTTTAATAATAAGTAAGTTGAATTTCATCTATGACCTACATTAATAATAAAGGTTTTTGGGGATACTCAACAATTTTAAAAGTAATAATTTTTTTATGCATGACCCAAAGTGGGTCTATATAGTATGCAGTTGTAGCTATATAACCTCTCTTATTAATCTCTTCCCACAAATCTGAAGTTAAAGATATCATACCCCCATATTTTTCTAAATCCGCAATCAATAATTTCTTTGCATTAAGAAAATATTCAATTGTATTAGAACGAAGAGTATTTTGACTTACCCCAACGTATCTCGGTTGAAGATGTTGTTTGACGTAGTTTACGAAATGTTGGTTGTCCACTATTGCTAGCGGCAGCTCCGCCGCGATAACGAACTTCACCATTCCCGCTCAAACTTCCTCCTCCGAATACATTCACGTAGAAAGTGGCGTAGTAGCAGCACCGGCGCTACTAGTACCAAACTGTAGATGCGTTTGACCAACGGGAAGAAGCCCATGTTTGGTCGCACATGTTTTGCAGTGACGGTTGATGTGGGTGGTTCCAATACCTCTTTGCCATGCCAATCGTTGTTGGCGGTATTTACATACTGCTTTGGTTTCTGGAAATCCATCGACCACACGACCGGTGTTAACCAATTTGAAATGGTCCCAACTTTTGCCTCCTTCTTCCCCTTTCTTTTCCCTCTTGCATCGGGAATATTTAATGTAGGTTCTTCATCTTATTTCAAATCAATTGGAACACTAGGAGGATCAACATCAACATCATCTAAATCAATTGGATGACTACCTCACGAATGTCGAAATCTTCAATATTTTCTGGAATTGGTAATTCATTGAAACCGGCAAATTCATTCCCAAATTAATTTTGGGCGGGTGTTTCGCCTTCTATACCGAACAAGTTTTCAACAAATGCTCGTGGATCCATTTGTGAATAGTAGAAATTGAATGTTGAAGTGTTGAAATAGAATGTAGAAAATAGAATGTAAGAATGTAGAATTGAGAAATGAATGAAGCTTATATAGTAGTGTATAAAATGAATTGTAAAATTAAGATAACAATGTAAAAAAAATGTAAAAGAGAATTATAAAATAAATGAATGATATTGTTGATAATGATTTGTAAATTGTAGAGAGTAGAGAATGAAAGTTTGGTAGGAAAAAATGTTGCAATGAATGGGTATTTATAGAAGAAGAAAATTAGAAAAATAATTTTTTTTTTATAAGTGATCGGAACGTTCTGGTCACTGAAAATTCAGTGACCATTCTGGTCACAGTTTTTTTTTATTATTATTTTTTATTTTTTTCATTTAACAAGCTCACGAGCCAGGCTCGTGGGGCTCGCAGAGCAGCTCGTGAAGTCAAGCGGGCTCGGCTCGTCTAGCGAGCCAGCCCGTTCAGCTCGTGCTCGAGCTCTTTTTTGACAAGCCCGAGCGGCTCGTAGGTGTGAACAATACGAGCCGAGCGGTCGAGCCGACTAGCCGCTCGGCTCGATTGACACCGCTATTCGGAGTTCAATGTATTGTTTGTGAGGAATAGTACAATTTCTTACTCCTCTGCCTCTTGTGCCTTTGTCTTGTCACCATCTCATGTGAATAATTGACTCGCCAATTTATTCCAAATTCGCAGGTTCGTCTTCTCGGATTGCAAAGAGCTTTCAGCTCAGTTATATCATTAATTTGTTCTCTCTTTCTTTGCATAAATTCTCTTACTCAAAACAACATACACTTGCGAACACATGTTGATCATCGAAAATAAAGTAGAAGCATGCTTGAAATAGAGTGGGTTAGAGGGGATTTCGGGTTAATTTCACAAATGGTCACTAAAATTACCTGAAAATTTCAAAACGGTCACTGAAGTTTCAAAATTTCAGAAACGGTCACTGAAGTTTGAAATTTCTTTCAAAACGGTCACTGAATTTTCAGATTTTTTGGCCAAGTTTGAGGCAATTATTCGGCAACTTCCGACCACCAAAACCGCCGATTTCGGATACCGTTGGAAAGCTCACAATGTCCTCTTCAATTACCACCAAAAATCTCCCCAAAACTCCAAGTGATTTGGCCGGAATAAAGCCACGAAGTCCGCAACCGAAAATTGTGAAAATCTGCCCAGATTTTCAGATTTTTTGGGCAAGTTTGAGGCAATTTTTCGGCAACTTCCGACCGCCAAAACCGTCGATTTCGGATACCGTTGAAAACTCCACAATGTCCTCTTCAATTACCACTAAAAATCTCCCCAAAACTCCAAGTGATTCGGCCGGAATAAACCCACGAAGTCAGCTACCTAAACTGGGCAGATTTTCGGACTTTTTTGGTAGCTGACTTCGTGGGTTTATTCCGGTCGAATCCCTTGGAATTATGAGGAGATTTTTTGTAGTAATTAAATAGGACATTGTGGGCTTTCCAACGGTATCCGAAATCGACAGTTTTGGTGGTCGGAAGTTGCCGAAAAATTGCCTCAAACTTGCCCAAAAAATCTGAAAATCTGGGCAGATTTTCACAATTTTCAGTTGCCGACTTCGTGGCTTTATTCTGGCCAAATCACTTGGAGTTTTGGGGAGATTTTTGGTGGTAATTGAAGAGGACATCGTGGGCTTTCCAACGGTATCCGAAATCGGCGATTTTGGTGGTCGGAAGTTGCCGAATAATTGCCTCAAACTTGACCAAAAAATCTGAAAATTCAGTGACCGTTTTGAAAGAAATTTCAAACTTCAGTGACCGTTTCTGAAACTTTGAAACTTCAGTGACCGTTTTGAAATTTTCAGGTAACTTCAGTGACCATTTGTGAAATTAACCCAGGGGATTTCTGAGTTTGATTCTGCACGATATAAGGTGGATTGAATTAGTGTCATGGGTTATAGCTTTGAGCAAGTTAAGTGTTGACATTATTCTACATTAATACTGTGTACTCGTCGATATTGGAGCATTTTAATTAGTGAGTGGATAGTGCATTCTACGCTTGAAACTGGATGCATCTTGATCCAAATTAAAATTATTTACAGTAAAATCTGTACAATTAATTGAACCTTCATGTAATTTAATTAATGAACGTTCAATGAATAACGAGTTGTTAGTTAGGTAAGAATTTATTTAGTAAATTTTTAATTAGTACAACATTATTGTGCATGTGAGATTAAATTTTTCATGAATAGTAACAATAGAGATCTGAATATCGCTTTAAATAAACTTAAGTATTGTCACTTTAATTTATTTATATTTATACCTATAGCCAATGTTTCATCTCTGCTTTAACAATGTGAAAATTGTTGACAAACAACAAACAAACTAAATTTTATTCTCAAATTAGATGGCTAAATTGTTAGATTTTCGTAACCACAAGACATATACAGTAGTCGTTAAGATCATCCATTTCAAATTTGACACATCGCCCTACTTTTGACCACTCATTTATTATTATTATTATTGTTATTATTATTATTATTATTATTATAATTGTTGTTGTAAAGTCGGTACTTTCTCTATGTTTGAATAAACAACTTTTAAATTAAATATGACAATCGACTTTATAATTTTACCAATTAATTAATATTTTTCATATTGTGCACAAAAAATCTCATGTGAAATCATCATATCCATTGAACCTAGCAGTTTCTATGATTTTAATCATGACCCCCATTCTATAAGATCCCCACAATATCCAGAAAACCACAACGAATAGAAATTGAATTTGGCCTCCATGGGGCAAGTGGGAAACACAAGTTTAATCCAAGTCTTGTTTGGCAAATGGATATAAATGGCATGTTTGAACTATAGGACAATCGAGGTTTTCGAACGCTTATGCATGTTGTCTGCAATCACTGCTCTTATAGTGGAAAACAAACTATTTGTTGCTAATGCTGGAGATTGCAGAACAATTCTGCGCCGAGCTGGACATCCCTATGCATTAAGGAGGGTGAGATGCAAATTAACTATTTAGCCATATCTAAAAGAATGAGAACTGTACGTTGTCTCATTTGGCTCTAATTTATAAGCATTGTGCCGGCTTACCAACTGAATGACATTGAGTAGGATCATGTTGCAAGTTGTCTTGAGGAGAGAGAACACGTTATTGGTGACACGTGGAGGGTTGGTCATGCTGCTCTCCAGGTTATTCTCTTTTTCAATATGCAATTCTTTTATCCCCTCTTATATGATAAACTTCTGAAAATGATGAGCATGTTTGGAATGCTTATATATTTTACTTATAACGAGAGAGGAAAATTATGTCTCCTTATAAGAAATAAGTAAGCACCCAAACATGCTCGATGTCTTCAACTGATTGCTCTTTAGAATTCCTAATTTACTGCTTTAGACTGATTCTTTATCGGGCATTTTCTTTTCATTACATGTGATTGCTTAATAAACTTTTCGCTTTTACATTGAGTATTAACTAATCTACATCTTCTTTCAATCGGTTTTGATAATATGATCACATTGTCAATTGTATCTATTTTCTGAATACAACCTACTTTGCCTTCTCTGTTTTATGTTTCCAACAGCTCACAGAGATCTGCAAGTGCAACGCAAAACAATTCAACTAACCTTGGAAGCGAGTAATAAAGAAACAGCCGTGCTTATAAAGATGTATACATATTATGAGATAAACTTGTAGAAACTTGGTTCTCTCTTTTTTCCAAGCACTGGATATCTGCCTAACAAAGCATGTGAGTTAAACATGCACATTTGGATTATATACTTGGACATTAGTATGAACAAATTTTCCTATCCACCTGAGCCTAGCAAGTCATTCCAACTCTTTACTTGGAAATTGTGAGTGGCATCTCCAAAATTTTTATAAAGTAATGCTTCAATACTCTTTCAATTGTTTTCTTTTAATAGGTTATGCCCTATTGGTGATGATGATTTGAAGCCTACTGTAACTGTGGAACCCGAGATAACTGAGACCATACAATTGGCCAAAGATGAATACTTAGAAAGTTTCATATAGCTACTTTATCAAGGCCAGTGATATGTATTTGGTATCATTGACCAATGAATACAAATATAGAAAATGTGCTGCTTTCGGAAACCTTGCAAAGACACGAATTGTTTTGTGTTCGATATTTTAATAGTTATTGAAGATGTTTGTTTTCTATTTTATGTTCTCAAAAGGGTTTTCTAGTACCAGATAGGCTGAAAACACCACTGCACTACAGTGGCTACACTTCAATTTATGCATTTTCTACTGAACATTAAGAGCGCGTTTGCATATACACACTACAATAGAAAAGATTTCAACTTCTTTACCACAACAAACATACTGTAAGATTATACAAGTAAGATCATATCATAGCTTAGCATTTCAGGTACTTCAGATTGTAAGTTACTTACAGAAGTTTATTGAATAAAGTCCGTTATTCATCTAAGCTCTAGAAAGCATCTAAAAGTTTGCGTTAATGATGGCCTTAAACATGTCGCATAAAATTGCAGAGGGCATGCTTCCACTAAGTAAACTAGGAACTACAGGTAATGCCAATAGTATTACTGCTAGGTACACACACTGAATCATCGGCTGAAACAGAACTAGACTGCTACCAGAGGATTGTTGAGTCCTTATTCTTGTTCCAAATTATATTAACATTTATAACACACCGACAACATGGTAATTGGTATACAAACGCATTATAATCACTCTTCATTCAATTAATTTGTCCCAATGTGCCCTGAATTTTTCATGTTTATTACAAAAAGGTCCTAAGGGAAACTATATTTACTGGTAGATGAGTTTGGAGGTACAATGAGAGAGCACAATTTAATCAATCATTACAATCTCATAACAGTGACTCGAGAAACGAGCAGATGAACATATCCTTAATTCCTGCAAGAAAGAAAGTAAAGAACGCAAGAATGTTCCACCAAAAGGCTATCATAATCCAGTTTTTTTCATTTTCACCGGAGTAAGAATCAATTCTAAATAAGTTTGGATTATGATTATGCAATTAGTGGTTTTCATTTGGAGAATGAATCATTGATCATTTTTGTTAGGAATTGAGCCAATGGTAATGTTAAGAATTACGTATCGCTCTAATACCACTTATTAAGAATTAAAGATGGAAAAATCAAATAGTTTCCTTCCGACTCAAAAATGTTGTTCTAAGGTACAACTTCGAACAATTAATATGATCGTCAAAGCGTATCCTTACAAGTCTTAAATCTTGAATTTGAATTAGTGTTACAATATAGTCTTCTCGTGTATCTTGCATAGGAAAATGTTAAAATAATCTTATAAAGTCGATAGGTTTTCCATTTATTTTAAGACAAATTACACATAATTAATCAACTATTGTTTGAATATAAAATGATCAACACCTTGAAATAACTACTGTGAACATATTTCAACTTATCTCGTGTTTTTAAGAGTTTATTACCTAATTTGCGTCGTCTCTCTCTCTCTTTTTTTTTTTTTTGGCAAGCAATTTTGTTCAAGAATGGAAATGTAAAGATGTGACAAAAAAATAATTTTAAAAAGGGGATTTTTTTTTTCATTGTCGTTTTTCATTTTGGTCTTATTTATTTTGCTTACATCCTCTTGTTAAGATACTATTTTTCTTGTACTATTATATGGGTTCTTTTCGTCTAATTTGTAAGTAAAAGAAAAAAAAAGTGTTTAAAAATTTGATGCATCTCAGAGTATTTGGATAATCAAATCAAATAAGACGATAAAAAAAAAATAGATGTATCAATACATTTTGTGTCGACTATACGATTTACTTCATTTCGTTCATTTTGATATATTTTACTGAAATATTGAATGTGATAAGAGACCATATTAATTAAATCAATTAAGGGGATTGGAATGTATATTTTCTTGATTTATATTTTCCTCTACTTTTCATCTCCAATCATTCACGAATTTAATTTAAGAGACGAAAACTTTATAAAAAAACAATAACTTGGCATTAATTTTACACGAGAGATATTCCCAATAGGGTATATTTAACGATTGGGCCATCTTAAAAAGATTTGGACCAAACATATCTTGTACCATAAGATAAATGATGTATTTCACATATTAGTTCGATGTATCCTTGATTAAAAGATCGTTTTCTTTTTCCCAGAGAATGTGGAATATGAGGCACGTCGGGCCTTATGAGAACTGAAACACACAAGCTCCATCAGGGAGTATGTGAAAGCCTTTGCAGGACATATGCTGAATATTTGAGATATGTCGGAGAAAGACAAGCTATTCACCTTCATGGAAGGGTTGGAACCGTGGACACGCACGGAACTTCAAAGACAGAAGATCACTTATTTAAGCACAGCTATGGGAGCTACCAAATGTTTAAGTGACTATCAACCGCAACCGAGAGAGGATCGACCTTCAAAAAATAGTCAATCTGTCGAAGGTGGAAATAAACGTTACAGACCCAGCTCGAACTTAAATGGGGAAGAGCGTTACTCTCAGAATAGAGGAGGAGCCTATCAAGACAACCGTCCGAGTAACTTCAAAGGAAGCTACAACAGTAGCAGCAGTAACAACTGGAACAAAGGAAAATGAATAGAGGGCAGATCGGATGTCGCTCCTAAATTGAAGTGTTTCTTATGTGAAGGACCACATCGTATGACTGAGTGTCTTCAGAAACGGATGGTGAATGCTTATTGCCAACTAGCAAGTGGTGGATCGAGTTCAAAGCAAGATGCCCCACAAGCTAGCTATCATGGCGAGACCGATTCCGAAGAGGACAAGGATGTAGTTGGTGTCACATCAGTGCAATACACTATTGCACCAAGTTACTAAAAGGGAAGATAGTCTTTCGGAAAGAGTTGAAGATGGAAGAATCGAAGGCTCGTACTTGTAGGGCGAAAGGCCTGATGTACATTGATGTGAAGATCAATGGGAAGCCAATCAAGGTGATGATAGATACCGGTGCTACCCACAACTACCTTGCAAGTACCGAAGTAGAGTGGCTCGAACTTGCTCTAGAAAGAGGTAAGGGAAAAGTTAAAGCAATCAACTTTGCAGCTCAACTGATAATGGGAGTAGCAAAATCTGTGTTAATCAAAGTAGGTCACTTCAAGGGAAGGACGAATTTGTCAGCAGTTTGGATAGATTATTTCAAGCTCATTTTAGGATTGGAATTTCTTCGGGATACGAGAACAGCAATGTTGCCGCATTCCGGCTCGTTAATAATGATGGGTAGCAAACCATGCATTATCCCCACACAAATTTGAAGGCAAGCGAGAAGGGTATCTCGGCCATTCAATATAGTAAAGGTTTCAAGAGGAATGAATTCTCATTTTTGTGCACTCTTCGATTGGAAGAGATTGAAGAGGCGACTGGTCCAATTCCAAAACCTGTCGGAAGGCTTGTTAAGGAATTTGAGGACATAAAGTCGAATGAGTTACCAAAGAAATTGCCACTAAGAAGGGCAATTGATCGTGAGATTGAACTTGTTCTGGGTGTCAAATTAACCTCCCACCAAGGCACCAGACCGTATGGCTCAGCCGAAGCTTGAAACAAGTGGGATAAGTGTTGGGAAGTGGGACTATTGTGGAGCACACTTCTGCACTACTATAATATGCATACTACTGGCTTCAGAGGCGGGACAACATTACAAGTTATGTGAGAACTTGTCTTGTTCGTCAGCAAGATATGTCAGATCATCAGAAAAAGGCAGGCTTACTGGAGCCCCTTTCCATCCCGAATAGACCAGTCAAGAATGGATCGATGGACTACATTGGTGGATTGCCAAAAATGGGAGATTTTGGCACTATCACAGTCGAGGTGGACCATTTATCTAAACATGCAACCTTTACCATAGCGTCCCAAGTATGTATCAGCCGAAGAGACAGCTCAACTCTTCTTCAAACATATTGCTAAATACTGGGAACTGCTTAACAACATTGTCAATGATCGGGATTCTCGATTTACTAACATATTTTGGATCGAGTTGTTCAAACTTCTTTATTCAACTTTGAGCATGAATTCTAGTTTTCACCCACAATCCAACGAACAGACAGAGCGCTTCAATTCTATGCTGGAAGACTATTTTCGGCACTTTATCTCTGCTTCACGTGAAAATTGGGTAAAACTTTCGGATGTGGCCCATATGTGTTTCAGCGCTCAAGAGAGCTCTTCTTCCAATAAGAGTCCTTTTGATATTACTACAGGCCAGCAACCGTTATTCCCTCGTACTGCGGATAACAATCAGAAATAGTACAAGAAGTCTGTAGATCTGAAGCGACCTGTGTTTAAATTGAAAAGATCGGAAACGAAGGTTACCGAAACGATTTTTGGCCATCGAGCTTCCAGGAAATATTTTCAAGAGTACTTGGTCAAATGGAGCGGATGCAACAACGAGAAGAACAATAAGTGACTCCGAGGACGTCACCAAAGCAAATGGGGGAGAATGTCACGGGCAACAGCTTTACTTAAGCCATGTGATCCTATCGCAGCCACAGTGTGCCCCAACTTCGACCGCACATTGTAAATATTTCATTTAATTGTAAAATAGTTGGAAATTAGAAAATTTTAATATGATTCTAGAGACTTTAAACGTCTACTCCCGTCATATGGGTTTTTGTTGCTAAATCTATTATAGGGGGTATTAGTCTTTCAAACAACTTTCAAGCTTTCTAGTGTTCGCCCCCTGCATTAGCCATTGTAATTTCCTGCTTTCGTCTATTGTAATGTTAAGCTTTCAAGCAATCAATGATTAAGTTTATTTCAATGCATTTCAATTTCATGTTGTAAGCTTTCTTTAAATTGTGATCAAATTTACTTTCGTCCCGAAACGACCGAGAAAAGGTGAAAGGTAGTCTAGCAGAGCATACTACTGCCGCACGGTGTCCCTTTCTGTGTTAAGAAGAAAGGTAACCCGTGAAACCATGTGTGGAGAGTGTCAAACTTGTTGTACACAAAAGTGTACATCAAGAATTATCCCATTTTTTTCCCTGCTTTCAAGGTTTCACGTCTTTTGGAATGTTCCAGTTTTCCACGCACATAATGGGGCTTTAGCAAAGCAGGCTTTCAATTGTCTTTTTTAAAATGACAATTTCTTTGAGACTTCAATTGTATTCTTATATTGTGTCAATATTAGGCTGCGTCTATTTAGGGGTGGAAAACGGGTCGAGCGGGCGAACGGCTCGTGGGCGAGCCAACGAGCTCACCCACAAGTCTAGCCCACGAGCTAGCTCTTGGGCTCGTCCAAGGAAGAGGATTCATTTTATTTTATTTTTTGTTTAAAAAGGTTCATCTTAAAAAAAAAACTAGAAAATGGACGAGCTCGACCCACAAATAATGAGCCGAGTAGAAGCTCAACTCGTTATAAACGAGCCATGAGCTCGGCTCGTGACGAGCACTAGCCTAGCTCGTACGCATTAGGGCCGAGCCGAGCCATTTCCATCTCTACGTCTATCCCATTCAACTGTCTAAATGCTTTCAGAATTTTTGGGTGGTTAGATTATTACACCAATCAGTGGGACATGACAAATTTTCTTATGGTGGCAAGTCATTAGTTTGTTTGGGCAGTGGAATCTTTTCAATATTGGTAATGAAATATCTAGATGTCACATTGCTTCTAATTTAATGTAGAGTTTATTAGTACATAAGAAATATTATTAGGAATTTAGAAATTCTAATCTGTCAAATTTATAGTTCAACTTCACACCATACAAAATGGTAATAAGTCATTGTTTGTCTACCATTTTCCAAAAATTCTTTTTTTCATTAAAATCTAATCGCTATAAATCCCTTGATTGGGTTCCATTAAAATCAAATTTTGGAAAAACAAAAAAAGTATTTTTGAATAGTGACTGTTTTAAGAATGTGTTGTTAATTAAAAAGAATGAAAAAGTTTAGGATTTAGCGTAATATTATTTTATTGGAGAACGTGTAGTTGAAAAGAAGAGAGAAAAATGCATTTTGAATAAAATGGAGTTCAAACAGGGGCAAAATATTTTGCACGTAAACTTAAAATTTCTATTTTTTAACCACACATTTTCCAAAAAATTACAATTTCAAAACTTATTTTCCCCCAAAAAACCGCTTTTTAATGGGCATTGAACAGCGACTGAATAATTCCAACCATTTCGTAATAAATTATTTGCTTCTAATTACTCCATACATCTCACAATAGCATTATTGTAAATGTGTATTCCTTTTATAGACTAACTAATTAAATTTCTATTTGTTCTATTTTCTTGGTCCATTAGGATAATAAGTTTGTCTTTTCTCCAAGTACACAGACAAGAAGCAGAAATATTTTATTTCTCTGAAAATTCATTCTTTTGTGATCAACTCTGATGTCTGCTTCAAATGGTAGAATACTAGGAAGTCCAGTGAAATATTTGTTTCTAGGAGAATCGTCTAAATTTAGTTGTATACAAGCATTGTGTCCGTGGATAAATACTTTAGAGTTTAGCCTCTGTCAAATTAAATCTTGTACAGCATGTCCTTTGTCATTAGCAAGCTGCTACATACCGTTTCAAGAAAACTCTACATGCTTGTTGTCACTGGCCGACCCAGGGTGGGCCACCAATTTTTTTTTTTTTTTTTAATTTTCTATGTTTTGTTTCAATTTCGAAATCATTATAAGATGTGAAACGAAATCGAAATATTGCATTCTTAATACTATTTCAAAGTGCTTACATTCTAGTTTTTTATGTCGGTAACGGCGTGCGAATCGACCAATCGTAGCAAATGTTACGACTTATCAAAGTAAGCGATTTAAAATTAGTATTTCGAGAATTTCGATAACATGCTAACTTTAAAAATTATCCAACGATCGTACGGTAATCGAATCTACAAATCGCTTATATCATCTCAAAACTTGTTTCGAGGACTATATTATAGACATATCGAATAATTCAAACAGATATCGAAAATAGTTAAAGATGCGTCAAACGTACATCTTAAAAAGAGGCGTCTAACTCGCATTTTTTAAAAAAATTTAATTATTTCATCAACATTTATTATTTTTATGATATAAATTTCTCAATGCAATTTGTATTATTTTATTAGGAAATTTATATGGGATATGATATCAAAAATTTTCGAAATTTTACATTCGAAAAAGTCATATTCTATATAAATTTTCGAATGCAAAATTACATGGGGTATGATTTTTTTGAATGTAAATTTTCAGTTGTAAAATTTCTTCCAACTTTTTTTCAAGTTCAATTGTGCCCCCTAACTTTAATTGCCTGCGTCGCGCCCCTCCTTGTTGTATCCATTTTGTATCTGTTGAGCACCGCATTTCTGTTTCATTGCGCCAATTTTGTACTCTGTCATATTATTAAATATCCAGCATTTTGCATTTCAGTCAAGCTGAATGCTAATCAGATGGTGGTTGGAACACTTCGTGGTTATGAACCTGGTGGTGAACACTGTTGAAGTGAATGGCAATGAGAAAAACGAAATTGGCATGGTGGTGAGTTTACTCAGCTCTTATCTTTTGGTGCTTCTGTCATAGTTCATTCGTCATTTTGATCATGTCTAACATGAAAATGTGCTTTCCTTCTTGTTCTGCAGGTCATAAGGGGAAATAGCGTAGTCACGGTTCGTTAGTAGACCACAGTAATTGTACATTCCCAATGGTACAGATTCATGTAACTTATAGCGGAGCGTTATTTCAGATGCTGAAGCTTTATGATGCTGCTTTGATATGTGATTTGTATAGAAATGATCTCACAAACTAAGCACCGATGACACGGTACATCAAATAGTTGGTGGATCATTTAATTTCTGGTACTTATCATGAATTTATTCACCAATTAATTGATGTGTCATGTCACGGTTGCTTACATGGTGCTTAGGAGATCATTTTTCATGATGTTTATATTCTTCTCGATTATGGATAGTGATTTGTGATATTAATTGCACATTTTGCTTTCAATATTTGCAAACGGTTACTTATCTATTCTCAACCCTTTTTAGCATTGGACATTTGCATGCTTTCATTTAACTGCAAATCACGTTATTCCATCCAATTTTGCTGTTAATTTAGTGCATGTTAGACATTCATTACTTTATTTTATGGTTTGCTATAGGATCATTTTTCAATTAATATTCTACATATATATATAAAAAATTCCATATTTTTAATCACTCATTCTCTTAAAAATCACTATCCAAAACTCTTTTTTCTACAATAATGATTGTCAAACAAGCTCTTAATGTAATATGATGAATTTGTCCTCTTAATAAACATAAATAAAACAAAAGCAATAAAACAACAAAAAAATACAGTATAGTTTCATAACTTTTACAAAAAGTATACGCCCGTTCGACTCTCATTATTTCAAATTATAATGAAAGGGATGGTAATTTTTTGGAGAATGCGTTATTAAAAAATAAAGATTTTTTTGAATTTACGTACAATATTATTTTATTAAAAAATGTGCAATTAAGAAGATGAGAGAAAAAATAAGTTATAATTTAATGAGAGCCTAACAGGGCTATAAATGGATTTCACTTAGAAAGTACAAAAAGAAAAGAAAAAAATCATCATCTTTCCAACGTCCCACCACTAGCCCAAATCCATCGCCGCCACATCTTAAGAAAAATGAAAGGGAAAAATTCATAAATAAGGTGTATACTTGACTTTTATTTATGAAATAATAAATTATTAAATCAATTTATTATTAAATATATAATATAATTAACCCATCCCACATGCACCACTCATACCACTTCGGGGACTATTCCGACCACCACTCTTCTCCGACGGTCGTTCCAGCGCTCAAATTCCGACAATTATTCCGGCGACTATTCCGGTGACCATTCGGTCACATATTTATAATTTACGGTTACAGTTCAAAAATTTTATAGGTCACAATTAATTCGTTGGTTACAGATTTCAAAATTAGTTGGTCACAGATCAAAATTTATAGGTCACACAGTCACAGATTTCCAAATTAATTGGTCACGGATTTTTTTTACAGTCACATATTATATAATTTTTAAGTCACAGATAAAAAAACGGTTGGTCACGGATTATATTTTTAGTCACAGATTATCGAATTGTAAGGTCACAGATAATATTTTTAATCACAAAATCAAAATCACCAAATCCGCCGATCCTCCACCAGCACCACCGTCGACTGCCACCACCATTGTCAACCCACCACACACCTAATCTGGTCAAATACCACACCACCATCTCACAATATCCATCTGAAAAAAGTCCCCAACTCCACACCACTATAAAACTCACACAAATTAGCGCGCGTGCGCTACAAATCGGCCACCTCCACCACTTGCACGGCTGCACCAACAACCATCGTTACCACTACACCAGAGTTAAATTTGTAGTAGGAGATTCGAGTAATTTGATGGTGAAAGATGGCGAGTAGGCTTGGGGAATCGACAAACAGGGAACCCCCAAACCCAGATGCTGGACATTTCGAGTGTAATATTTGCTTCGACTTGGTTCAGGACCCGATTGTCACACGATGTGGTTACCTCTTTTGCTGGCCTTGCCTTCGCACCAACGACTATCGTTACCACACACATCGTAACAACACAATCGACTTTCACACACAGAAATCGCCCACTGCCGCCGACCGGCGTGGCCGCACAGCCCGGCTACACCATCTTGACCCGATCGCTGTCATCATGTCGTTGTCGACTCAGATTTGCGTTGGGCGATGCTCTAAGCACCGCGTGCAGCGACGAACAGAGCTGTTGTTCTTCACCGCCGCACGTGAAGATGAGCTTTGCCCATCGCGATGATTGGAAGAAGATGGCGACGATCTGGTAGCGGCACTTGTGGGAGGAAAGAGAGTGTGTATTGGCCGGTGCAGCTCCGTCGTCAGTTGCCAGAGTTTCAACGGGTGGCGGCGCAGAGGAGAAAGAAATGAGAGAAGCAGAGAGAGAAAATTAGAATTGAAATTATTAGGGTTTGTAATAAATTGAGTGGATAATATTTAATTTATAGATACCTGATTTATGCATAATGAAACTTCAACCCTGATTTTTGAATTGTGAAGTTTGAATACCTGGAATTATATAATTTCCTCAAAATGAAAGTATATCTTGAAAACCAAAATTATGAATTAAAATCAAGTTCGATAATAAAAAATTAGAGAAGGTGAAAGGCTGGAAAAGCATGTGGTCTCCGGCGTTTGGGCAGCGAAAATCAGCCATCGGTAAGAACGCGTGGAGGGCACAACGGATTTTACTTAGCAATATAGCATTAAACCATGTTAAAATATGTTTGGTTGGACAATCATACTACATATACACTTTTTTTATATCATTCTTTATATCATATCGCGTGGCGATGTCATATTGAACAGTTTTTTAAAAAATACACACTTTTCCGCAAGCAATTTGTTACGGGCCTGTGTCAGACCCGCCACCTCACCCGCCACGTGTCAACACCCGTGGCCCGAGCCACGTGCCGGACGAGGTGCTTGACCCAAAAACTAAACTGATTGTACATGCCGAGGTGATTGCACTAAGGACGAACTGAAAACGCGTCAGCGAACGAACCGGACTCATCCACAAGTACACAGTGGATGCAAAGGCCCGCACTCCGCTTCTACAACGCTGCAACGCTTCACCTGTCACACCTCGCCTCTACGAAGATCTTTTGTACGTATCTTCCCAAAGTCAAATCTCTCGATCGATGGGACGTGCGGCGTGTTCTCAAACGGTCAAATCAGCAGCCCCATGGCCGGAACATTCAATGCCGCCGACCTATGGATGGACAGAGTGACACCTAGGATGTGACGAGCCTCGAGGATCTGACAACACGTGTCCTCTCATCCAATGGCTCTCCTCTTCCCATACTTAGTATAAATACCCCCTCTCCATAATGAAGAAAGGTTCCCATTCTAATCCTGGTATTCTAGTCTCTTTAACTCTAAAAGACTTTCAATATATTTATACACACTTGATCAACCACTTCCCTAGCGAGTGTTCCACCGTCGGCGAACCATTTTTCGGTTGAATATAAAACCGACTTGGACCGTCGGAGTGCTTGCGGCCGCTCCCACCCCCTCCGGGAGAGGCCACGAGTGACTAACGGCGTGCTACGTGTGCGTGAAGAGCCGACTTGAAGATCTATCCCGTTGGCCACGTGTCCGAGCCATTTTTCGAGGTCAACGTATTGGCGCCGTCTCGTGGGAAATAACATAACCACGAGTTCTCCCACAAAAATTGTAAAACGCCCGGTTGGCATTTCCCCCCTTGAAAAAGGGGTCGATTCTTGAGAAAGAGTCTTTCAAAGCCGCCTCGGACCATGAGTTCCAGTGAACGTGATAATGCAAGGGCAAGGGATGTCTCTGAAGAAGAGATCATCCGAGCCAACGTTACGCAGCAGCGGCCCCATCATCGCTACCGTAGAAACAGAACGGCAGCGCGTTTGGCGGCCGAAGTGGCCCAGATGGCCACTAACATGAGGACCATCACGGCTCAGAATGCAGCCATGCAAGAACTACTCATGCAAGTGCAAAACCAAGGCGGTTTTCGAGCCCCGCATCACCCGCAGCAATCAGGACGTAGACAGGCCGAGGCGGAATCCAGCAGGAGAACCCATGTGAGCCCCCAAGGAGAGGCCTCCGTGGAAAGGGATGTGGGAATGGACACTTCGAATTACACCGCCGCTCCAGCCGGTGGACCCCCTATGGGAGAGAGTTTCCCCCCGGAATATGAGCGGCCTCAGAGGTCTGTTAGTGTTTTCGATCGGATCGGACGGGCACCTAGAAATAGGAACCAACCCCCGCCGCAAACCACCCACCAGCGGGGACACGAACAAAGCCAAGAAGTCCAAGCCCCTCCGCCTAGAAATAGGCGGGAGAGGCGAAGCCAAATGGATTGGGGTAACAGGGCTGAAACGGCTCAGGTTCCACCTCGGCAGCAGGCAGATGGCAATGACTCCGACGAACCCTGTAGGTCGTATGAGCTCGATGATGATGATGACAATCTGCCCTTCTCCAGGGAGCTTCGCACATTTCCGATGCCTCACAACTTTGTTCCTCCTAAGATCCCAAAGTACGAAGGGAAGGGCGACCCGGAAAAACACCTCAACAAATACAAAACACAGATGAGCCTCAGGGGAGCCTCGCCAGCTCTGAAATGCAGGGCCTTCCACCTGACCCTTGGCGGTTCTGCCGAGGTATGGTATAGTAGGTTGGCACCACTCAGCATACGGAGTTGGCCGGATCTGAAAAAGGCATTCTTGAACCAATACCTCTCTAGAAAAGAGGGAGAGGCGCCTATTCAACGTTTGCAAGATATGAGGCAAGCAAGCGGGGAAACCCTTAAAAACTACCTTGCTCGTTTTATCGACGAGATAACCCATCGCGAGCGTGTCACGGACAAGGAAGCACTTTCGGCTACGAAAGGAGGACTGATCATGAACCCACGGTTTTGGAGGGACGTCCGAAGCAAGAACCCTTCGACATATGACGAGCTGGTGGAAATGATGAAAGTAGAGATCGTCAACGAAGAGATGATCGATCACAGGAACAGGGCTGCCCAAGGCCTTCCACCACCTCGAGGCGTATAGGCAGGGGGCCTACGTCCCAGATAGTGAGCCAGCAATGGACTCAAGCTGGGCACACAGTGGCCCCTACCTCGGGACAAGCATTAGCCATCGCTACACTCAATGCCGTCCCCACCTCGCTTACGAAAATGCCGGGCCGTGCGCGAGCAACCCCGCCGTAAATACGGGACGACCCTCCACCTCTAGAAATAGGGGAAGGGGAGGAAGGCCTAGAGATAGGCCCCGTAAACGCGACCTTATTGCACCATTCATCGCCATTATGGTCATGACACCAGGATTGTGCGCAGCCTAGGAAGACCCGCAAGCAACCCTCGTAACAACAGGGAACACAACTATGAAGGCGATGATCCAAGGCGCAGCCCCTAAGGAGGGGCGAGACGAGGAGGCACTCCCCAAGTCGTAGAAACGATGACAGGAAAGGCCCCGGAGCGGGCAACGCCCAGAGAGATTCGGCCCCCTCAAACGAGCAACAACCAATCCGTGAGATAGACACCATTATCGGAGGACCTCACGTAGGAGGCGAATCAAAAAAT
Organism: Fraxinus americana; assembly: GCA_035079005.1. NCBI lineage: Eukaryota > Viridiplantae > Streptophyta > Magnoliopsida > Lamiales > Oleaceae > Fraxinus > Fraxinus americana. The sequence goes on from CM068726.1 coordinate 1,932,073, forward strand.
GCTCGTAGGAACTATACCAGGGAGGCGAAAACCCCACCTATGGTCGCCTACTTGGTGAACCAATCACGAGGTGGAAGGGTTGCCGAACCCATAACATTCACTCAAGAAGACGCCGCAGGGTACACTTCCCACACCGCGATGCCCTAGTAGTCGAGCCGTGGTGGCTCGCAACGGCCGAAACGCATGCCGGTAGATAATGGCGGCTCGGTCAACATCCCGTTTGGCACAACTTTTGATAAAATGGCAATGGATCACGAGCTAACACCTATGAGCTCGCCTCTCTACGGGTTCACCGGGGACAAGATTACTCCCGCAGGAAAAATCACCCTTCTTTGTCGAAATGGGAACCTCACCCTGTAGCGCATCACTTCATGGAGTTCTTAGTGGTCGACCGCCGGTCCGCCTACCATGGCGTCTGGGGAGGCCTCGCCCTAAAGGAACTATGGGCAGTCACATCCATCCATCACCTCTGCATGAAGTTCCCAACCGAACGAGGGATCGCAACCGTTCGAGGCGACCAGATGGGATCCAGGGAGTGCTATCTTAACTCCCTTAGGAAGGCAGAGCCTCGAGTCAACATGGTGCTGGATACTGAAATGGCGGAGGCCCCTGAACAACCTCCGACCCGAGATATAATCATGGCAGAGGCCAGATCTGAAACAGCTCTGGAGGAGCTGGACCCTAGGGCGGTTGAGTCGGAATCGCAAGCTGCCCCAATGGAGGAACTAGAAACGTTCCCAGTAGATCCCCAAGACACTTCCAAGGTCCTGCAGGTCGGAAAAGAATTAAATAAGGAAATAAAGGAGGAGCTGAAAAGCTTCCTTCGACAAAATTCCGATGTTTTCGCATGGAAGCATGAGGACATGATTGGTATAGATCCCAAGGTTAGCTGCCATCGCTTGCGGGTCGATCCGAGCTGTCCTCCGCATAGACAAAAGAGGAGGGCGTTGAACGCCGAAAGGTATGAGGCCCTGAAAGAGGAGGTGGAGAGACTCATCAACAACGGTTTCGTTCGTGAAGCAAACTATCCGAAGTGGATTTCGAACCCTGTGCTTGTGAAGAAGCACAACGGTAAATGGAGGGTCTGCATCGACTTCTCAAACCTCAATCATGCCTGCCCAAAGGACATCTTCCCACTCCCACGGATCGACCAACTTGTAGACTCAACTGCTGGGCACGAATTGTTGAGCTTTATGGACGCCTATTCGGGTTACAATCAGATACCGATGTTCCCGGGCGACGAAGAAAGCACCTCCTTCATCACCGATAGGGGGCTTTACTGTTACAAGGTGATGCCCTTTGGCCTGAAAAACGCTGGGGCAACCTACCAGAGGTTAGTCAACAAAATGTTCGCCGGTCAGCTCGGCAAAACGATGGAGGTCTACGTTGATGACATGCTTGTGAAAAGCCTCGTGGCTAAGGAGCATATCGAACACCCGTCGAAGCTTTCAGAACCCTAAGGAGGTATCACATGAGGCTGAACCCGTTAAAATGCGCCTTTGGCGTGGCTTCCGGAAAATTCTTGGGTTACATCGTGAATCAACGGGGAATAGAAGCCAACCCAGAAAAGATTAAAGCTTTAATCGAGATGAGGTCGCCTCAGAAACCCAAGGAAGTGCAGCGGCTAATCGCGTACTAGCCGCACTCAATCGCTTCATCTCGAGGGCCACTGAAAAGTGCCTGCCCTTTTTCAAAACCCTCAAAGGAGGCGGGAAGTTCCAATGGACTCCGGAGTGCGAGGCAGCGTTCCAAGAGTTGAAAAACTACTTGGGGCGAGCACCCCTCCTCAACAAGCCAAGGGAAGGGGAACCCTTATTGCTATACTTAGCAGTGGCTGAAAGCTCAATCGGCTCGCTCTTGTACGGGAAGAAGCGGCGCACCAACCGCCAATATACTATGTGAGCAAGGCCTTGCTCCCCGCCGAAGTGAGATACCCGTATATGGAGAAATTGGCCCTTTCATTGGTCATCGCCTCTCGAAAAATTAAGGCCGTATTTCCAAGCCCACAGCGTTCATGTTTTGACAAATTTCCCACTAAGGCAGGTCTTGCAGAAGCCGGACGCCTCGGGAAGGTTACTGAAGTGGGCAGTAGAGCTCAGCGAGTTCGACATAATCTACGCGCCCCGGACAGCCATCAAGGGTCAGGCGCTGGCCGATTTCGTCGCGGAGTTCACCAAGACCCCTGAAGTCGAGGTGGACATGGAACCACAGAGCCTCCCACTTGGAGTCTCTTCGTCGACGGTTCGTCCGAGAAACAGCTCCGGAGTCGGTATAGTGTTAGAAAGTCCGAGGGGCACAGCTTAATCGCTGCGCAGAAGGTTCGGGTTTAAGGCCTCCAACAACATGGCTGAATACGAGGCTCTCTGGCCGGACTCCGGCTCGCCAAGGAACCGCAAGTAAAAAGATTGGTTACAAACAGTGATTCGCAGTTAGTGGTGAATCAGGTCAATGGCCACTTCGTCGCCAGGGACAAGCATATGGCGGCCTACCTGAGGCTGGTCATGAATTCCCTGCCCAACTTCGAAAAATTTGAGCTAATCCAAGTGCCCCGCCAAGAGAATTGCCACGCCGATGCCCTATCAAAGCCGGCCGAAGAAGGATTCTGAGCTTCTAAAGGTGATTCCCATCGAACACCCGTCGAACCATCTATTAAGGAGGGCGAGAAACTAATGTGGATTGAAAGCACCCCACCATGGATGCTACCCATACTGGCCTACCTGAAAGAGCAAAGCTTGCCAGAAGACGAAATCGAGGCTCGGAAGCTCCGAAGAAGGGCCGCGCACTTCATCCTACAGGACGATATTCTGTTCAAGCGTGGCTTCTCCTCCCCCCTTCTCAGATGTACAGGAGGGGAAGAAGCAAACTACATCCTCAGGGAAGTACATGAAGGTGTTTGTGGAAATCACTCCGTGGAATAGCTTTGGCCCACAAAATACTCGAGCAGGATATTACCGCCAACCCCGAAAAGGGACGCCATCGAATTCGTGCGCAAATGTGACAAGTGCCGCCGCTTCTCCAATGTGCGAGGCAACCGTCTCAAGAGCTCACAGGGTATCAAGCCCCGGCCTTTCGCCAAATGGGGAGTGGATTTTATTGGCCCCTTGCCGAAAGGAAGAGCGAATGCTCGCTTCGCCATAGTCGCCATTGATTATTTCACCAAATGGGTGGAAGCGAGCCTCTAGCCAAGATTACCGAGGCCAATACCACGAAGTTCCTTTGGAAAAACATCATTTCCCGGTTCGGCATACCTCACTCCCTAGTGTCTGACAACAGCAAGCAATTTGACAACAAGAAAGTCCGGGATCTATGTGATGAGCTTAGAATCGTAAAGCATTTTTCCACGCCCATCATCCCCAAGCAAATGGACAGTCGAGGCGGTCAACAAAACCATTAAGCTCGCCCTGAAAAGGAAGCCGGACGCCTCCAAGGGCGCTTGGGTCGACGAGCTTCCACAGTCTTATGGGCCATCAGGACCACTTGCAAAACTGCCACTGGGGAGACTCCATTTTCTATGGCCTATGGAGCCGAGGCTATGAGCCCTGTGGAGGTTGGCGTCCCATCTCCCCGCCGCCTCCACTTCGATGAGGTGATGAATGATGAGTCAAGGAGGCTTGAGCTGGACTTTCTCGAAGAAAAGAGGGATGAGTCCCAAGTTAAGCTCGCCTCCTACCAACGAAAAATGATGCGCTACTATAACGCCAAGGTGAGGAAGAGGACATTTCGCATTGGAGACTTGGTGCTTCGCAAAGTCTTCCCTTCGACCAGAGATCCTGGCACAGGGACTTTGGGGCCAAGCTGGGAAGGACCCTATCGCGTGGTTGCAGAAATCAGGCCTGGAACTTATAGAATCGAAGATCTGAAGGGGAGAATGACGCCTCACCCCTGGAATATTGAGCACTTAAGAAAATATTATCAGTAGGGGATGTGTCCTGTTGTAAATATTGCAATCAAATAAACGGATGTTATGTTCACTTAGTTCTCGCATGGACACATCAAACAAACTTGGCAAGGTGCAAGCCCATTCAAAGGGTACACCCCCCAAGATATTCTGCCTAAGCCAGATGGTGCGGGCGCCATCCTGGACGAGGCAGAGTGCACAAATCAAACAAACTTGGCGAGGTGCAAGCCCATTCAAAGGGTACACCCCCAAGATATTCTGCCTAAGCTAGATGGTGCGGGCGCCATCCTGGACGAGGCAGAGTGCACAAATCAAACAAACTTGGCGAGGTGCAAGCCCATTCAAAGGGTACACCCCAAGATATTCTGCCTAAGCCAGATGGTGCGGGCGCCATCCTGGACGAGGCGGAGTGCACAAATCAAACGAACTTGGCAAGGTGCAAGCCCATTCAAAGGGTACACCCCAAGATATTCTGCTTAAGCCAGAGGTGGTGTGGGTGCCATCCTGGACAAAGCAACATTCACGCGTTGAGTAAGTCCGATGCGTTATTACTTGTTCATTGGCATCTTCCATTTTATTAAGTGGTTGAGTAAGTCCGATGCGTTATTACTCATTCATTGGCATCTTCCATTTTATTAAGTGGTTGAGTAAGTCCGATGCGTTATTACTCATTCATTGGCATCTTCCATTTTATTAAGTGGTTGAGTAAGTCCGATGCGTTATTACTTGTTCATTGGCATCTTCCATTTTATTAAGTGGTTGAGTAAGTCCGATGCGTTATTACTCGTTCATTGGCTTCTTCCATTTTATTAAGCGGTCGAGCAAGTCCGATGTGTTATCATTCATTGGCTTCTTCCATGTTACCAAGTGATTATGTCCGATGTGTCATTTGTTCAAAGCTGTTCAACGAAACAATGAAACAAGCAAGAAGAAAAGAGGCAACAACACTTGACGAAATAAAATTCATTATCAAATATGAGCCGAAGCCGTTACACATTCAATCTATATTTACAATTGCCCCCTCTCCCACTTCTTCCAGGGGGGCCTCCTCTCCCTCCTCAACTGGCTCCTCGGCCGCAGGCCTACCCCCAGTAGGCCCACCGAACTCCTCCTCGATGGGGCCAAGGTCCAACCCTGGGTGACTCTCGCGCAGGCGAGACATCACCTCCTGAGCAGCCCAGGAAGCCCAGAAGTTGGCGAAGTCGTCATACTCATGCGTCTTGTCAAAATTCGCCTTATAGTCTTCAACTGCCGCCTCCTTAGCCGCCTTCGCCTCGGCCCTCAACGAGTCAATCTCGCCTGCTTGGGTCTCGCACAGAGTCCTTAGCTCAGCCTTCTGCTTATTGGCCTCAGCCAGAGCATCCGAAGCGATCCTCTGGTGATCATTGGCCTGGTCAACTCTTTTGGTCAGGGCCGCCACTTGGGAGACGGACTCGTGGAGCTCGTTCCTCAGATTATTCACCTGGATCTCTGCCGAATCCAGCTTGGTAGCAGCAGCTATCCATTTTTCCTCGACCTCCTCCGCCTCCTTCTTCGCCTTGGCCACCTCGGCCTCCCAGGACTCCGAAGCCTTCAGCTTCTCCTCAAGCTCTTCGTTCCTTTTGCGGAGGCCTCGGACCAGATCCTCGGCAGCGGCGCCCACACTTAGCGCCCTGGCAACGCAAGCGTTATTCGCTGCCAGCAGATCCTCAATATCACACGAGGCGGCGTGCCTTTGCCAGTCCTCGGTCCAGTATTTCCCATGGATCCGTGCGGCAGAGGCAGTTTCGGGGGGCAGCATCTCTAGCACTGCCTCAGAGAGGTCTTCGTCTCGGCTCCCCAAGAAGTCGGTGGCCTTACCCCGGGCCGAGGCGGATACAGGCTTCTTCATTTTCTTCTTGGCCGGGCCTTCGGAGAAGTAGGCGGTGATAGGCACTACGGCCTGAGGGATGGTCGACGGGGCCGCCACGGTTACCCCAGGCTGAGCGGCGGGGGGGGTCTCCTTGGAAGGGGCTGGGACAGGGGCCTTTACCGGGCCGACTTTCCTTTTTCTAACGAGGGGGGCTCCTTCCTCCGCCTCGGCCTCCGCAGAAGGCTGGGGAGCCTTACTGAGCGCGAGCAGACGCTCCGACTGCTTCTTATATACAGCCGAACTCGTCTTCAGCATCTTCGCCTCCGCCACACTCCGGCGGATTGTCGCAAAGTCAGGCCTCGGCACCTTCTTTTTCTCAAAGTCTCCTACAGAATTAACGAATGAGCACTTAGTCACAAAAATAGAGCAAACAAAGAACCGAGCTTAGGTGTTTACCTCGAGTCGACATCAGCCCGTGAGTGGTAAAGTGCGTGTTCTTGTCGATAATTTCTTTGTAACTCCTCTCCTTCGGAGGTAGCCGTAGAGGCGGCTTATGATATCCCACTCCTCCTCGTAAATCTCACACCTCGGCAGAGCCTGCAAACGACGAATATTAAAAACATGAGCGAATGTGAAGTAGAATCAACTCGGGAAAGAAACTTACTGTAAGTGGAATATGTGGTGGGGATGGTAAGAGGCGCCATGGGATCGCCCTCCATGGTGTCCCACCTCCCGGCGACCCGTAACCAAGAGTTCCTCCAGCCCCTTAACGGAGGTGGGCAGCCCAGCTCACAAACGGGCGTGCGATCCCCAGTGGTGCCAAGTAGTACCACCCCTTACTCTCCTCCCCCCCTGCAACACACTTCTGCTAGAAAAGATAGTTGAACACGCTGAATTGCATGTCCACCCAGATGCTAGCCCGGCGCCACAAAGATCCACGTTCCCACCATGTGGGCCCACGCGTGTGGGTTCAGCTGGGTCGGGGCCAACCCATAGGATCGGAGTACTAACCTAAAGAAGGGATGGAAAGGAAGTCTTAACCCCGCCCTCAAGAGGTTTTCACTTACCGCCACACACCCCGGCCTCGGATAGCAAGCTCTCTCATGAGGCTCGGGTATTATTAAATCTATGTTATCTCGGGATCCCGAAACGACCCTACACCTCTCTAGAACCTCCTTGGTGACGCCGGAAGGATAACCGGGAAGCCCCCATTGCACCGAAGTATCCACAGGGGAGGCCGGTCTTCTCCAAATATTCTCCCCGGCCCTAATGGCCCTACTCACTCGTCCGAGAAACCAATACCGGTTCCATCAACCCGTAATCCCCCTCACCTCTCCTCCCCTCACTCCCCGAGGTACTCACCGACCGTTCATTTGCCATGACCGATTCTTGGAAGAATTCGAAGAAAAAGGAGAAAAAGAAAGGAAGCCGAATCAAGCCCTCGTTACCTAGTTCAACTACCGCGTAGTTCACGAAGTCGATTGCCGAATAGCTCTGTGTCCGCCGGAGATTTGACAGGGACCGCCGTAAAATGCAGAGTAAAGAAAGAAAAATCGCAAAATGCTCTCTAAACCTCAGAATTTTCGCGAAATGAAGGTTTTGAAATGAGAAAGATGGGCCTTTTATAGGCCCTCCAAACTCACCCCAACCGTTGGATCAACCTAAGCACAATCTGAGCCATCCAACGCTCAAATGCAAGGATCTTCCTCCAAATCAATGGTCATTTGAATTAACGGCCTTGATGAGCCAGTGGGCCACACGCTTGGTGTGAGGACGTCGCCTTGAGTAAAGGGAGCCGTCGTCATCATTATCATTTATGCCAAGGGAGGCGTGCCTTGAAAGCAAGCGAACGCCTCCCCATGATTGCCTTGGGAAAGTACGAAGGTTTCCAAATCATTAGCACAAGGTTCAAGGTCAACCCATCTCGCCTCGGCCACATCAGAATGTAGTGTTGCAACAGCTCCACCAAGAGCTGCCAACCCATATCGCCTCGGCCACATCAGAATGTAGTGTTGCAACAGCTCCACCAAGAGCTGCCAACCCATATCGCCTCGGCCACATCAGAATGCAGTGTTGCAACAGCTCCACCAAGAGCTGCCAACCCATATCGCCTCGGCCACATCAGAATGTAGTGTTGCAACAGTTCCACCAAGAGCTGCCAACCCATATCGCCTCGGCCACATCAGAATGCAGTGTTGCAACAGCTCCACCAAGAGTTGCCAACCCCTTTCACCTCGGCCATAGCGGGATCCTGTGTTACTACCACCACCAACGACTCCCCCCCGTGCCTTCCAAATTCGGAGTTGAAAATCCTTGTATTATATAAATATTCATACACGGACTTGCGGGACTATTGTTACGGGCCTGTGTCAGACCCGCCACCTCACCCGCCACGTGTCAACACCCGTGGCCCGAGCCACGTGCCGGACGAGGTGCTTGACCCAAAAACTAAACTAATTGTACATGCCGAGGTGATTGCACTAAGGACGAATCGAAACGCGTCGGCCGAACGAACCGGACTCATCCACAAGTACACAGTGGATGCAAAGGCCCGCACTCCGCTTCTACAACGCTGCAACGCTTCACCTGTCACACCTCGCCTCTACGAAGATCTTTTGTACAGATCTTCCCAAAGTCAAATCTCTGACTGATGGGACGTGCGGCAGGTTCTCAAACGGTCAAATCGGCAGCCCCATGGTCGGAACATTCAATGCCAGTCGACCTATGGAGGGACAGAGTGACCCCTAGGATGTGACGAGCCTTGAGGATCTGACAACACGTGTCCTCTCATCCAATGGCTCTCCTCTTCCCATACTTAGTATAAATACCCCCTCTCCATAATGAAGAAAGGTTCCCATTCTAATCCTGGTATTCTAGTCTCTTTAACTCTAAAAGACTTTCAATATATTTATACACACTTGATCAACCACTTCCCGGCGAGTGTTCCACCGTCGGCGAACCATTTTTCGGTTGAATATAAAACTGACTTGACCGTCGGAGTGCTTGCGGCCGCTCCCACCCCCTCCGGGAGAGGCCACGAGTGACTAACGGCGTGCTACGTGTGCAGGAAGAGCTGACTTGAAGATCTATCCTGTTGGCCACGTGTCCGAGCCATTTTTCGAGGTCAACAGATTATATAAATATTCATACACGGACTTGCGGGACTATTGTTACGGGCCTGTGTCAGACCCGCCACCTCACCCGCCACGTGTAACACCCGTGGCCCGAGCCACGTGCCGGACGAGGTGCTTGACCCAAAAACTAAACTGATTGTACATGCCGAGGTGATTGCACTAAGGACGAACTGAAAACGCGTCAGCGAACGAACCGGACTCATCCACAAGTACACAGTGGATGCAAAGGCCCGCACTCCGCTTCTACAACGCTGCAACGCTTCACCTGTCACACCTCGCCTCTACGAAGATCTTTTGTACAGATCTTCCCAAAGTCAAATCTCTGACTGATGGGACGTGCGGCAGGTTCTCAAACGGTCAAATCAGCAGCCCATGGCTGGAACATTCAATGCCAGTCGACCTATGGAGGGACAGAGTGACCCCTAGGATGTGACGAGCCTTGAGGATCTGACAACACGTGTCCTCTCATCCAATGGCTCTCCTCTTCCCATACTTAGTATAAATACCCCCTCTCCATAATGAAGAAAGGTTCCCATTCTAATCCTGGTATTCTAGTCTTTTTAACTCTAAAAGACTTTCAATATATTTATACACACTTGATCAACCACTTCCCGGCGAGTGTTCCACCGTCGGCGAACCATTTTCCGGTTGAATATAAAACTGACTTGACCGTCGGAGTGCTTGCGGCCGCTCCCACCCCCTCCGGGAGAGGCCACGAGTGACTAACGGCGTGCTACGTGTGCAGGAAGAGCTGACTTGAAGACCTATCCTGTTGGCCACGTGTCCGAGCCATTTTTCGAGGTCAACACAATTTATTTGAAAACAATGGAGTATCAAAAACAATGTCAAACTTTGATGGTATATGGTTTTATCGGTGGAGTTATACTTGTATGCTCAACTTCTTGTAGGTGAGAGACAACATTTTAAAGAAATATTAAAGCAACGCAGGCAGGTCTAGTCCAAGACAAAGCCAATTCTGTTGTGGATTCTTTAAATAGCTTCCCAATTCTTGTAATGAGTGCTTACAACATAATTGTACGGAATTATTCATAGTATTTCCGGCATTACTTTTCAGGATATTAATACCTAGAAATCCAAGTTATCATTGAGATTTGTTTAAGGCCCACTTAAAACGGGCTTTTGAGATACAAAAGTTGCTTTCGAACTCGTTTGGTTATAGAAAAGTTTTTAAATAAATTTGATTCAACGTGATTTCCTCCAAATCCTCTTATAAAATTATTTTAAAAGTAGTAATAAGACTACAAGCAAAAGGAGAAGTCCTCCTTATCTGTTGATCTTTGTTTGGGAATGCAGAATATTTAATTGACCCATTCAAATTCCATTTAAGATGGTGAAATCTAAACAACCCGGACTTTACTAATCAAGTTTGCTTGCAAAAAAAGGAATTGGATGGATTCCCTGATAAACACGAATTGCTGTTTTACGAGGTGATTAGCTTTTAAATGAAATAGTGGCTTATGATATGAGTACAAACATTTATGAAAGTTTCTTTAGTCGTCGTTCGATATTCAAGTGTCTTGGACGTAGACGAACTACACCTGTTCATTCCAAACTTGGTGTACTGTAGGGAAATTCTTGGAGTTTCTGTCATCTGATAGTCCTAAGAAACTACAGCTTTTAAAAAATATAAGTATTCGTGCAACTTATGAAAAATGAGCAAAGACAGAGGAGGGGAGTGAATGATGATGTATAGGTTTCAACTTCCATAAAACCTTTACTTTAAACAGACTCTACTAAAACCAAATTCTCAAGAATTCATATTCAATAGTTAATCCAATTTCTGATCTACCATCCCATCATCAACAATCCAAATTAATTTACCAAAACAAGCAAGAAAACCCATTAAAGTTCACCCATTTTCCCTCCATTTAAACCCATGAATCCAATCTTCACATACACACTACACAAATTAGCATTAAAAAAATAAATGACAGACATTCTGCATTCCCCACCACCATAAATGGCTTCACCTTCAAGCTCCGTGGATGACGGGTTGCACTCTCTTATTAACATTCATTCGGTAGATGTTTTCAGGAGAAATAATATTACACGAGCACAACAGGATGTAGGAGAACGAGAAGAGGAGGGGCTTCAATTGTCTGTTTTGGCTGCTTTGGTGACTGCTTTCAGGAAATCTTTGGTGGGTTGTGGTGCAGCTGAAAACTGTAGGGATGAAGAATTAGTGGAAATAGGGCGGCCTACTAATGTCAGACATGTTGCCCATGTCACATTTGATAGGTTCAATGGATTTCTTGGACTCCCTCTCGAGTTTGAACCTGAAGTTCCCAGAAGGCCACCCAGTGCTAGGTCAGTTTTTTGGTCTTCTCAACTTTGTAATGAGGAATTTATTTTGATACTAACTGTCATTTGAAAAATCAGGAAAAAAAAAGATGATGATTTGTAGTGAATGTGAGCATGTTTTGGAGTGCTTATGAGGAAACTTTTTCTTAAGTTGGTTGCTACGACAAGCATCTCGGGCATTTTCCATATTTGATTTACGTGAAAAACTTTAAAATCGAAGAACACACAGGGCTGTATGAGTCTATCTATAGAGTATTGGAATGTTTTTCCTTCTATTTTCTTTTAATCATTTGGTGTGTTTATTAGCGTGTGGTGATGATTTTTCTCAAGAATAATATTCTCGAATTGGTTCTTAATCTTTCCTTGTTGGAACATATGGTTCTGTTCATTTTTTTGACGTTTTCTGGATAGGAGTTGCGAAAATTTAATGAACTATAAAACATGATTGACAAAAGGAAAACCAGTAGTTGTCTCTTTTAGTTTTCCTACTTCCCTTGCAACTTGATTGGGTTTTTTTTTCCATGGAAAATGGAAAATCCCACTTTTGTGCACAAATTTTCCAAGGAAAATGTTTATCCTCCCACCCCTCCACGCGCCCATTTTTCACGTTTTGGCTGAAAATGTTTTCCTACTATTTTGGTGGGAAAATGAATTCCAAGTCTCGCTAATTTTTTTTTTTTGGGCAATTGTAATAAATTTTATAGCCAATTGTTAAAAAAAAAAAAATCACTTTAATGGATGATTGTCATGTAAAACAAAGTCAAACGAACACTAAACTTTAATAAAAAATAGTGAAAAAATAGTTTTCGAACAAACTTTTTTTGTTTTTTTTTTTTTTACTTTTTGACAATGGTAATAAATTTTATAACCAACTGTAAAAAAAAATTATTTTAATGAACAATTTTCATGTAAAATAAAATCAAACGTGAACAAAAAAAATCCAAAATTTTAAAAAATTTCCGATTGGAAAATTATACCAATCAAACACACTTGAAATCATTTTCCCTGCAAAACATTTTCTAAACAAATTTTTTCCCTGTAAAATATTTTCTTTTCATCCATTTTTCAACCTTGCAATCAAACGCACCTAAACGTAAAACTTTGTCAACTCAAGTACCTTTGTATTGACACTTTTTAGAGGCGAACACCTTTGTTTTGGCAAGAATCCTGTTACTAAGGCGCAAAGTTCTTTTCGATTTATCCTGAAAATGGGGTAAAGTTTTCCTCTGATTAAGTTGTTGATGTGAATTCAATTTTGCTTTCTTTCTTATCTTCTGCTTCCAACCTGTAATTATGACGAAACAATGTACCATAAAAACTCTTTGTAAGTGTTTGATACAATTTTTTCGTAATTGGTTCATTGGGATATGACTTTAAATTTTCCTTGCATTCTCCTAAGGTTTCTCTCTCTGTAAGTGGGAGAAGTATGGTGTGATCTATCTACATACCAATGTCACTGGTGTGGATTTTCAGAAATTAAGTAAAGCAAAAACAAAGACCTATTGTGCATAAACTTCTGTTTTTTTAAACTTCGAAAAGACGTGTTTTTAGATATTTATAATTTATAAATAATTATTCATCCACAAGTCAAATGTACTAAAATTTTCTTCTAGAATTATTCTATTTATACTAATGCTATGAATTCAATAATCGAGAGTTTATCAATCAAGGATTTCTATGGAAGTAAATGTAGTTAGCATCAATTCAGTATTTTCCATCATATCATTTATCATGACCTTCGGAACACTCATAATTTTCTACCTTAATTTGGTACCAGTATGGAACTATGTTCTGTTTCGTGTACATGTTCTTCTGTATTGCTTGCATTTGTGCAATATATAAAGTAAGGACCATCATTGGCCGGTAGTCATCACCAGCTCTCCTTTGGAGAGTTTGGTTTGTATTTGAAATTGACCATGAGAGAAAGACCAGTAGAAGGAAAACTATATCCCAGTTTACCCTTCTTGCCATTTTGTCTTCGTAGCTTCTCAATTCAAACCACCTGGTTTGACAGTTCTGAATTCAACGTTGTTTGTCAACGATCTAATACATTCAATTTCTAGTTTCTGAGATTATCTTTCAATAGATTACTTTTATGCTTTTTGCGTACTCCAGGTTTAAGAAGATTTCCATCTTCATTTTCTTGACTGAAGTTCTTACGAGTCCACATTTTTTGGGGGAGCTGGCATGTCGTTTGGAGGAAACACTTTTTGCAACATATTTTTCGTAGCATTAATGTTTTAGTAGGTTTGAGGCCTGAAAAGCCTAAAAATTTTGTTTTTTTATTTATTTTCTTATTGTCATGGTATGTACATTATATGCACCAAAATTCTCTTGTCAGATAACAGAAAGACACTGCCCGAGTTTATTTCATGCCATTGACTTCGATAATAATCTTTGACAGTGCAAGAGTTTTTGGAGTTTCAATAGAGTCTATGCAGCTTTCTTTTGACTCCAGAGGTAACTGTGTGCCTACAATACTTCTGATGATGCAAAGACACTTGTACTTCCAAGGTGGTTTGCTGGTAATATGACCTTGCATTATTTCCTTGGTATCCTTTTTTCTTTGTGCTGTACTAAAATTCTAAAACAAATATATAGCTAAAGAGTTACACTGAGTCATTATATGCTGATACTGTGATACTGTTTCGGATCTGGAAAATAACTGATTTAGTGCACTTGAATTTGAAGGCAGAAGGAATCTTCAGAATTAACGCTGAGAATGGCCAGGAAGAGTTTGTCAGGGAACAACTAAATAATGGGAAGGTGCCAGACAATATTGAGGTTCATTGTTTAGCAGGTCTCATTAAGGTACTCTTCTGTGACTTGATTGTGCTGAATCCTTTCTTCAGAACTTTTGTATCAGAAAATTATAATGTTATGTTAATGCTTACCAGAAATTAGTGCTAATATATCACTCACTGGAGAGAGATCTAAAATTGATTGATGTTATCAGTTGTGTGCCTAAATATTTCGATATAATATTGCATCAAAATGGTTAATTCATTTGCATGTGGAAAATTTACTTCGTTAAATTTGTTTTTCGAAAAAATTTATGAGCATGGGCTAAAACAGGAATATTTTGCCAATTATTTATAGTGAAGCACAAGAACCATTCTGCTTCAATGCAATTGTTTTGGTTTTTCTAATCCACAGGCGTGCATTTGTGTAACTGAATATGCCCCTACCGTATTAGGGAAGTTCCAACCTTTTAGCTTATTTATTGCATCAACTTCAAGTAATGGTGATTTGCAGGCTTGGTTCAGAGAACTCCCGAGAGGAGTGTTGGACTCTCTCTCACCAGGCGAGGTTATGCGGGCTCAATCTGAAGAAGAGTGCACTCAGCTTTTACGGCTCCTTCCACCTACAGATGCCGCTCTATTGGATTGGGCAATTAACCTAATGGCTGATGTCGCTCAGCTTGAAGATCTGAACAAAATGAATGCACGTAATATTGCCGTGGTTTTTGCACCAAATATGACGCAGGTGAGCAGAAATGTAGTGGTCTCTTTTGTTGACTAAATGTAAATAAATAAATACTCCCCTTCTCTAATAGCTTACACTTTTAGATAAGGTGGTTTAACATGCTATCAGGTCAAACATAGGTCCTCAATTCAATTCTTTCTATCATCCAGTTATGAAAATTGTGCACGTGACAAACTCTTAATGAGAAAATAGAATCTGGCATGCACGTGAGGGGAATAAATAATTGGTTATTTATCTAACAGTTTAAGCTTTTAGATAACACGGTTCAATACTCTTGATGAGTGAAGTTTACTATACTTCAGAAAAAAAGGTCTTTTTCCACCGAGTTTTTATGTTTACCTTTCACACTCAAACTAATTTGGTTCGAGGGTGCTAATGTTTGCTTGCTGCAGATGGCAGATCCTTTCACAGCATTGATGTACGCAGTCCAAGTAATGAACTTCCTAAGAACTCTGATAGTCAAAAACTTGAGAGAAAGAGAAGATCTTATGGTACAAACTGATACTGCTTCAAAGTTAGAGCCTTCTGATGGAGATAATCGTGATGGCACATCTGAATCATTAATTAACGCGACCAATTGGGTAACTGCAGAGAACCAATATAATGTGGCAGAAGTATCACCGTCAAGGTACAATCCAAACTCCTCCCTGGCTGAACTGAAAACTGGTAATGGGACACATGGTTTTCTGAGTTCTATCAAGAATATCCTTCCGGGTGGAAAATGGCATATGGTTGAAACAGAAATTCAAAGACTTGGAAAAGGTAACTCTTCAATAGGAAGTGAAGGAATCCCAAATTCAAAAAGCCCAACAACTAAAACTGGACAGTCGAGTAACTCAAATGTTAAAAAAGTAGCCGAAAGGATTATTCAGCAATCAGCTGTTCATGTTTCTAAGGATGCAGAAAAGAGCAAAGACTCAAGGATAATTAGCCGGATAAATTCACCAACAGAACGGGTTGAAGCATGGAGGTGAAGTTTGTGGTGTGACACTTTGGTGGACGTATCAGGCATGAGAGATTTGCTGAACTAACAAAGGAGTCATTTACATTACGAACTTTTTTTTTCCCCTCCTTTCTAAATACTATGTTGTATACAAATATATGGGTGGAGTTATTCTCAGGCTACTATATTGAATCTCACTGTAATGAATCCCTGCTCGATCATGTTTAGCATAGTAAGACCTGCATTTTGAGTGTCATTTATTTTCTCATGTACCCTAAGCTTTCTTTGATAATGTAAAAATGTTTCGAAATAGGTTTTTAACCATCCATTGAGGTTGATTGGTGATCCAGAATTAGTTAGGCCAACAGTTTTCCCAAGTAGTTGAGATCCAATTTTTTTGGGAATTTTGACATGTGTTGGGTGAAGAATCTACAGATTTCTTGTTGTAATTTTCCACTTGATAAACAGAAAACCGCAGGGCAAAATTTTGTCAAAAATGGCAAGCTCCGAGGGATTTCCAGCTGCTGATGCAGAAAAAGAGTTGAATCCAGGCCAGAACAAGGATGTTCAGGTTGATCCCATTTCATCAGAAGTTGCTGCCTCTAAGGTAATTACATTTACGGCCATCAAAATCATCGTTCAAATGGACTTTTGCAATATTAAAGAAGAAAAAGAAGCTCTATTGTATCGTTGGTTATGATTTGCAGAAGGTGTTTTGGTGCAGGAACAATCTGAGGCTGAGGCAGCAAAGAAACATAAACAAGACGAAAGGAAGGATTGCCTACAAACATTCAAAACTGCCATCATTGTATCAGGAATCATCGTGGCTGCAGCCGGAGCACTTTTCGCTCTCACCAAAAAACTCAAACAGAAATAAACCTCTCCATCCCGCCCTCAACACACACACACACACATTGATGTTCTGATAGTATTCCCATACAGTATTGTTACTTCCGTAGAATTTTGTGGAAGTATACCATTATTTTCGTAAGTCATTAAATTTTAAGATCATGCTTAGTTCAACACTATTATACATGTACAAATAATAATATTTCGACTTCTTTTTCCTTTCGTTCCTTGTTCTTTTCTAGTATTATGAAGATCAAATGTAATTTTTCCTTCCGTACTCTTGTCTATTGGTCAATGCTGCAAGATAGGGTTAATATAAGGGAACATTTAAGAATATCTATAGTATGAAGATTGAGTACACGAGTTGCTTGATTTCGAAGTTTTCAAAAAATGGCTCTATTTCAAGTGAGATGCCAATTCAACAATATTGAGGAGAACTTCTCAAAGATACTAAAATCAAGTAAGCAAGTCGACCCTAGCAAGATTGATTCAGATTCAATTGTTTGGTTCGACTACAAGAGTTCTTGACTTGTGCTTCTGGCTTGTCTTGATCTGTTGCCATAAGACGAATTTCTTTCTAATTCTTGTGTCTAGCTATCAAGGATCGTTGATATATAAGAAGAAATAGTGGTAAATCCTACGTTGCCTTGGTGAAGTTGCCGTGAGCATTTGGACCTCAAACTTATATAAGGATCTATTTGAAAGTGCTTCAATTTCTTTTAGAAGAATTTTTTAAGGATTAATGTAGTTGCACATAATGCTCTACATAATGGTTCACATAATGGTGATGTGGCAATCATCCACTTATTGATGTGTAAGTGTGAAAGTTGAATTAAAGGTAGTATCACATGCCACGTGTAATTATGTGAACCATTATGTGAATGGTTATGTACCTGTAGCATTACCCATTTTTTAAAGAAGTTGCTTTAGATTAACTTACTCTAAAATACTTTTTAATTAAACAAAACACTTCCAAAAAATTATTCAAACATATACAACAATAATTTCTTCATTTATAAGGCAACTTTTAAATTTTCAAAAGGCATACCAAACGAATCCTATGTCTTTAGTTATTTGCAGTTCGTGATATTGAAGTTTGAACACGATTATAAACCATACAAACCAGCATATGAGCAAAATCACCGAACTTCATCAGTGGGCCGTGGGATGTGGGCCGTGGCTTCTAACGTCAACGTGGGCCAATCCGATGGGCGAGTTTCTTCAAGGCGGGAACATTCACCGCCATTTTTTCCCTCAATATTTTGCCCATTTCTTTTACAAATCAAGGGGTTTTCCAAGTTTCTGTGGTGGAACTGTTGATCAATTTCTGTAGAATCAAAGAAAAAGGTGACATCTGTAAGCCCTAATTTCTTAATCCGTTTTGCTTTTCGTTTAATCACCTCCAGTGCTTGTAATCATGATTAACTATATATGTTTAATTATGTAGACTTGAAATTGGATTCATTAATTCTAAATTTTCGTGACACTAATGAAGTTCTGTACATGTTTTTATTTTTTGGATTTTGAAGTAAATGGATACGTCAAACCCGTCTGTTTTCGTTAACGCGGAGCTACTACGGATGTACGTTGGACGAAGGGTTCGAGCGGTGATTCAGGTGTTGAGATCTGACGGCGGTGGCACGGTGGTTGGAAAATCGACGGACGATCAACAGTTGGTTATCAAAGGTCATCCTCCTGGACCTCTTTCGACATTTGTCGAGGTAATTGGCATCGCTGACAGTAACCAATCTATTCAGGCTGAAATATGGACCAACTTCGGTGACAATCTAGGTACGGTTTCTGAAGACCCTCTATTGAGATTCTGGTTATTCTTTTTTCTAGGTGGACATTTGGGCATAAATAATTTAGTATTTTCATGGATTAATGCCTTGTTGCATTTTGTTGATTGTATGATATAGAAAATAGTCACTGGTATTGGAGGGCTATTGTGTAGTGGTAAAATTTATTTGTAAAAAGACCCCGGATAGCCATGCGTCATTTCCCTTCTTCACATGAAACTGAATTAACTTCGTCTGGGTCTCTGATAAAATATTTCTGCATGTACGCATCATCTTAAAGCACGTATGAGGCATTAGCTTTGAGTCTTTGTCGTCTTTCCACATTCCAAAGGACTTAGAAAGTACCCAAAAGAAAGAAGATACTCCAAAAATGGTTGAAGGAAATTTTACTTGTTTTATGAGTACTCAGTTTTACAATGCGAATTTTCTGTAAGAAATTTGATGTTGGTTTATAAGTTGCTTTTTATGCGGACCAAGTGCCTCTTGACATTTTGCTTGTGTACATTCAAGATGGTTTATAAGCTTGGCGTGTAGTTCTGCACCTACAGTGCTTATGCTTTTGTTTGTTTTTTGCAGATACAGCTAGCTACAATCAAGTTTGCCAACTTGCCAATGGGGATTACAAACATCTCTTTATTTGAGCAGTTATGATGATCATGGTCTTCGCGAGCTTTAGAGTAGCTTATGATCTTTCACAATCTGCCTCGTTAAGTTGATTATATGTGGATAGATCTACACACGTATTCATGAAATTAGTATCCGTGACTTGCAATTACTATATATCTGGAATTTATGTGCTTGGTCTTCTAGAGTTTTTGTAGCTGGAGCTTCTTTGGTCTCAATTGTTGTACTGCTCTTCACAAGAAATCCTTTTGCAGTGCCTTCTGGTTATGGTTGTTGCAAATGGTGTTTTGTTCTGTTTCGATCTTGTCTTAGTTAACTGTATATTGTTTTATCATATCACCCTCTCCCCTGCTATAATCCCCTCTTACCCATCCCATACGTTGACTGGCCCCGCTCACTGACTACCGCCCTTTCTAGATACTGTCAACTTTACCCCTGATATATTCTCTCTCTGTGAATCATCCATACTTTTCTGTTAACAGATACCCAGCCATTTCTTTTCAAGACCGACCCTAGTTTCACTACCAATCACCATCTCCCCAACAAAATGAATTCCCAAGTGAGTCACCATCACTTTCAGTTCTCATTTCCACAGCATAGTCACGTAAGCCTTCATTTGCAACATATCATTGACCACATTCGCTACCTTTTAAAGCATGGTGCCATATGCCACAAAGGATAGTTTCTCAGCATTATGGTCCTGATGTGCTTGAAAATGAGTTGTGGAGAAAGTTTAGGAGAAAGCATAGAAAAAGAGAACAGAGGAAAATGCTTTGGAAACGAAGTGTTGCTATAATTGAAAATGCTTAAACTAGACTGATGGCCTATTTCAGTGGATTGGCTGGACATCGATGGTCCAAACATTATAAGAAGGGACACCAATCATGCAATAATCATACAGGACTTAGTTGAGCATTGATTTTGTGAAAATGCATGTAAGATAACCAATTAATTAGTTCATATTCATGTGTGATATAAGTAACTGAAGCAAGTGCGATGGAGCTGTTCATGAACTAGTTGTATCTACCTCTTTCGTTTTAGGGTCAGTATCAGCAATGCAGTTCACAATGATAAATCTCTAATCTGTTCTCATTCGAAGATTTAAAATGTGCTTCTGAGATATTAGGCCCTTATGATATATCACACACATCGATGGTTGGAAACACACCATCCGGCACAAAAAATTGCAATTTACTTGAGCACACTGGATGTTGTTTAATTTTCAATAACACACGTGAGTGTGCACGCATTAAATCCGGTGAAGGCAATCACATTGGTAGACCAAAAAGTGACACTAGATGAACATCATTAAGGAAACAAAATATACCATCTTTTAGTAAAGAACAGCATAATGTACATGAAGCACCATTCCACGATCGTCAAACTTGGTTCTCTCATCTTATCGCCAGAAACTGTCTAATTTGCACTACTACTACTACTACAAAAGAAGTTTCTTCATGGGGTGGAACGTCATCCTCCACTTGATTTATGGGGCCACATGAATTAGGCATGGAAGGGCCATTTTGTACAACAGGGGCAAATCAATGTTAATGCAATAACAATAGTCAAAGATAATCTTTTAACAAGATGCATAGTATCCTTTAAATCCATAATCAAAATACTAAGCTATTGTAACCAAGTTTGTAAAGTATCCTTACTGAGTAGCTGCATAACACTAGGAGGAGAAGTCAACAACATTAAGGTAGCATGAAAAGCCACATGAAGGAGAACTGGTTACGGAAGTCATCCTTCCAACAGCAGCAAGTAGATTACAGGAGAACATATAAGTATCATAAATGCTTCACTTGAAATAATCACTACTGTTGCCATCTCTTTTAAAGAAAGATCGAGAGGTCTTCAGGGGGGTCAATCCAAATGCTCTCAAAAGGATCTTGTTCTCCCCAATCATAACACTGCTTGCGGGGATAGTATCTGCCACTGGCCAGAGAGTATGATACGCACCTTTTTCCATAAAATCGAACTTTGGAGAAAAAAATGTTGTTTCTCATCATTCCAAGAAGATCTGTCTTCGCATAGGATGACAAGAAATTTGCAAAAAGTGTCATGCCTCCTAAACTTTCCATCTCAACCCATACTTTATTCACTCGGTCCAATTTATATGTCACTGGGTTTACAACTGAGCATGTATATATAACAAAAATATCTCCATTATGTTCTGCCATAAATTTCCCTTTCCACCAATTTTTGACAAAAAAGCATCTGGGCGGAGGCACAGAATGAATGCCCCAAGTACCTTTGTCGGGGTCATAAATTCCCAACCATCCTGTTACACTCAAACAATAAAAAAGACCATTGCAGGAAACCAGCTTATTCCAAATGCTGCTGACAAATGGTAGACGGTTTTGGTAATTGACAGTAGTCCATTCAGTTTCCCCGGGATGGCATGTACTAATCGCAACAACTGTGGGGCTGACGTGCTTAACAGTAAATGCAATACAGCTGGAAGATGTTGGGGCAGCAGAAAAGGCAACGACTTGGTACGTCAGTTCTAGTCTAGGCAATTTGATCAACTCGCGAGTATATGGACAAAAAAAGAATATTCTTTTTGTTCTAGGCTTGTAAAAAAGCAACCAACCCTCCTTGGCATAACAAATCCTAGAGCCATTTAGCTCTGGCAAATCAAGCCAATATGATTTGCGCTGAGAAGGATCATAGAATTCATACAAGTCACCGAATTTTGGGAAAAACATAATCCATGGAGGTTTATCGACCATCCGGACTGAGGTAGCAGCAGCACGCCATCTTTTGCAAACAGAAGAAGCACGGATATTATCTCTCAAGGATAATTGAGAAAGAATCAATTCCAAAATCTCTGCCGGAAGCTCAAGCTCTGGCTGTTGATCATTTGACTGTCCACTTTTTGCAACTATTTTGTCATCTCTGATTGTTTCAGGTAACCTAAAAGCATCGAATCCCGGATGCAATTCATTTCAGCAATAAATAACAACGCAGCACACATCAGTTGATAACAAATTCAATCCATCAATCAGTTAATGAACACAAGGAGAAAAAACTTTATTTTGCGCAATCTAGGAATCATAGTATGGCAGTTTATGGGACGAGATCAATATACAAGATAGTGTAATAAGGAATTTATTGAAATGGCTCACAATTTCCTATGAATTATGAAAGTCCAAACTGTATATGCCATTAGGGTTTAAAACTTAAAGTTGAAATGCATATAACTGAAGCCCTCAAATTCAAATGCACCCCTCATAATTTAGATCCTCCTTTCACCATTTTCTTTTTCTTTGCCATAAATATAGAAATGAGCACATTTTAAATCAGCTAGAAGTAAGAACACTGGCATCCGTAAAGCTAAAATTAACAAGAAATAAACGCAATCCGTATAAACAAACTAGAATGCCACTAAAGGCTTATCCTCCATCAAAAGCTATAAATTCAGATCTTTAAACCTGATTAAATAAAAAATGAAATTAAAAATCTTGAGCCCTTTTAAATGAATTTTTTCATCATCAAACATTGAATCCTTTTCATCAATGGGTAAACCAATTCAATCTTGGAAAACCGAAAGCAAAAAACCCAACCAATTACAACAAAAAAATTAGATTAAATCAAAACCCACATAGAACAAAAATCAATTTCCACTTCTAAAGCAAAAACCAACTGCAAAAACGAAATTCAGATTTCATACATCAAATGAAACAATTCACCTAAGCAAATTCAAGAACTTACAATTTCGACTTTTTCTTCCTCCTACGAGCCATGAATTGAAAAACCCAGATAAGATTTCTAGGTTAAAGCTCTTCTTTCAGGGCATGAGAGTGCGGATGAAAAAGAGGGGTGTGAACTGTGAAGAGAATGATTGGGTGCTACCCAACATATTAATATAACACGTGTGGCTGTGTTGAATTGTGTGTTTCATCGCCCTTCTCAATTCTAACACCGGATTGCCACGTACAAAATCAAAATAATTTATATTTTATACTATTTAAAGTTAACAATTTTTGATCTATTTTCATTATTCTTCCATGTGTGGTTTGTTTATAGGACAATAAGAGTTTATTTTCATTTTCATTTTTCTTATTTAGGTTAACCTTGTCCAAGATATTTCCTCAAGTGTAATTTCTCGAAATGGAAATTTCACTTTAGAGCAAATTTTCTTGTTCAACTCTCGTTTCATGTGAAATAGTCATGATTAGATATAAGCTAATCAAATTTATTTATTTATTTATTTTTGTATATCGAAGAGCTGTCATCTATACCTCATCGTACTATTTTTTTTGTAAAGATTAGACATTTGCAAGAGTGGCGTTATAAATTGATTGGCCAACTTATCCCTCTTCTGAATTTAACTTCTCTATGAAAAAGTTGACAAACGCACTCATCCGTGGAATATTCTTAATTTCGCTATCAAAGAATATCATTATCGTCATTTACGTATGTCTGCCTTTATCTCTCTCTCTCTTTCATTTGGGTAGATAGATAGATAGATATGAAAGTGCATGCATGTGTATAAAGTCCAGTTCACATCAAACTTTTTCCTAGTTTGTTGATCGTGTTACTTGAAAAGTAACGTTCATTTTGAATATGGACAGCAATTTGCCCCAAAAACTCTAAAAGATGTTAATAAAATTGGTTGTTGATACCACTTTAGGTATATATTGAGTCCACTCCTTTCACAAAAATAGTGATCTTTGAGTTGAAAAAGGATCATTAAACCTTAACCTCAATTCAACATGCTGAAACAAATGCTTTGTATCATCGAATTCATCATTGAAGTCAAATCGGGATAAAGGTCATCGTCCTAATTTCAAATATCACTAGGTATTTCTTTAGATTTTGTGATGTTCTACCGTCTTTAAATTCATCTGTTACTCATGATCCCGCAAAAGGATTAGGTCCTTGGTCAGGGTTCCCCTCTTATGTAAGAATCAATAGATAATTCTTTTACATAAGATGAGATTACATAGATATCAAAAAATTTGCCTTGAGTAGAGTTCCCTTTATCTAGGATTCAAAATATGTTGACGTGTCAAAAAGATAGTTAAATGCACATGAGACGTATTTTATGTTTTGGGAATACGAGAATCACACAAATCAATCGTGATCTTTTGATGATGCATTATTCATTTACTCTTATTTTATTCGTCCTATTTTGTAGCAACCTCATGGTCGTACTTCATGAATGAAGTCTATGGTCGCACTATAATCGCATGAGTCAAGATGATCAGGGGATCATTCACGATCCCTTCCTCAATTGAGAAAGCCTCGATGGGTGCAGGTGCGATTCTATAAATGACCGAATATGATTTATTGCAGTTGTGGTACAATTGACATTCTTTTCTACAGTGAGCTTTCTAGTTCCATCAATACCAACAAGTGACCAACAACAAGAAAACAACAAAATAGTTAAATGATGATGAGCAATATAAATTAACAATAAATTTTGCATTTATAGTTGGAATCTCTCGAGAAGAGTCAAAATGGTATGGTCGTACTAGGAGGTCTTCAATAAATGACTACTTGAATCGCAATTTTTTGAAACTACACACTATGTCCCTTTAAGCTTGAATAATTTTTATCAAGTGGAGACTTGGGAGTGGACACTCCATAATCCCACCGGTTATTGTTGATTGTGGTCTCAAAGTTTGGTTTTACACAAAAGTTCGGTCTCATCTGAAAATTTCCCATTAATTCCCTTTTACTAAATAATCTCTACAGTATTTTAAAATAATTGCAGTTTATTAAGATTTGGGGTTTCATCTTAAAATGTCAGCTTTATTAAGAGAAGTAGCTCAAACTCTTATAAATTGATCTATGTATTCATCTTTATTCGATATGAGATTTTATTTCTTAACATGCCCTCTCAGATGGTGGCTCGTTTGAGCAGATCAATCTTGAAATCTGTGTACTCAATTTTTTTGAGTCTTAATCGGATCGAATTGCTCGTTAGAACTTAACGGGCTCTGATACCATATTAAGATTTGAGGTTCCATCTTAAAAGGTCAACATTATTAAGAAAAGTGACCAAAACTCTTATAAATTAGTCTATGTATTCATCTTTATCCGATGTGAGATTTTATTCCTTAACACAGTTTATATATTAAATCCTATCTCAGAGATATGCTGTAGAATTATTAGCTAATTGTCTGCAACCTATTATAACTATCCGATAAAGAAAAATGACAATTTTTGGAAAAAAAAAAAAAAGAAGAAGAAAAGTGATTTTGCTTCTATATATTTATATATTCAAGGTTGCCAATCTCTTCGACCAAAGCTCATAGATTGCAAAATCATAGACACTCTATAAATGGTTCGACTGCTCCTCGTATAGCTCCACGAGGCGTCCATTGCTTTCTTGCACTGGTCTATTATTGTTCTTGCATCTCATATCGAGTGGAGCTTTTAGAGTCTCAACTTGTCCTTTCGAGATTGACCTCACCTATATATTATACCAACCGGTTGCGTTCATTACAATACGTACTAAACATATCTTGATCGTTGATGAAATTGAAATAATTTGTTACCTTGGCATGTATGATCCATGTAACATTTTCAGTGCATGGAGGAGTTGTAAAAGAACCAACGTATTTGTAATACTTGTGGCCATTTTTCCTCACTTCTGTGGGATGAAAGGGTCCCACTGTAATTGGAGTTTTCTCATTACTTGTATGAACCTCCTTTGCCAGTTCACTTAATTTGTTTTGTATCTGTTAGTGGAGGATCAATTCAAATGTTAGAATGTTTTTTTTCAGTACTTATTTGGTAAGCTAGATTGGACAGAATTGAACATAAGTCAAGTCCAATACAATTATTTACATTGCTCGACATATACCTTCTCGATAACAGGATCGGGGTGTCCTAACCGGAAAAGGATGCTCACAACTGAAACACTACCATCATCGGCTAAGTGCACCAGATGAAGCTCTGCTGCAAATCTGTAATTTATAGATAATCAGCTAAGATTTTGCTTGGAAGTTTGAATAACAACAAATTCTGTAGAACTGTGCAATTGCATGATCCAGCTTGTGACAAGACATGCTACATGGCCTGCCGGCCCTGCCCACCTCTACAGCCAGGACGTGATGATCCGGACTGTCGAGGGCCGGCCTGGCTGAAATTGTGGTGGTGGTTTGCAAGAGAGAAGGAAATAGAGAGATGAAATACTGTTCGCCATCAATTCGATGCTCAGAAGGGGAATGCCAGTGCATTTGCTTCAAAGAATACTTCTTGCCATCCACAGTCAACTTTCCACAATTACCAGGGTAAATCACCTGTATTAAGAATTTGACTCAAACTCGATCTTGATGACATCATTTAACTGATATAATACGATCCTATCCACCAGTTAAGAGGAAAAAAGGCAGGGAAACTAACCGCGACGTTAAATTTATTGTTAACCAAAGTAACATTTGCAGAATTATACTCTCTGATCAATGGCTTCAACTTCTTGTCAACTACTACTTTGGCTTTCACAATGTTAATAGGAGACTGTGATTTCCCATTTGCACACATAGCGAATTTTGGGTCCAGGCTTGCCCACTTGTCCGGGCCTGTGCCACCCAAATAACTGAATTGCATAGGTTGATAAACCTCTGCACGGATTAAAAACAAAAAAATCATAAAATTCTCGAGTACCATTAAGGATACTGTTAGTGATTATCGATGGAATTTACAAACCAATTCGCATAGTCATTATGTCTAAAAAACGTCGTTATTATGAATATTATGGCATTTAAGTAATAAGATGGACTCGACTGTAGAAAGTTTATGTGCTTCAAAAGAAGAAAGCTAGTACCCTATTGACTAGAGAGAGAGAGAGAGAGAGAGAGCGTACGTTTTGTATTAGCAGCACAAGAGTTAACAATGAAAAATGTGACTGTAACGACGAAGAAAGTGATTGAAGTAGCCATGGTAGAACACTTTCTTCTTCTCCAAAATAGCCCAATTTGATCCAATAATACTGCAATTTGCTGCTAAATTTTGGAATGTATATATAGATTATAGGTCATCTATCTGTCAGTGCCCACCCACCATTGTTAAGCTTATTTGTGGCACGTTCCTCCACCCCCTGCCTTATCTCTTTTCCTGACTTTTTCAGAAAATAAGTTGAAACCTACTTTTCAGAAAAGTAGGTTTCTTTAACATAAACTAAATGCAATAGATTCCATAGAAGAAGCGACGAGTTTGCTTAGCTTTCGGTTAAATCAAGAACAGTGCACTCATATGATTGAGATTGGCACTTTGTATAGTGCACAAAAATTATTCCCACTTGCCATTCTGTGGTGTCCTACAATTTGACTGAAAAAATAAATATACTTATTTTATATTTCTGAAATCTGTATTGCCAAATTTTTATACATTAAACATGGAGGCCAGAGAATTTATTCTTGCGCGATATAATATTTATCATCGAAATCCAACCATAAGAGAACAATTATCTCACGAGAAAAATTGATCTATTAAACACTATTATTAAGCAACACTGACATAACACATCAATTAATTAGTAAATAATTTAATTTTTGGGACCTACAATGAACATGCTCTTTATCGTAAAGCTTGAAATATAAAATTTACGAGAGTTCTAACTTGACCCCCTTCCGGTCCTTGTGTTTGACCTTCTCAGTAGTTTATACCAAGTTTGGTATCTTCGACTAAATATGATAGGACGGGACAAGTATTTTGTCATGGATCTCTCTTTATTCGTGTACATTTTTATACTACTTATAAATCGTTACCGTAGTGTTCACCATATCTTGAGTTATAGGCTGCTAACTCTTTTCTTGATGAGTCGAGAGCCTGAGCTTAGTATCAGCCAAATATGAAGTGAACATAAAGTTATAATATTCCACTCAACCATCACTACTACAAAAAAGAGTCTCCACTTTGTAAAAGAGTGGATATAATGGCTTAGAGCTAAGAATGTGAGTACTCTTTTATTCTAAGCCTGTTAATATGGCAGGATATACTTTAGCCCCAAAGTGATGGAACCACAAAGGTGGCCT
The DNA here is from genome assembly GCA_035079005.1 of Fraxinus americana. NCBI lineage: Eukaryota > Viridiplantae > Streptophyta > Magnoliopsida > Lamiales > Oleaceae > Fraxinus > Fraxinus americana. The sequence continues at coordinate 1,959,952 of CM068726.1, forward strand.
TTGAATTTTAGTGCAAATCCATCTGCATATTTAGTATACAATATTGGACAAGTGTATATAATGAACGAGACTTGACCTTACTATAAAACTTGCAATAAGGTTATCATCAGTTATTTTATCTGTGGCCCGACTCCTTTCTAAGATGAGTATAAATCATCGAGCATTCATATACATGCCCCTTCCCAAGTCACGATAAATGCTACGTCACACACATTGAACTATGGATCTCTTTGTAGATCAAGGCATCATCCACATGTTCCCCGGATAACATAAAATTCTGTTATAAGTGACATCTAATGTTATCTTTGCTTTCGCATATCAAAGTGCAATATTTCATAGAAGGCAGAGCTCCTAGTAATTACGAAAATTCACAAAAATAACAGTAAAATGAGCAATGAACGATTGGCAGCACACTTTAAATTAAATTTTTTCGTAAACTTTCACGTATGACATAAATTTTTTTGTCTTAGAGTTATTTGTATCAATTCCAAAAATGGGAAAATAGGTATTATAAATATAATTCACGTAAAATAGTAAACTGTCCATCTTGGTGTTGTTTGTGTCAGTTCCACATAAGTTTAAAGCCCAATTTGTTGGAGGTTTTTCCTTGGGGAAATTACATAATTCAGGTGTTTAAAGATTGAAATTCAAAAATTAGGGACCAAGTTTCATTATTCAAAAATTAGGTAATATATTAAAACTCTAACCCTAATTTATCACTCTCAACTCTCTCACCTCTCTCTCTCTCTCTCTCTCTCTCTCTCTCTCTCTCCCCTCCCCTCCCCTTCCCTCTCTCTGTAAATCTCCCCTCTACCCACTGTCGACACCGCCCACCGTCGAAGACCACCGCCCACATCAACAATCCACCTCTAAACTCACGGCGACGATCGAAGCAGAAGCACAGCAGCTCAATCTGAAATTTTCTCCTTCAAGACCACCGCTTGGAGCAACTGTTGGGATAGTGCATCTTTGCTGCTGTGACACTGCAGTGCGACGCTTCCACAGCAGCGTCGCGATGGGTGCTATGGGTGTGTGTGTTGTGGGTGTGTGTGTGCAGTGGCGGGGTGGAGTTGTGGTAGTGGTGGCATTGCGCCGGGTGGGGGTGTGGTGGTGGTGACGAGTTTGGGGGTTTTTTGTTGGGTGGTGGTTATGGTGTGACGTGATTTTTTTTGTTGGGTGTGCTATGGTGGCAACGGCGTGATGTAGATGTGGTGTGTGGTGGGTTCGAATTTGGGTGGTGGTGGTGGTGGTGGTGGTGATAGTATGTGGTTGGATACAGTGGTGGTGGGTTTGTTGGTGGTAATGTGGTGGCGATGTTGGTCAAAAAGTGGCTGAAGTGGTAGTGCCAGTGGTATGTGACCAAGTATTTGACTATCTGTGACCAAGTATTTAATTGTGACCTAAAAATTTGACAATATGTAACTGAAAAATAATATGTGACTAACAAATTTGAAAATATGTGACCAATGAAATTAACTGACCTATAATTTTTTGAATTTGTGACCTCGAAATCATCAGTAACTAATTAATTTGATAATATGTGACAAATAAATAAATTGTGACCTATAATTATGTATATGTGACCATTAATTGTATAATTGTGACCTAATTAATAAATATTTTTAATTAATTACCTAATACCTGAGTTTTGAATTATTAAACTATATAACTGATTTTTGAATTGGTGTAAACCATACACTTGAAATATGAATTTTTCCTTTTTTTTCCTTTTTCTTTCTTTTTTTTTTTTCAAGAAAAAATATGAATCTAATATTTTCCTGTCTTTAATAAGAAAAAAAAAGGTAATAGCATTCTTTAATTTTAATTTTTTTTTTTCATTTATGATTCCAGGGTAGCAATTTTCATAAAAGATTTTTCTTTATGTTCTTTTGCAAGCAAAAGCTGCAAAACCACTTGTCATGTTTTAATATGTTTGTACGGTATAACACAAATTAAAGAAGAAAAAGACGTTAAATTTAATCTCTTGTTTCAGCCCAATTCTTTGAAAATAAAAAAAAAATTACCTAACTGATTTTGTTTCAACTATAAAAAATTCACTCTATAATATTAATAATAGTAAGAAAATTCACATACTTTTTTATGACTTATCATACTTGTCACAAGAAATTCGAATTATTAATTTGTATAAATTATAATCAATTCTTCAATATCAAGTGATCCCTTTTTACTTAAGCCGGAAATAAAGGACAAATTCATTTTCAACCACACGTTCACCCAATAAAATAATTTTGCATGAAAGTCCAATTCTTTTTCCCATTTTTTAAGCCACACATAATTCTAAAAAAATTACTTTTCACGAAATGTATATTCATAAAACAGGGCTCGAACACTGACTTAGTTTACCGTCACACTGTAATATTGTTCGGTCCTATTGACTGACATTTCCTACAAAAATGTCGTAATTTCTTTTCATTGCTAATTACCTAAATTTGCCTGTTTTGATAACCTTCAAAGCGGAGTTTTAAGTAATATTGACATCCAATTGTGGGAATAAAAATGTCCGGAAAGGAGATTGTTCCTCTAGTGCATACTTGAGCAATTAGACAAAATCTGGACAACATACATAAACAAGATTTTAACTTCTTTTGTTTTTAATAATTTCATTACAATCCATGTTACAAATTACACCACTATGGGACCATTTGTCTTGACTTTTAAAAAGTCAAAAAATGATTCCAAGACTAAAAAACTACTTGTGCACATGTTCTAATAATTTTTTAAAAGTATTTTGTCAGATTAAAAGAATTTCTTAAAAAGGCTAACATAAGGTAACTTTCTCGACAAACTTTTCTAAAGAAACAGAAGCCCTACCAAATAGGCATAAGTCATGTAGATGCATACTAGCTTTGGACAAATTTTTTAACTTTTTTTGTTCGTTTATACAATTCAGGTAGGTAGTACAATATATTAAAATCTAATTAAAACGCAATTTCAATAATTTCCATTATAGGTAGATGCTACCACTAATGCTACGTTTTATAAGCTGATGCAACATCACAATTTACAAATTTTATCACAGTTTCACCAATGTAATAAACATATTCTCAATGCTTTCACAAGGAATACTATGCCCGATTTTAAGGTGGTATATAGGCTTTCTAGCTTACAAAATATCGAAGAACGCAAGGAATAACAAAAATTTCACAAATAACGCAGGGATTAAGAGGACTAATAATTGATAACCCATGATAAGGGCATCTTAAGCTCTATGTAGCATAAGGATAGAGAATGAAAGGGAAAGTGGGAACCCATTTTTCGTGGCCTTTGAGTAGGAAGAATATCAAAATTCTTGACTTGAGAATACGCCCCAACAGCTTTACTTTGAGTTAAGATTCTCAAATTCCATGTTCCTCAGAATATCACTTTCTTCCCCACTCCAACCCCAAAGAAGAAAGAAAATAAAAGAAAAGTGCGAAAGGAATAATCTACTTGGAATAGCATTCCTTGGTAACTTTTCTTTCTATAATTCAGCCAGTACAATCAGATGTGGTCAAGAAGCCACAGCCAATTAGAGTTATGCATGAGAACTAGCTAATGATTGAATTTCTTACAAATTGATTCTCAAATGCTACTCTACAAGATTCTTTTATATGAAATTATGGAATCAAACACAAGAGCCTACATAAAAAAAAAAAAAGAGCAAAGGTTAAGTACAACAGAGAATAACAGGCCATGTTCTCTCTCCTTACACTACACATATACAAGGGAAAAGATTAGGTGCATGTTTTATCAGCTTTTCAATTGGTCAAACTTCAATTTTAACTACACATTTAATGAGATTCACAACTTTTATCATTTTTTCAATCTCACATACCATGAACTTTTATCAAAATCTGCTAAAATTTTTATCAAAAACTTTGTCAAACAACCCCTAGAAGCCCAGTGCTCCACATGACGTACATTCAAACAGAGGAGCAGTTATGGCAACATCAAGGAAATACAACTAAATGTGCCGTTTGAAGAGATCATTGGATCCTACAAAGAGACATGAAATGGAAGGTTAAGGAATAGTTATTCTATATATGACTGTATAGCCTGTCCAAAGATCGGTGTATAATTATAAAAGTAAAAATGGGCATGCAATTACAGTTAATCAAATTTCATAGTACACTCATATGGTCGATCAACATTCCCATCTGGTCTGGAATTGAAGTGGTATTAGCTAAGATGACATTTATAGGCACTTCAATATCATGTGTGCAAAACTAAATAGAACAAACTGCACACAAGGATGATAGATTTGTTCCTGAATTCGGAAACAGTTCCACCATTTCAACCTGACTCGAGTGGAAAGAGAAGAGAACGAAAAAGAAACATAAACAACAGAAGAGAACAAAATAACTTCTTTCGATACCCCCTCACCCCCACCAAAGAAAAAACAGTCACACAAACAGAGAAAAAGATATAAAGAATATAGAAAATTAGTTATTTCTTTCGCCCTTTCATACAAACTCTTTACGAGTAGGTATTTATTTATTTACATCCTACAATATCAATAATACATATTTATCCAATTGCAAAGCACCAAGAAATATTTAATAAGTTATATTGGATCCTTAATACTCTAATCGTCTAGAGATGATATGACACAAATATTAGCTAGTTTTATTGGGAAGTTGATTAGCCCTTGTTTGGTTTAAGCTAAAAATCAGATTTTTAGAAATTTTCATAAAAATTGATGAAACACGTGGTTGAAAAGTTGATAAAAGTCGTGGGTCCCATGAAATGGATGGTTGAAAATGAGTTTGAAGAACAATTAGTTTTAGAAAATGGGGAGCAAACAAGGGCATAATGATGTAGCATGAGAAGCACCACATCATTCCCCATATGCCATTCAATGTTATCCACATGCCAGTAAAACTATTTAGGAATTTAACTTTAACCCGTTTACGTAAAGGATTCAACAGATACCTCCAAACTGCATAAAATATTCTAGCATATCAGAATCAAATTATCTTTCCTGAAAAGTCCAACTGGAACTAATGCACAGGGACAGCACTTCACATAAGCCATATTTACAAGTCATTAATTGTTATTTACCATTTTAATTCTCCATGTGAGTGGATTATCAATCAGTTGGTAAACCTAATCAATATTGTTTAACGACCAAATTTTTTCTATATCAGCGATTAATCAGTTCACTATATCTTTTATGTGCATTCAAGCATAATTGCAGCATAGGTATCAAATAAGACTCACCCTTAATGATGATAAGGTGAAAGATGTAAAATTGAATCCAAGATGAGTATGCCATGTACATGAGATGTATGCCATGTACATGAGATGACAATTCTTTCTTGGGATGAATATTTTTACGTTCTAGCCATTCACCATGACCATGCAAAAACAAGCATTACTTGAGGTTTGCAAGTAGAGAATACACATTTAGGAATAGATTTAAAAACTGAAGTTCCAATATAATATAAACTTAAATGCTAGACACCACAAATTTACAGAGAACAATTCAAGAATCTATTTATATTTATAGCATAAGGTGACAATTGAAGTATCTCTTGAGCATCTCATCTAAAAGTTTAAGCTATTAAAGAGAAAACAAATTTATTTAAGTTATGCCTTCAACATACCCCTCAAGTGGAGATCAGATCCAAGTTTCATCAAATGTCTGATAAGTACACAATTTTCATAAATAGGTGGTGAGGAAACTAGAACTCGGGACCTTTGTATGCTCCAATATCATTTTGAACCTATGCACATAAAACGCTTAAGGTGTTAAGAGAGATAATTTGTTATATCTACAGAAGTAACTTGAATTACACCTATATCCTCAAAATCCACTAACACTAGAGATTAGAAAAGGTAATAATTTACAGCAAAAATATGTAGATTCATTTCCAGGTATCGACAAAGCTAACTGAAATCTCAAGTCAAGGGGAAAGCAAGTGGTCCTCTTCTGGCTATGACGTGTTAGCATTGTATTAGATGCAAGTATAGAAGTAAGTACAATGCTTTATTTTCTTTTAAAGGGTCCCAAATCTTTATACCATTAGAAGAATTTTAAAAATCTCACTGGGACCTCTCCTCTCTCTTCATTAATTCCATCTAGGCTGAATAAGTACCAAACTTACTGAAGGAGACAAAAAGGAATGTATTCGTTATGCCATTCCTGACCTTCAAACAAAGCCAAGAAGAAGCATCTATTCCCCCCTTTTATAAGAATCACTCAAAATGTTTTCAGAAGACAAAAAATGATAAATACTAAGATAACAAGAAGAATGTGCATGAGGAAATCCAGTGACTGTACATCAATGGTGAAATAGGTGCAGCCATGTATTGTGTGTTACAGTGTGATGCTCCAGAAAGAAAGCAAGTGTTCTCTTCATGAAAAAACTCCATCACTAACTTAAAGAATCTCTAGGCAGTATTAATAAGGCTAAATCTCACATGCAAGTACAAGCGCGTGGTCGTGTCTAGGAAGATACAGGAAAAAATAAACAATCCAATCACTACATTTCTCTAAGGCCGCCCTTAAATACAGGGTCCAGAAAAGGAAACAATGAATACACCAAGACTGTTTGAGGCAATATTATATAAAGAAAATAGCACAAGAAAAATTTAAATCAAGTCTATGGTCTCCAAATAACTAAGATCTTTTTGTATATCAGATTAGAGATCAAAATGAAAGGACATTCATATCCAAGGAATCGCACCCTCACCTAACTATTAGTACATGGCTTGGCTGTGACCAAATTAAACAAAAATAGGGGAATCTAAAAGGGAAGAATATTTGTTAAATGTTACCCAAACTTGACCTTTCAAAAATCCCAAGATGAAGTATCTATTCACCATCTCACTACCTTCCTTTCTGTGTACGTATCTAATGCTAAGTTACATTCCAGTCAACAGAATCTTCCTTGGTAAGAAAAAGGCTTTGAAGGTTTCAAAACATCGTCTATAGTGGGTTCCTCCAATAAACATCAGAAAAAAAATCCACCATTCATTCTGGGAATAAGGTTCCCAAACTTTGCCAAATAACAAATATAAGTTCACAGGGAAAGGAAGACTGAGGTGGATCTATTCTTGTACCTATTGTAAGGTGTCAAGTTTGTCAAGATTCATAGTGCATAAGAATTTTAAGTGGGTAGTGCAGCTGTTGGAGAATGGAAAGGGAAGTTGCATGGGAGGGGACCCACAGATGTGCGAGATTGGAAGAGCAAGATCTCTTTTCGAGTCGCTGTGAAGATTGGATTGGATCCAATGTTTTGTTGGCCCTGTCCGATATTCTTTGCCTCGTTTGTAACCCCACCTCTCGTTTACTTATAAGACATCCCTGAGCACAACTTTAGAACGTAAGAGTTGATCAAAGAAAACAAGAAATAGATAAGGGCTGTAGTAGACAACTTCTGTTTACCGAAGTATCAGGATTGCAGAATTACAATGTGCAGAATCATAATTCTCATACAAGGGTGATAGCAGATTGAAACAGGAGCCTTTTATGATTTCAGGTACAAATATTATTTGTTCACAAACACAAAGATTTTATTTTTTTTCGCTCTTAATATGAAAGCTAATTTGTTGCGAATCATATGATGAAGAAAACAACATGTATCATCACCACCACCAAGGAAAAAACCTTCACCCCTCTTCAAGAATGTTCACTCCGCCTGAAAGGCACTTGTTCCATCAAGGTGCAAATGGCACCGGAGATTCAGGACTTGTACTTTCCACTGATGCCAAGCCAAGACTGAAATGGACTCCGGACCTTCATGAGCAGTTCATAGAGGCAGTTAATCAACTTGGTGGAGCAGACAGTAAGTGCATACATGTCTAGCACACGATGCCCCAATAAAGTGCTACTGTATTCAGTTATTCAATACGATTTCTTCTGTTGCAGAAGCTACTCCAAAATCAGTCTTGAAACTCATGGGAATTCAAGGACTAACTTTGTACCACTTAAAGAGTCACCTTCAGGTAAATTGTTCATTGCCAGATTAAACTAGACTTCTGCACAAGAGAAAATAGACTTTCCAGTTTGATCACCTTCAATATTAACCAATTCTATGAGCAACTTAAAGTTCCAATTAAACTCTTAAGGAAGTTACTAAAAATAAAGCAGTAGTTAACTATGAAACCTTCTTTCTTAATGACAGGAAAAGAAGTACTTTGTGCATATGTAGATATGCATGTATTCTTTCACTCAGCGTGCATGTGTGTCTCATTTATAAGCATATAGATAAAACAAGTTCTCAATGTTCTATATTCTCTGTTGTCAGAAATACAGACTCAGTAAAAACCTCCAAGGACAAGCTAATACTGGGATCAACAAAGCTGGGAACAAATCCGGTAACTACCAAAAAACTGTTAAAAGATTATAGCTATTAATGAGAAAAGTGTATAAAATTAATGAGTTAATTATGATTGCAGCAATAGGAGAAAGGATACCTGAAGCAAATGGAAATCAAAAGAGTCATCCAAGCATGGCCAGCCAAACAAACAAGTATGAAAAGCCTTGTTTTTTTTTTCTTTTTAACTCGTATATTTAAAGGCGATTCAACTGATAATGTTGTAATTGTGCTGCCTTATATTCAGAAATTTACCTTTAAGTGAAGCAATACAAATGCAAATTGAAACGCAAAGAAGGCTACATGAGCAGCTCGAGGTAAAAAAAGAAAGAACTAACGTTTTCCATACATGAAGCAATTGCAAGTACCTTTAACATAATGGATAAGGAATATTATGTATGCAACAAAAATCAAGCGCTAATCCTTTGTAACACTTTGAATTCTGAAATAAATTGTTGCTTCTGGAAGTATTATTGGAGCTTGGAGAATTGTAATGGTTAGAGAATCACATGTTTGGTGAAAAGATGCATCACAACCAAATTATTCCTTGAGGCAAATATTTTTACTCATTTTGGCTTATGATTACAAGTTTGACCTCGTCCAGAAATGAAACTTTTTAAGAGTTGTTGAAATTTCTTCATATTTCCAACAATTAAAGTTTGAATAAGCAAAATGATACTAGGCAATGAAATCATTCTAAGTTTTTCAAGCTGCCATTATAACAAGGTTTACTTTCCATGCATAGGTACAACGCCATTTACAGCTCCGGATTGAGGCTCAAGGTAAATATTTACAGTCTGTACTTGAGAAAGCACAGGAAACTCTTGGAAGACAGAACTCGGGAACAATTGCTCTAGAGGCTGCCAAGGTTGAGTTATCTGATTTGGTGTCCAAAGTATCCACACAATGCCTGAATTCTGCATTTTCAGGGACGCAAGAATTGTCGGATTTGTGCCTTGAGCAAACAAAATTGAAGACAAACGATGGTCCAATCGATAGATGCTTAACCTTCAATGAAGGTTCTATGAGGGACCAAGAACTGTATATTAATCAAATGGGATTAAAATCTTTGAATTTTAGAGCACCAACCAAGTCGAGGGAGGATGGCAATGAATCCAAGCAGCAGGAGACTGAACTCACATGGTGCGAAGACCTGACGGAGAGCAGAAAGTTTCTTTCCGCTATGGACGACAATATTGGAAAACCATTTTCTACAGGAAAATACTCCAGCAATTTATCAATGAACATTGGACTTCAGGGAGGAAAATGGAACAGCAGCAGCAACTATTCAGAGGAAAGATATAAAGGAACAGGTACGGGGGTTATATTTTTCGACCAGGATACTCATAGAAATGATTCAATTAAGCTAGAGAAGCAGAAGACATCACCAAAGTTTCAACTGCCTTACTTTTCAACCAAACTGGACCTAAATACAGAGGATGAAAATGATGCTTCTTCAAGTTGCAAGCAATTAGATTTAAATGGATTCAGCTGGAGCTGATAAAAAACACGGTTAGAGCGACGACTTGTTTTCTGATTTTCATGGGGAAAGAAAGTTTGACTTCGTAACAGAAACCTGGTGCTCCCATTTGTTTCGCATAATTGAAGACATTTTTAGTGAAATGATAATGCCGTGGAGTAGATTTCTTCATAAAACGCAAGATCTAAAACAAGCATAAACCAATACTTTCCCACCGCACATGCGTAGACACCAGATGGACATTCTATGTTCTTTAATTCCAAAGCATCAACAGATGCATTAATTGAATTCTACATTCATAAGTTTGTTTATAAGAATCCAATCTAGCACTTGAAATAGATCCTAAGGTCAGCTAGATAAAGGTACAAGATACAAATTGATGATAGCAGAACTATTCCAACTCCATCGACAGCCGCCCTAGATCATTTTGGTACCTGCTATCTCCCTCATTGCCACTCCAACGCCGAGTCAGAGATATGTAAGAGAAAAATAGTATATGAACTATAAAATGTAAAATGTAAAATGTAAAAAGGCTGAGAATTTAGTATGTGTAATGTCCATACTTGGGGCACCATATGCTCCATTATGGGTAACGTGCATCAAGGTTGATTCGTTCGGTTAGGTGTCCTTATCCGTTATTATGAATGCAGAGAGAATATAGGAAGTGGTGTCTCTTGAGTCTTGACACCATGACCATTATGACACCAGTACAAGTGAGTTGGCTAAGCGCAATGTGCTAATTGACTCGACTGGCTTTGAGTGATATTGTACCTGTCCTTCAGGTCATTCACTGCGACTTCGCTCATGACTTCGACATTTGCTTTTAGATTGATGGTCGACCAACTCGCCTAGACTATAATCTGGCATCATGGTGGAGCTCGGTGATGTTCTTTGGTCGACCTCTATCAAGGAACCAAGGTTGATTTGGACATTTGTGAGCTGGTTAGCTCACGACCTGATGTCCATAGTCAAATAGGATGCATACTCTTCCACAAACCAGACTTGACCTATAAACTTCTTGCACTCACCGTGGGCCTTTAAGTGCCCTGGAGGTATCAATGTTGAAGAAGAAGTAAAAAACATATACATATTTAAATAGAGAACAAGTTCATTAGGCAGTGCAAAATTTCGTGATAAATCTGAGAGTGGTGCACAATTAGCAATCCTAAGCATTAAGTTCCAGTTCAAGGGGTAGAGATGTATTCAAAAGAAGAAATCAGAATCAACGGTTAAACATAAATCAATCAAATATCAGAACACTCACTTTTTCAGATTCATATAACTTAGCAGCATTTCTGAAATTTGTGATGCTTTCTCAATCTGCATTTGATCAAGCTTTAGCAATCGAACAAAGCGCATTCAAATCAAATGTCTGAAAAAAATCCATGGATCAATCAGAATAGCCAATAGGGTAAGCACTAGTCCAGTTGATTCGTCGGCGATTAACTCCAAGAAAAGTAAAAATCCATTGCCCAAATGCTTTTAGACAGAAATAATCAAGTAACAGAGGAATTTTCTACTGTAAACACTGCTACAATCGCACTCTGTCGCTTTAGTACGCGAAATGCGTGTATGTCTGTATGAACAATATTTGGTTACTATAGCTAGGTTTTGTTCATCAGCGGCAGTAATTCAGCCACTGTTTGCCTGAGAATTGCTTCGATGAAAAAAAAAATTAGAAGGGAAATGATGCGCCCTACCATTTTTAAAATTTTTTTTTTGATGAATTCATCCATGTATAAATTATCGATTAATATATAAAATATGACAAAAAATCATTTTTTTGAACGATTATTTACTGCAATTTAATTATTTTAATAATATCTAACTTAATGTCTTTCCATATATATTAAATTTACAAACTATAATAAATAGTTATTAATTAATATTCATGCTTCTTCAATTAATATTAAATAAAATTTCATGTTCACGTTCATGTCTTGAATCAGACTAGGACGAACAAAAGAAATAAGGTTATTTTGATCCCACCTTGTTTCTAGAAAATTCCTGGTGGACAATTGTACGGATTAGAATAGTGTCGTCATGTCCCGTTGTCATTCCAAACTTCAACTCGAGTTTAAATTTTGAATATTAATCTAATTTTCTCCATATTAATCCCACCTTGTCATTCCATAATTCAATTTCATTTCAATTAATTTGCCATATTCTCAATCAACCAAGATTTTAGAAATCCATTCAAGTCCTATAGCAATTCCCACCTCAGTCAAATATAATTTAAGAAATTCACCTAAAGTTTAGAGTAATAATCGAACCATTCAAAAGATTCACTTCAATTTGAGAGCCAAAACAAAATTCATGATATCACCAATATGTTATTCTAATTATCCATAGGTGAGATACGCAAATCTCCCCTACTCATGATTTTTGCACAATTAACAAAGACTTCATAACAGTACTTTAGAATTTTATCAGTCAATGAATCTATGAACGCGCACCCAAAGGCAGGAGGGGAAATCAAAATTCTATAAGGTGGTGGCCACCCAATATTATGGCGACAAGCGTCTTGATCCTTCGTGCCATATCGGCCGATAGTGGACCAAGAGGAAAAACAATGTTACACCAAACTAGTTGCAAATAAAGTTGGTGAAAATCCAGTGCTCTTTTTTTAGTGTTGGTGGCAAAAGTAGATAGTGACTTTTGGGGGATTTAATGAGAAGGGAGTCTTTGTCCCAACTCAAAATCTGCCTTGCAAATTGCTTTTGCAGTTTTATGCCATCCTTGGTTGCTTTTACTCTAGAGTTGATCATAAAATAGAATTAGCACATCTTCTAGAGTAGGATAAAAACTTTGAATAAGGCTATGTGTACATAATTCTTTACACAATCCTTTACACCCCCCTCACATGGAGGGGGGTCCACACATAATAAAATAATCGTGGGCCTCCCTCCATGTGAGAGGGTGTAAAGGATTGTGTAATGCATGAGGTGTACATGTAGCATCACCCAAAAACTTTTCATCGCTAACGTGTTAAGAGAACCTTAATTCATGTTAGCAGTGGAAAGCTTTTATCCTACTCGCTGGGACATGAGATCAATTTCAATAGAATTAGGCTCTGTTTGGTTTGGATTAAAAATTAAACTAAGTTTAAATCAAAATTAACAATTAATTTTTCATATATTATAGGACTTATAATTTTGTAAACCACAAATTGTATAAACTTTTATAAAAATTTAGTAAAAATCTAATTTTAATTTAAATCAGACAGGGGCTTATTATCAGAAATACGCTTTACCTTTTTAAAAATATTAGGAGTATTTTATATAAAAGGGTGAATTATCATAACTAGGAAAGGAATGCATTAAAATTATATAAAATGTGAATAATGGAGTTTTATAATTAATTAACTTTCTTCTCTATTGGCTTTTCCTCGTAATAAAATACCCTTCCCTTGTATCAGGCATGCGTGTTGATAACATCACACAGCACTAAGCAACCAGTTTGTGCAACCATAGTTAAAATGCCCTAATACACAGCAAGTGGGGTAGCCTCTCCTTTATTTTATTTTTTTGGTTGCCTCGTACAACGCTGTTGATTACAACAAATACCTAGCTAATGAAAAGTTTTCATAACAAAAACGTTTCCTTTTGACTTTTATTTTTTAAACTTATTTTCAACCACACGTTTTGTGAGATCCACAACTCTTATCAATCACGTATTTTTTTAATATTTATTAAAATATACTAAAAATCTGACTTTTAGCTAAACCAAACAGGCTCGAAAGCTCTCAAGAGAGTTAACCTATAATAAAGAGTAAAATTACAATTTGGAGCGTTTTACTTTAAAAATTTTCTATAAATCAAATGAATTTGATAAGCTTTCTCGTAATAAAATCAATTAATAATCATCGCTAACGTGTATTAGGAGCGGAAAAAAAAAAAAACTAATAAAATAACTCTAATTTCAATATAACTCTTGTTTGATCCTCATTTTAATTTTTTTTTTCAAATTCATTTTCAATCACGCATTCACACAATAAAATATTTTAGACGTAAACTCAAAACATTTTCTTACTTTTTAATCACACATCATTCAAAAAAATCACTATTTCAAAATCTATTAACACCGAATAATGGAGCTCAAACAAGGGCACAGAACATGTACATAGAGAATTTTATAGCACAAAGTAAAATTTTGTTTTGAAATCAAATGGAAATACTGAAATAGTACTTCACATTTACATCTCCATAGACACCTACCCCATCCACACCTTGATTTCACATTGATCAGAGGGTCCAGCAGATAATCAATGCTGCACAAGTGGAGTCAACCATGATACACAGCAATCAACCACTAACTGAAAGTGGTCTCACTGGTTCTTAACTGAAATTTCCCTATAAATATTTAGTTTGGTAATCATCCACTTACCACAGTAATAGGGACTCCATGAATTGTTACTTTTTCCTAATATAATCATAATCACTCTAATAATATGGTTTTAAAATTTTATAATTAAATGTTGGTGGAAACGAGTTGCACATTTTATGGGTTTTTAACGTTTCTAGCTTCTTAGTGTATATTTGATACATAGTATTAGATCAGACTCGATAACAAGCTGAAAATAGTTTTAACTACGTTTATTTCTTATATCGTCGAGTGTCATCTAATTCAATTTACTAAACATGTCACTAGAAAACTCGACTAAGTTAGACTACAGAAGTCCTACAAGATGCATGACACCCGAGGTCTTGAATTAACTCATTTTAAGAGTTTTAAGTTAGAAAAAAGAAAATTTTCATTTACATATATCTTATGTTCGAAACGCCTTATCACTTGTCATTGGTCTAATACGTAGAATTTTATAAATACGATTTACGCGGGGCAACAAACTTCAAAAAACCATTGTCTTCTCTTTCTATATTAAAATGAATGTACTTATTTCTTATCCTATGAAGGAATTTTCTTACTATAATTCAATTTCACTTAAAAGATATAATTAACTAGCACAATAAAAACGCTAGCTATAACTTCAATAATTTTGACTGTTTAAGATTTAATGGATCATGATCACCTCAATGAGGGATATCACAACTCATGATCTCTAGGTTAGAACAGGAACAAAAATCAACGAGGTGGGCCCCAAAGTGCAATTGGGTTTTTCTTGTAATATTCAAAGTTCTTGAGGGCTTTCTTTTGGCATTTTCCCTTATAAATATACTCCCACAAATCTCAGAGGCCACTTCCATTCTACATAAAAAGCTCTCTCCATTAAACCAAACTTCAGAGCCATGGGAAATTGCTTAGCTCTGCAGGCAAAGGTTATCAAAGTTATAAAAACAGATGGGAAGATCCTTGAATACAAGGCTCCATTAGAAGTTCATCAAGTGTTATCAGAATTTTCTCACCATGCAATATCAGATAAACTTCCAGTAGTACAGTATATGAATCCAAATGCTAAAATGATAGGAGGTCGGTTGTATTACCTTCTGCCTCTACCTGTGGCTCCTCTACATCGGACAAAGAAGAAAAACAAGACGGTTCGATTTGCAGATTCAGTCGAAGAAGCTCGAGAATCAACCGGAGTCGTGAGGATTAAGCTTGTCATCAGCAAGCAAGACCTTCGGGCAATGTTAGGAAAAGGAGGTGTCTCAGTTGATGATATGGTATTGGAACAAAGCACAAAGAAGGTCGATGCCATTGACAGAGTCGGTTACACGAATTGCAGAGGATGGATGCCCGTGCTGGATAGTGTGCCTGAAGTTCTCTAACTTATGGGAAAGCAAAAAGGAAAAAGTAGAACAGATGAGAATAGAAGTTAGAATGAAAGATGTACTTCAAATACAAAATTTAGCTAGGCTCTGAAAGGTAACAGAAGATACTTCTCTTTTTTATAATTTAAGATAAGAAAATCATGAACCATCTGCACTAAACTTGTTTTTAGAAATCGCTCCTCCTTTACCTTTGTTCTATCCGCAATACTGAAAGGGACAAGTGGTAACATATGCAATCTGCTAATTAAACGAAGTGTAACATGGAACGACCTAAATAATGACATTCGTAATTTTCATATGATCAAACATGAAGATTATTATTTTATTTTTTTTTATAATCTTGGATGTCCAGACCAGACAACGCGCATCTCGACTAATTTTACGGGGCCCTGAAGTTTACGGTCGAGTATTCACCTCAGTGGCCCCGAGGGGATTCGAACTGGTGATCATTGGGGAGCAAATCCAAGACCTGACCATTTGAGCAAGATCAAACATGAAGATTATGGCCTAGATATTTTAGAAAAGGAAAATATATTCTTTCCATTCAGCTTAATTTAAGAGGGAAAACTTGAAAGAACAACTTAAAAAACGAAAACATAGTATGATACTATAACAATCATGACTTCTATGTTTATCTTACCTCTCATTACTTTCTTTAGTGTCCTCAAGGATTCGAATTGAAAATCTGTCACATTAGAGACTTAAGGTGAACTCTAGTATATAACGATCCAAGTCTTTGTGTTCAAGCCGATCTATTTGTCCGCTTTGGAACAACCTTTGCTTATCTTACTCATCATGATTTTATGTAGCATCCTCTATCTTATGAGATATTCAAATTAAATTCTAATACCAATTGAATAGCTAAGACTCTTAAAGCGAGCTTAAGCATACATGTGATAGTATTATCAAAATCTACTAAAAATTTAATTTTAATATGTATCAAATAGGATTGTATGTTGTGATTTCATCATTGCAATGATATTAATAGAGAGCCTAGTCTTATCTAACAAAAAGAAGCTCCTCCATCAAACTTGTAGTCCTTAATTCAATTTCAAGGATTTATGGTCAGTAAATCGATTTTTTGATGAGTAGTGCAACATTAAAAATGATAGACGCACACACATATATACGGAATTTTCATGAACAATATCATTAGCGATTACTAACGAACACGCGTCAATGATTTCCGACGATTCTTTGGTGACTCGGCAATCGCCAATAGTGTTTCTATGTTAAATTATTAGAAACGATCAAATTAACAAATAGTTCATAAATGAGGGGTCAAAGTGAAATTATCCAGACTAGAGGGGCTTTGCTGATATTTTTCTACACCTAATGGCACACGATGCTTACTCCCCGACGTTTCTCTAGTAACACTGGCTAGCAGCCTAGCACGAGTCCACGACATTCTCCCAACATCAGTGGCGGCGGCGCGTGTCTCAAACGAGTTTATAATCAACCGTAATCTATTATAATTTTCCGAGCGATGAACTCCGCCGATGAGAATTTCGAGCTGAGAGAAATTCAACGACTCGAAGGTCACACCGATAGGGTTTGGAGCGTAGCATGGAAACCGGCAACTGGAGGCAACGGCGTTCCTGCAGTACTCGCGTCTTGTAGCGGAGACAAAACCGTCTGTATTTGGGAACAAAGTCCCGCCACAGGCTCTTTCCAGCAAAAGGTTTCATTTTTCTCTTCTATATTTATTTCAAGCTACTGTTTACCTCCCGATATTGAGAAGTGTCCACACGAGAATACAAGATCATGCTGTCATAACATAAATTGCAAATTTAAGTGGTAACTATTTCAATTGACTGAATTTTGATTTTTCCAACTATTTGTAATGGTTAGCCTTCAATTAACCAACAAAATTTAACTAGTAACAGCTAAAATCGACAATATATAGGGTAAATTGATAGTATTTTTATTAATTTCTTATGATAAATTAAAAAATAGAGCAAATGGGAAAAAAAGAGAGAAATGGAGGACAGTTTGCCATCCAAAATAGAACACAGAATCTGCAATAATGAAAGAGGCAATGGAAATCACAGTGACCGTTCTACTTGCTTATTACAACTTAAAACTTAACTGTATTAATTTGACATGAGCTGTAAATTCTCTTTCTATGACATCCCTCCCCTTATTTAAACCTTGCTCCAAGGTTTAATAGTTAGACATGTCTCTTAAATGAACTCTGCATCTTCTTCTGGATTCTTTTCTTCAATTATAGTATAAAAGGGTGCTACAATCCCATAATTCTTCCTAAACTACTGCTCTTGCTTATCTTCAGAGATCTATTCTGAGGCTCATAAAACTGAGAATGTTTGTAAGCAATAAAGTTAAGTAGACAAGACAATACCCCATACAGGAAGCCCATACTGATATGAGATTCAAGTTTCATACCTTGCAATAGTACCATGATCATAATGCTACTTTGCAGGCAGTCTTGGAGGAGACACATACTAGGACTGTTAGATCGTGCATGTGGTCGCCATCTGGAAAATTGTTGGCGACAACAAGTTTTGATGCCACCACTGCTATCTGGGAAGATGTTGGGGGTGATTTTGAATGCATTTCCAATTTAGAGGTATTATTTATGATTTTATATCTAAATATATCATCTCCTTAATTTAAATGTGGCCAAGTTATCCAAATCTGTAATATTTATATCTTTGTTTTCTGACGTCTTTTATTTATTCGATTAAACATGGTTCTGATTGTCCTAATATGATAAAAAACGTTATTTGCATCAGGGTCATGAAAATGAAGTTAAAAGTGTTTCTTGGAATGCATCTGGCTCGCTTCTTGCAACTTGTGGACGAGACAAGTCAGTGTGGATATGGGAATTATTACCCCATAATGAATTTGATTGCGTTTCAGTGTTGCAGGGACACACTCAAGATGTTAAAATGGTCCAATGGCATCCCTCTATGGATATTTTGTTTTCTTGTAGTTACGACAACACTATTAAGGTATTTATAGAAAAAGGAAAAAGGAATATTTTAACTGCGTTTAAGATATTCAAGTTCGTTAGTCTACCTGCCATATTTATCAATAGACCTTCTGTTTTCTTCAACATATTGGGTATTGCTAAATAAGACACGTCTAACTCCTGTAGGTCTGGGCAGAGGATGGGGACAGTGATGATTGGCATTGTGTTCAAACTTTAGGTGAATCGAACAGGTACTTGTTGATATTTCATGGTTGCGTGTCCTGTGCTTCACTAACCTATAATTTTTTGCATTGCTTTAAATGTATGATTGTGCATCAATAAGTGATGGAGATTTCCGTAATTTTCAAAGTCTCATATAAATGGTTTCCTGCATTTTCAGTGGACACACATCTACTGTCTGGGCTTTATCTTTTAATGCCAATGGAGACAAAATGGTTTCCTGTAGGTATGCAGGGCGCTTCATAATGCTTACTTGTTCCCATTTAATATATAAATGATAACTTAAAGGCAGCGTCTTATAAGTCTGTTTCAATCATGACAAAGAACGGTAGTTGTGAAGACACTTTTAATGCAGTTATATTGATTTTGCAGTGATGATCTTACCGTTAAGGTATGGGGCTCTGACATTATGAGCACGCATTCGGGAGATGGAAATGTAACTTGGTGAGCTGCATATCAGCTATGTCCATCTTTGCGTGTTTTGAGATATATTTTTTTTCTTTCAAAGATTTACCTTTTAGTGACTAGATTCTTGAAAACAAAATGATTTTTAAACATACTTCAGAGTCTTGAATGATGAAATGCTTATTATCTCTCTATTTTATCCACTTGTATGAAAGGATTGCATGCTTTACTGTTTAGCACTTTTCAAATGACTAACAATCCAAGAAAGTGTAAGGGGAACATAGCTAGGAGAAGAAGTTAGAAGATAAAGTATACCAATTGGTAGATCAAATTAATGTGGTTTGAGGTCCTTGTATAATGTTTGATTTCACCTGACATTTGAAAGAGATAACTTTGGATTGAATATAACATCAGCAATTTCAAGTTTATCGGAATAAGGCTTAGTGTCGAATTGCTTTTGTTAGTTGTAGATATGCTTTCACAATGTTGCTTCCATGTTAGGTTGTTTGCTGCACCCAAATTAAATTAGTTGATATTACAACTCAAGCCAAAATGTATCAAGAATTATTAAAAGTTGCATTGCAGTATTTTTCTTTAGCTATTTTGTTGCCTTGAATCCTTTTTTTAAGTCCTTATTTATGTGTTTCCATATGCTCCAATATGTCAGTGCCATGTCATTGCGTCATGCACAAAGATCAACACCCATCATGTCCCGAATATCTTCTCCTCCACCCCTCCCTTAAGGAAAATATAGGTGTGGCAGACAGGCAGAGAACACATTGGGTAAACTGGAAAGGAAGAACTGAACTCAATTCAATTTATAACTCAATTAATCTCATACTTTTCGCGGTTTGGCCACATGGATCCTCCCCTTCCCCCTTGTTTCAAGGTCGCCTGTTCAATTTAAACGACATAGGCTCAAAACCATTTTACTTGCCTCATTTCAACTGGCAGACTACGTAAATTCTGCTTATTCTCTGTATTATATGTTTCTTAAAACCTAATTTGTAGTTTGTGTCCGGTATTTTGATATCAAAGTATGCAAATGTATTGGGGCCAACTTTTACCTACCCTCATTTGTGAAAATTGGGCATGTCTCAGGTCTATGATGTTAAAATGAATCATGTGAGGGGTGCGATGAAGACAAGATTTAAATAAATAAATTCATTCCCACTTTAAAAGCTTAAGCTTTTAGACAAGGTAGCTCAAGTCTTCAAAAACTACTAATATTTTCACTATGCAAGGGAACTTTAATGTTTTGCATTATAAAACTCCAAAATGTTGGTGTTTTTCTGTTTATATCTAGCATTCTGACCTGATCATATCACCAAGCTCTTTTTTTTTGGCTGCTTCATCACAAGTCTCTCTAATGATAGTATATTGTTCATGGTATATCTTCGTTCTGCAAAATTAAATGCACTTTTTACAGTTCAGTACTAAATTTGATCATTAATCCAAAAAAAAATAAAAATGGAAAGAAAATAGAGGTGGTAGAGGACATATTGGTATAACGGAGGGATCTTAATCTTATATAACGTTGAACAACTAAACTCAATTAACCCTTATCTCTCACTTATAAAGGGTCAGCTATATGGATCTTCCTCTTCTCCTGTGCTCCATTCGCAGCCCTTTACAAAGTTAAACCCCACTGGTTCAAAACCTTTTTCATTACCTAATTCCAAGTGCTGAACCAACTTAACTCCCTACTAGATCTGGTCCCTTTAATACAATCTAAGATCAGTTGAGTAACTTTAAATGTGAAGGTTTAAATCCCATTGTTTTTCAGATGTGTATGAAAATTTTGCTGTCTCGTTCCAATTGATCACCAATATGCAAATGGATAATACATTTTCTTTTGCTTTTGTCAGGGCACATCTTTGTACTCTCTCTGGCTATCACGATCGGACAATTTTTTCTGTCCATTGGTCAAGGTAGCAAGATGGATTCACCTTGTTGTTCACCTATTTCTCGCGTTCTGTGGTGTTAATATGTATTAACATATCTTGACGGTCTTTAATTTTCCTGGTTCATGTTTGTCCCATTTATAAATTATACTGAGACTTGTGCTATGGTTTGAATCATGTGGACATTACAGGGAAGGGATAATTGCCAGTGGAGCAGCTGATGATGCTATCCGCTTATTTGTTGAGAGTATAGATGGATTGGTATAAACCGATGTCTCTCCTTGTTTTAGTTTTGTTAATGTCTTTTTTCTTTCATGAATCTCTCATTAGTGGGCAACCAATGAATATGTAATCTTTTCAGTCCTGCCTCTAGCTTCATGCAACAATCACCAGTCCTTGATTCTGTGCAATATAGATTTGTTTGCTGTTTACATAATTTGTCATCTTTCCTTGTCTGTGCACAGTTGTATCATGTATATATCTGGGTTTGTATGCGTATATAAGTGGAGAAAGCTCCAAAAAATTTTATGGCCTGTTTGGCATGGCTTTTGCTTTTACTTTTTGTAGGAGAGCTCCTTGCGAAAGCTACCTTAATTAGTGTTTGGAAACTAATTTCTAAAAGAGTTTTTTCTTCCGGAAGAACTTTTAGAAGCGACATTAGGCCAGCTTCCTCTGAAAGCTCTTTTAACTAAAAGAAACACTTTTATAAAATTAATGAAAGATGTACAAAAGCAGCTTTTGGGCTTCTCAAAAGCTCTTTTTGGCTTCTCAAAAGCCATGCCAAACGGGTGCTTAGTATGTTTTATATTTGCTTCATTAGTTACATATTAATTTAAAATATTCAGGGTAAGCTCCTGGAATACCTTATTGTGTTTAAGTTATATATAATTTTGCTGTGCATCATTCATTATCTTCACCCAAGTGAATATTTGGGTTTACTCTCTGGATTTCCGCTGTTTGTTGCCACATAATGTACTTGCTCTACTTTTGTCTCCCAAAGTATCTCTAAAATCACCATCTATGCACTTTCATTTTTTCCCCGATAAATGAAATTCTTATTTTTTAAACTCCAAATGGGCATGCATAGAGTGAGTAAAATAGGAACGAGGGCCTGGGGCCCAATTCATTTTTTAAAGTAAAAATAAAAAATAAAATTTTTATGAAAATCTTTTTTTTCTCTGTATAACCCACTCTGTGTGTGTGTGTGTGTGTGTATTATTATTATTGTTATTATTATTTTTTTTTCTGTCCTCCCTATCTTCATTCCTGATAGGAATCCATGTCCAAATTAAACTAGAGTAGGAGCGCATGCATGTAAAATAGGTGGAAGAAAGAGGTTAAGATAATCCCAAAACCTTGAGACAATAACCAATTTCATTATGTTAGTTTTCCAGAATATCTAGAAATTTATCTTTACAATTTTTCCTGCTTTCATATTGTTATTTTTTCTTGTATTTAATTGCAGGTTGGTGAACCTTCATACAAATTGCTTTTGAAGAAAGAAAAGGCTCATGACATGGATGTAAACTCTGTGCAGTGGAGTTCCACGGTAAATATCTTGACATATATAGATACATATTCCATGCATGCGGATTTTGAATTCAGGTTGCATAACTGATTAATAATCTGGTGGGTGGGCTGAGATATAGAGAAAGATCATATCTTGAAAATGCTCTTTATCAGGGTTATTTTATGGACTTGAGACCCATAAATAAGCCAGAAGCTTTAATCTTCTGAACGTGAAAATTAATATGCCTATTCTTGTCAATTATTTAGTGCACTCTCTCCAAACTACAGGACAAGAAAATAAAGGTTTGTAACAGCAGCCCAGACAGCCCTGGAAGGGCTGCTATATAGATGCCACCATCCTTTTAATATGCTCTGCTGCTATGCCTCATATAATTTTTCATCAGCACCTACATATAGTCGAATATTCAGATCGAGACATTAGGCATTGTTGCTTGCTTCTGAATTGATCGACCTGTACAAATTAATGGAATGCTGTAATTTACTTCGCTTTTTGAATTTGTATTGGAGTTCATTTGATGCCTGTGTAATGTATTATACAGAATTGTGCAATGATGATGTTCTTGTGCTTCATGTCTGATGAATTTCTTGTTATCTGACAGGAAAATTCACTTCTTGCCTCTGCAAGTGATGATGGAACAGTCAAGATATGGCAACTGACTTCATCCTCCTGAAATGAGAAGCTACTGTTACAGCTCTACTACTCGAATAATACGTCCGACATTTTTGTAAATTATGCTGTGTTGTAGAAATACGTATCCTTGTAATTTTCAGCCTGTTTGGCAAAATACTAAGAGGAACTCTGTATAATTTATGTTTACATGGAATTATTATAAGTTGATACCCCCAGCAACTGGAAATTAAATGTACAACTTCTCACTAAGATATTGAGTTTGGATATAATCATACACTTCATTCTACTTCATTATCTATGGATGTATCTTTACAAATAATGCAATAAAAACTTTGCATTGTGTTACAATTCATTAAGTTCATCCTAACTCGACGTGATTAAGGATAAGAGATGATTTTCTTTTGTCTTGTTCAATCATGTCTATTCATCGTACCTTCCCTGTCCAACTCTGGAAAAAATGAAGGGAAAGAAGTAGAGAAAATAAGAAAGAGAAGCATTAATCAATATCTATTATATGGATTTCACTTGGTGTCACTTTTCTGGTCAAGCAGCAAAAGGAAATAGCAAAAATAAAATAAAATTGTGATTTTCCTTCAACTGTCATGCAACAATCTGTATTAAATTGTTAATTATTCTCGTCAAAATTGTATTTTAATGATATTAACATGGACATATGCAAATTATGGTCAAAACACATCAAAAGGAAGAAAAGACTCGAGAACTTGAAAAATAATTTGCTTAACTCCCTATTCTCAATCTGCCGGAATTTGTTCTTCCTTCTTTAACCAAAGAAGCTCGAGCGGACATGATATTGTTATTCATCAATGAGGCATCAAACGCAGTGCAATCAGCCCAATCCTTGAGTAAATCTTCCTGTCCCCATATATCCGGGATCCGAACCTGACCGGCAACCTCGACCCGATGTCTCTTTAGTCTCTCACGTCCACTGTCTTCTACCACAGGCTCAGTACATGTATCCTTCAACTTCATTTGCATGCTTAGTGAAGAATCTTGGGGTGTTGTTTCTGTTTCATTGGATTGGTTTTCTTCTTCAGATTTGCTCTTTGTTTCTTCAACAGAAAATGGCTTCTCTGGGCTGTGACCTTCCTTGGTTTCTGATGGAAATGGTGGGATAATATTTTCTGGTTCAGACTCATTGGAGTTCTGAGGAGTACTCGTCTTCATGGATTCTTCTTGCATGAATGAAGAAACACTCACTCTATTCCCAATAGTTTTCTCTGGTGGTTGAAGATTATATTGTGTGGGAAGGAAACGATGTAAATGAATGGAATGTTAGTTTACACGTATCAACAAAAAGTGTATTGTTTTGTATGGTAAGCGACAAGTGTGCGTGTCATTTTTTGATAATATGATTCCAAATTGTGTGGTATTACTCTGAGGCATTGACAATGAAAAGAGAGAGGACAATGAAAAGAGAGAGAGAAAGAGAGGGCCCTTAAGGGGTTTCTGGAGGAGATGATTCATTTGAAGGATTTTTTGGAGAGGATATTGTGAGGTTGATGTTCATTATGGGCCAATTAAGACGGAGAATTTGATATAGGAAGGGTATATTTGGGGTTTTACACGCACCTTGTTTCTATCATTCAATGAGCACGAGACTTCTTGTTGTGGGGTTAAGGAGATATTTTATTGGTTCAAAATAACGTCGAGTTACATTCACGAAAAAATTGATATGACAATCTATTTGACATACTGATCGGTGATTACTATACCACCATTTCATTTTTCTGTTAAATGAGCAGAGATGAAACGATCAATACCAGTTACATGCAAGAAATAATGGGAACAAACATTTCAACCTCTTCATCCCACATGGACATGTCTCCTACCATGCCCATATTTGCAAGTCGAATCAAGTCATATCTTTGTAAAGTTCCAAATCTTGTCCGCTAACTTTCGAAAAGATGGTTACTATGTTTCAAATTTGGCTGCTTTCTTCTATGTTATTCCCCCGGAAAAATCCCATCACATGCAAAATAGAATCGTACTTTTTTACTAAAAGAATGATACGCTGATATCAAATTTGAACTGAGGTTATATGTATATTCAAACAATCACTTCTGTCTAGAATATTAAGTCGTTAGAGATATCACGTTTATTTATTTAAATCACTTGTGTACACACACAAGTTTAGACTTCATTCCATGTACACAAGTAATTTTATACAAATGCTCATGGAGAGGGATAAGAACGACGTAGGAATTGATGACAACATATTGTTGAACAAACAGTTTACGCATTAGAGATGAGACAATTATTTATTTGTATTCTCGTGTGCAAGCCAATTCATAAACTCCTTGCTAAAGAATATCATCAGCACGATTAA
Organism: Fraxinus americana; assembly: GCA_035079005.1. Taxonomy (NCBI): domain Eukaryota; kingdom Viridiplantae; phylum Streptophyta; class Magnoliopsida; order Lamiales; family Oleaceae; genus Fraxinus; species Fraxinus americana. Next base: position 1,985,471 of record CM068726.1, read on the forward strand.
AAAAATTGCCACGTGCACCCGGGTAGATCGGTGAATTGCCAAAGTCTCTTCATGACTTCACATGCTACATGTTCGACTATTCACTTTGCACAATAATTAGCCAAGAATGACGATGGTGTTCAATCTGACAATAACATTTCGGACGGACATTGAAGCTCATTTTGCTACGAATCAATAATCGAAGGAAGAATGTCAAAGATTATCATAAACACATCGGGTATGTTTGTGCGAGAAAAAATATTTTGCATAGGATAAACTGAAGTAAGAGTTGCAAAGACCATGTCTGTGATGGAAATGGTTTATTAACTAGTGAATTGGGTCAACTTTGAGCTCCAATTTTAGTAGGACCAAGACTTCGATTTTAACGGGATCAAGCATATTCACGTTCTACTCCACGAGGTGATAAACGTGATATATTTATTTATCGAAAACCATTTAGAATTGAATGAAATATTTAATATCAAAGTAACACACTTGAAACTATAAACTAGTGAAGAATTTGATTTATTAAAAATTGCCGGACACTTATCTCACATAGAAAAGTTAGGAAGCTTTTGGCGTTGTATATATTGGAAATTTAGGCCTCAAGGGCATCAATAGTCTTTGGAATGAGAGACTAATATCCTATTGAGTTTGGTCTTAAGCCCACACGCGCGCCGCCGCCGAGTGAGTCCCTATACTATATTAACTTTTTGCACAAATTTTTTTCAAAATTTTTTGAGTCAAATTGTAATTAATCAAATTCTTGAGTACTTAATGAAATTAATTTTGATTGGCTTATTTTTGGGTAATTTTTGGTCTGGATCGTCTGTTAATCGACGTAACAATCGTCTGTTAACCGACTTAACAGAAGCAGTACTGAACAGTGTTGTCTGTTCGAGTTTGAAGGTTGTCAGAACAGTGACGACTGTTTTGACAAAGCTTAAAGGATGTTCGAATAGCCATAAATGAGTCTATAAATAGCCTGCTCCGCTGCCAGAATAATTACACAATTTTCATTTCAAACTTTCTCTGCTTTGAATCTCATTATATTTTTCTCTCGTTCTGATATTGTTCTCGAATTAAAAACACTTCATTGAGTTTGTTGGAACTCCTGCGAATTGCTGTACTGCTTTTATAGGAGATGGAATTCGTTCTATCCGGAGAAACGATTGCTAAACACCTCTAGCATCTTTGAAGGCAACAAATTCGTTTTAAGAAAATATCGTAAAGTCGATGGGCTCAAATTAATTTGATGATCCTGTTGATCATATTGTTACGTTGTGTAAATTACATTAAGGTATTTTTGTTAGTGTTTGTATATTCAGATTGTTCGAAAGATAAATTTATACTCCAGTACCAACAATCTGAAAACGAATTTGATTTATTTTGGTTTATTCTTTTTTTCCCCTTTCTTATGGTTTATCTTCCGATTGTATTTCAAAAATGACAACTTTTGGTACTACACTTCTCAATATGATAGAAGAAAACCAAAGAAATTTAATGAGTCAGATTTTAAGTGTTGGTGATAGAAAACGCTTTTTTATCTAACAACGTTAAGTTTGGCCAAATTTCTCAAAAAAAGATGCACCTTCATACACCGAGGAAGAAAGTAATGTTGAGAAATTGGCTACGGTTGATACTTGAAAGCATTCTGATTTTCTATACAAAAATTATATAATTAACGGATTGGACAACACATTATATAATGTGTACTGCAATGCAAACATTTGAATTAACAAAGATGGTAAAAGTACAAAGGCTTGTATAAGAACTCAGATTTTAATAGTTGGAGTATAGAATGACACTACGTATGAAAACACTTGGAATTTTAAAATGGACTACTCCACATCGTTAATTACCTCAATTCAAGTAATCATTTATTTAGGACCTCCCAAGGAGCATGAACTATCATTCTAATTCTTATCAAGGATTTTATCCACAAACACAAAGTTTATCGCAATATTTTGTCATTCATTTTCTGCATCCAATAAGAAACTAAAAGTCTAAAATGCTTGAAATTGAACCACAAGAAGAATAACCCAGAATATCTATTGCCCATTTATATTATATTATAATTTTAGTAACTTATAATGAAACTCAAACAAGCACATATGCGACAAATGCGCTTAAGAGTTAACATTATTTAGCCTGTATTTGGTTTTGCTAAAAATAAGTCTTTTAATAGATTTTGATAAAAGTCGATTAAATGTGTGGTTGAAAATTGATGAAGTAAAAATTGCATTTTTGGTCCTTAACCTTTTTCAAAAAGTGCAACTGAACCCCGAATCTTCAATTTTTGGCAACGTAATCCCTAAGCTTTGGTTAAATGTGCAACTGAACGATATTTGGATGATTTTCATCCAAAGCTTCATCGTATCAACCAAATGAACCGAGGGTTGAACTAACAGAGCTATGGATGAAAATTATTCAATGGCCTCTCGGTTGCTTTTTTAAACAAAGTGTATGGATTTCACTGCAAAATTAATAATAAAAATAAAAATAAATGAAGATTCGAAATCAAATTGTATTTTTTGAAAAACTGAAGGACTCCAAAGGCAATTTCTCCTTTATATTATTCATCTCTAGTAGTTGAGTGGAATATTGAATATGACAAAAATGTTTTATGTTCAAAACACAACGACAATTTTGAGTAATGAAATATTGACTAACAGGAAATGACTAATTTCTCTTTTGATATCATTGGTCTGGCCTCCGGTCTCCGTCTCGAAAAAGTTCCTTAAATTAGGGCTTTGTCCAGCCCAAGAAATATCGTGAAATTGGGTAATTTTATGTTCATTTTCATCGAGGGGATGCCATTAGCCATTTGATTGGTTGGTTGGTTGGAGCTGTAATGCACAAATTTACGTGTGTCTCATCACGTATGCACTACTTTTTGCACGCACCTTCACTACGTGTATAGTTTTACATATACACGAAAGCTTGACCCTTCCAGCGAATCAGATTCCACTCTCTCTCTCTCTCTCTCTCTCTCTCTCTCTCTAATTATAGATATAATTTATACATGATTTGATTTTCTTTATTGATCGGATTCTGGTTTGGATTGCATTAGTTATCATCCGATTCTTTAGGTGAGATATCCTTATTTATATTCCTTTTTTTTTTTTTTATTGTTATCGTCGTTTACTATTTTTGATTTTGTATGTGTTATGATATTATAAACTGCAGTATTTTTATTTATGCTTTTTTCTTGATTTTTTTTTTTTTAATGCAGGAATATTTTGAAGAGCATTGGTGAAGTCAGTTTGATAAACGGGTAATAAAGAAATACGCTTTCCTACGTTGATATTTTAAGAATATTAATCTTGGTTACCAAGGTTTGGTAATTATCTATTTGGGGTTTGATCAATCGCCCAAGTTCGTATAGGTTACTTGAGAATGAATCAGATGGTAGACTTGAAATCCCTGGATAATCATCATTTGGTTTTTGGATTATTCTGCTTTGGAATTGAAAATTTTCAGCGATTTGTTTGAATTTGGAGGGCTCTAGCATTTTCCCAATCCTTTCTTTGTCAGCTGTTTTATTTTTTAAGTTATGGAGTATCTTCCAGTAGAGGTCATTGGGAACATACTATCACGACTTGGGGCTGCCCGAGATGTTGTGATTGCATCTGCAACTTGTCGGAAATGGCAAGAAGCATGGAGGAATCATCTCCATACTCTCAAATTTAATTCTAATGATTGGTCTCTGTATCACGAGTTCTCCACTAGCAGACTTGAGATACTCATTACTCAAACGATATTCCAAATCAATGGACTGCAGTGCCTTACAATAATTTTGGATGATGTGGATGAATTCTCTGCTGCCCCGGTTATTGCTTGGCTCATGTACACGAGGGAAACCTTGCGCCAGCTGCATTATAATGTAAGGACAAACCCTAACATCAACATTCTTGAAAAATGTGGTAGGCAGAAGCTTGAAGTGTTGGCTTTATCTCACAATACTATTACAGGGGTTGAACCTACTTGTCAGAAATTTCCCTGCTTGAAATCTCTTTCCCTGAGCTATGTCAGCATATCGGCCTTAGATCTGAGTCTTCTTCTCGCGGCCTGTCCCAAAGTTGAAGTCTTGACTCTTGTCAGTCTAGACATTGTTATGTCAGATCCACAGGCAACAATGGATTTGAGCAGTAACTCATTGAAGGATATTTATGTTGAAGCAATCAGCTTGGATAAGTTCATATTGGAGGCAGATAGCTTGGAGAAGTTGCACTTGAAAGATTGCACGCTTGAGGTTTTTGAGCTAGTCGGCAAGGGGATGTTAAGGTTCCTGAAGATAGATGATGTCAGTGTCATCCATCTTGATATTGGTGAGAGTTCTGAAAATCTCGAGGTTGTGGATGTGAGCAATTTCACGATCATGTGGGCAAAGTTTCATCATATGATCTCAAGATCATCAAAGTTGAGAAAGCTTAGGCTTTGGGGTGTTGTGTTCGATGATGAGGACGAGGTGGTTGATATAGAGACTATTTCTTCATGTTTCCCTTTATTAGGTCATCTATCCCTGAGTTATGATCTACGAGAAGCAGCAATCCAGTATGGATTGCAAGGCTCATTTGTTTTGAAGAATGTCATTGTGTTGGAACTTGGGTGGACAGTAATTAGCGAACTGTTCTCCCATTGGGTGTCCGGACTTCTAGAAAGGTGTCCACGTCTCAGGAAGTTGGTCATCCATGGGGTTGTTTCAGAGACCAAAACCCATGAAGAATGTAATATGCTAGCCAACTTCACATCATGTGTTGTAAGACTCATGAGGAAGTATCTACAAGTAGAGGTTCAGTTCGAATATGAATAGACATTGTACTGCGGATGCATCTACATGACCTTCGGTGGAGGTTCTTCTAATGTCTTTGGTGTTGTCCTTCCCTGATAAATTTTTGTCAGTTATACATCAATCATATTCTGTGTACGAATTCATCTTATGCTTGGACACCGTGATTATCTTATTCCTTTTCCTTGATGACTTTTAAAGTTTGCATGATGTTCTTGTTTCTGTTGGGTAGGATTCTCAATCTACAATTTATGTTGTTTCTTATATTTTTCATGCTTCTCCTCCTATTTTGCTTTCTTTTACCACCACCACCTTCTACTTTTTTACTTTTACACTACTGTTATTTGCAATATAGATGTATTCCAGTCGGTTGATAGGATAGAGAAAAATAAAATATTACGTTTGACTGGACACATTAAATGGCTTAATTGTTTCTTGTATTGTTCATTACTTAAAACTTCCATTTCAATCTCAGATTTCGTCTTTGGATTATAACTGTACCCTATGGACTTTAAGATGGGACAATTTGTGGATGATTGGTGTCTTCACATCTCCAAAAACAATTCAAGAAAAATAATTTTGGCAATGTGAAAATATTAATCCTTTTCTGGGACTCTCAAAGGGAGGCAGCACTTGTTTTGTGCAAAGAGGGAGAAGATGCCTACATGCACCATGTTAAAAGTTACTGGATATTGTTTGAAAATGAGGGAACGATTTTTCCATCTGTTCAGTAGACATAGCTGAAATATATTGAAGATGAACTACACTGCCTTTGAGTGAACATTGAAGAACATCAAGATGATCAATGGGTTTATGAGAATTTGTTATTCAATTTCTTCTTGTTGGACACAGAGTGACAGAGTTATCTGACAACGTTTCCCCCTTTTTCTGACTTTGGGATGATTATATGATTGATAGCTCTTTATGCATTAGTTGCACCTTGGTGCGCATTTGATTTCATATGAGACATACATACTTAAATATTTATATTCAATATATCTCTCAATATAGGTGAGGTTTTTTTGTCAATTGCATTCTTAACTGAAGAAGACTAAACATTGAAATGCAAAAATGATGGGAAAATGAGGGCATGGACAATAAATTGGAGGAAGTTATATGAATAGAGAAAGGGCATACCATGTGTGATCTTTGAAAATGTAAAATAGAATTCAAAAATTGAATGTTCAGAATCAAATGATCGGAATGCCAAAAGGTTGAGACGTTTATGCGATTGTTGTCAAGATATTAAACTTGGTGTTGCTCAAGTAGTTGAGGTACTGTTATCACGCTTGAAGGGCTTTATTAAATGTAAAGGACCTCAACTTATGTAGGACTTCTAGATTTTGCCATCTATTGATTCAAATAATTTGTCTTGGTGTCATGGCTATCATCTCAGGTCTATTTTCTCGACATGCTCCTTCTCATCTCTCTCTCTCTCTCTCATGCCGTGGATCGATCTATTGTCTAAAAGGTGGTTTCTCTAAAGGATTATTATGTTAATCTCTGATACAAAAGGGTTGTTTCGCTAGTCTGACCTTTCATTATAATGTGTGTCAGCATTTGTGATAATGAACCAAATAGATTTAGGACTTATCGAGTTTCTTACCATTCTCTTGCCTACTCAACTTTATTACTTACAGACATTCCTTTTCTATTTTATTGAAAGTTCAACATCATAGGAAGTTTCAGCAAGAGTTCTTGGAAACTTCAATAGTACTCTTGTTTCTTAGCTACATAGAACAAGAAGCCTCTTGACAGTATGGCGATGGATCCAGTGCCGCATTCAGGACATTGATCAGAATCCACCACATCGAGGGGGACAGAAGAGGTGTACGACGGAAATCAAAGGAGTTAGTGATTTCTCATGTGATTTAATAATCGAAATACTCTCCAAACTTCCTGCCAAGATTCTGTGCAAGTTCAGGTGCGTTTCAAAAGAATGACAACTTAATAACTCGAGATACGGAATTCGCTGCAGAACACATCAAATGGTCAAAGCAGAACCGTTCTTACTGATCCAAAAATATGTTTCAGATGAAAATGGAGAAGTGAGTAAAAGTAAATCAACCATTGGACTGACCTCTGTAGACTTGGAGGGAAACATCACAGATAAAGAAGTTTTTGGTGGACTTGTTCATACATTCATTTCTTGTGGTCGGCTTAGTATCTTGTGCTGCATGTACTCTATGTTTAACCTGAGCTTTTGTGCGTGTCCCATATTGTTCTAATACTAAATCATTAAAAATATCAGGTTTGGATACCTTCTTAGTTCAGGTGAATACAGAATTGTTCATTTGTTTGATCAACACTTGGGTGCTGATGGGATTGTATGGGACATTAAGTTTTTACATTTAGAGATGGCGAGGTTGTAAGTGCTGGTTTTTGGATAAGAATAGGCGATTGTCTGTGGTGATTAGTACCCTCTATGCATGAATGGAACTATTTTTTGGTCACTTTCTTCTGGCTGGAACAATAAACGATTCTACCATTTGATATGGAGACAGAAGACGTGATTCTACAACTTAATGGTATCTACTGGAAGTAGCCTTTATTTACCATAGGATTTTCATCAGAAATATCAATGAATGGACGTTGAAGGATAATATTTGGGTAATGGAATTTACCATTAGCCCTTTCCCTTGGTTCCAAGCTTTCTGATTTCTTCAGACAGTCACACGGAGGAAATATCGATCCATATGGAGCAGAAATGTCTCATTAGTTAACCTTGAGGGGTTGTTCAATTGGTCAGACCTTGGGTTTGCTCCTCAATGATCACCAGTTCGAGTCCCCTCATGGCCACCGAGGTGAATAGCCGGCTGTAAACTTCAGGGTCCCGTGGAATTAGTCGAGGTACACGCAAGTTGGCCCGGACATCCATAGTTATCAAAAAAATATATATATCTTATCAGTTATGGCACCGGGAATCAGACTTCAAGAAGAATTAAATACACGGTCAATAAGCCATACCTCTACCATCAGAGCCTTTTCCCTCTGCATATGACAAATTCCAGGTGACAATACTGGATCATTGTTGTAAATAATTTCACGGATTCCTCAGTAAGATTGTGTTGTATTGCACGAAAATAAGTAGTAGATGTTGATTGACCATAAATTTTAGTGACACCGTTGGAGAATTGAGAAAATTATCACCCAAGTTATCAGCACATATCTTGCGACAAGAAGCTCCCTTTTCAGAATATTAATGCTATTTGTTAGAACATTATAAAAAAGTAGACCAAAATTAACAAATTCCATTGTGATTTCGACTGTAATGATAGTCCAGTGGATGTAGCTATAAATTAAAGATTCGAGTGGCACAAGAGAAGGTAGATCTAATTTGACTCTCTGAACTAAGTGCTTATTTAGAAGAGCTTAAAAAATTTCTAAAGTCAAAATCGACAATGAAAATCCACATGTTACATTGAACCTATTATCCACCACTCATTTTGTGGATCCCACCACTCCTTTTTGTGGGTTCTCCTTTTTATCAAAACCAGCTTTTCAAGTCTCCCAAACAAGTCACACACCTAATAGTTGCTCTGTCTCTCCATGTATGGCCTTCCTACAACACATTGAAAACAAGATAGATACTGTTTACTGCTACTGGAGAGTACCTTTAAAGCTCTCTTACCTGTAGTGTTCCTCCAGATTTCAGCCAAATTTCAAATCCTAGCAGAAACCAAAAATGTACAAAACTATTGCAACATACTGAATCACACAACATTACAGAAAACCAATGTTATTCCAACTATAACTAGAAGACTTGCTATATTACGACTCGATTATTGAAAACTACTCCATTTATCAAAAATAAGCAATGCAGAGTTTCTAGGTTGTTCCTCAAGCTTCCTTTCTTCAAAGAACAAGAAAATTGCAAGACGCGGGCCTTCCCCCCATGTCTCAGCTTGTATCAAGTATTTAGTTTCTGATGCAAACATGACAGATTTGCTTCAATAATGGCAACTCAGGGTTCTTCTAAACGTCCTTAATTTCTCATTAGCTTTGCGGGCCTTGGTATGGACCTGCGCTTTCATTCTTGCTTCCTCAAAGAACTGTGTACGAAGTTACCGGAGAACAAAAACGTTAATCAGAAACATGACTTCAGTAATCATTGTCAAAACTCAGAACTCGAGTTGGCACATGTTGACAGCATTTGCAAAATCTGGGTACTCTCACCGGATAGAGAATGTATAAGCTATTTTACGTTCAACCTTCTCATCTAAAGGCTTAAACTAATAGAGCGGAACGAATTTGTTTATCTCGTAGCAGCAATTTAACAATACACAAAAATGTAGATCTTTAAGATCATTTACCTGCTGTTTTCTTTTCCTCTCTAGCTCGGCCTGTTCAGAGCATAAAGGTTAATAGTGATTAAACAGGATCCAAAAGTAACCATATTATGTCAAATGAAACTAATCCAAGATGGATTAAAATGAAAAGGCTTGTGGAATTGAGTTCAAATTAACTTTACAATATCAAAATAAGCCTACTCTGAAAATATTTGAATACCAGAGCCATCTTTAGGTGCGTGTTCTCTTCTTTCAGCTGGTTCAATTCGGCTTCCAATTCAACAGTGTAAGCCTGCCAAAACAACATAAACATGAAATAGGAAATTGTCAGATGTCACTACTAAGCCAATTATGGAAACCTTATCAACTGTGTCTAATACTTCCATATTCTGATGAGTTAGAGAGCATAGCACGCTGAAGAAGATGAATACCTGCTTCCTTGCTCTAGATCGTGCAGCGGACTCACGATTTTTTATCATCCTTCGTTGTCGCCTCTCCACCACCTTCTCGACCGGACCATCTAAGATCCTCTTCCGACCTCCTCTCACACCACCCATATCCAATCCATACTGATTACCACTGTCAACCTGATTTGTACACAATCCGTCCGATGAAACCGGACTTACGGGTGAACCCATCCCGAGGCCCTGCCCTTGCTCGTATCCTACTCCACTGCCATTTCCCATTCTCCCGCTGTAGACTACCGATGGTGGCGGTGCATAAGCAGGACCTGTTTTCATCTCCCCCGGGAAACCCGCCACCTCTCCAATGCTACTCTGTGGAAGCGCTTGATAAGTTGCAACGTTAGCAACAGCTACAGCACCACCACCAACATTGCTCATAGGCCTAGCAGCAAAAGTTTGTCCAACCGTATGATTGTTGCTATTTGGGTAAATTCCACATGGCTGCTGCTGAGGTGGTGCAGGGCGCCGATCCTGTTCCCGTACAACCCCGGCTTTAACCAAGAAATCTTCTAATGTCATCTCTCCAAACAAGGACTGTCGCTGAGTAGAATCGAGATTCTGAACATAATGCTCATTATTGTTCTGCTGTTGAGTCTTATGAATCTCTGACCACACTTCATCCACTGTTTTCCTGCACAAAGGCTCTGGAATAGTGAGAGAGCCTTGTCTTGATAAGCTTTGTTGCTTAACTATGCCCTTATCTGTCGGATTATTACTTTCACGTAGGAAAGATTGTGCCGCATGTACACTGGTTCCAGTGTCCGAGTGCACATTCACTTGCTCTTGATTTTCTTCGGCAGTCCATATGTTGTTGAGAAATTCATCCATATTCATGGATCCAAAGTTCTTGCCACTTTCACAAAGAGTGTGTTGAAACTCATCGAGGGTGAGCGAGTATATAGACGATTGTCTGCCTAGTGATGGAGATGGCTGGTTCTTCGACTGCTTTTCACTTGATTGCAATTGCGATTCCACCTCTCCTTGGGACATGATGTCAGAATCTGCGGTGACCAATTTGAGTTTTTGGTAATCAGAAGTCTTCTATAAATCTCCGTGATTAAGATTTCGCTGAAACAAATTCAATTTTACATGGATTATATTCTGTCTCTGGTATTATGAGTAGCTTAGCTACGCCAATCTATGATTCATGCATATAAATAGTAGTAAAAGAACAGAATCAAACCATAAGCTGGAAAAATTATAAATACGAAACAGCTCCTTTTATTAAATTTTACTAAGTTTTTTTATGAAAAATATCAGATTTTTCTTTTTTTTTGAAGGAATTCAATAAAAATAAGAAGCTAGTAAACCAGTTAAACTTCATACTTCCTCCGAAGATAAATTCTATTGAATAATATCAGCAAAGACTAAATAAAATCATTCACGAGTCAGTGATATATCCTATCAGAGCATCCAAATAAATTTAAATTCCAGGTGCAAAAACAATTAATCAATTAGGCCTGATCAGAAAAGAGGGAACAAGAATGTCGAGACTCGAGAACGAAAGTTCTCCTACACAACTTCTTTAAACAATTTTATTTTTATATAAAACTAGATCAACGATAATCTCCAAATCATCGGATAAACTTTGGCTTTTGATTCATACAAATCTGTACAATTTTCAATTGTCTCAACCTCATAATATGCAAGAGTTGGTCTATATATATATATATATATATATATATATATATATATATATATATCTTCTATATATTAAAAGTGGCTATGTAACGGAATTTCTTGCTTTTAACCGAAAAACTAACGGAATTTGTTGTTTTAACGAACTATGTAACGGAATTTCTTGTTTTAAACATGCAGTTGCACATTCCTTCAATATTTTTATCATAACTTTGTATTTCAATGTCCGATTGAGGCGATTCAAAATGCGTTGGAAAGCTAACTCATCTTGCTACAACTTTGATTCAGACATCATTCTCCAATTCGATCACTTTCTATGCCAAAAATAGGTCTCAATATGAGACTAAAATATCGGAGCATAACTTTTCGGTTGGAAATTGATTTGTGATCATTTTTTGACTAAATTTGATTCCATTAACGTCTTCCTTTATCCAATTGACTTCGAGTACTATCAAATCTTCATCGTGAGGTTCGGCACAACTTTTAAGTATTTACATTTTAGTCATCGAACTTTGGATCCCTTACAATTTAGCCCTTTCTCCAAATTTGTCAACTTTTGCTTATTTTCTTTCGATCTCACCAACTTACATCACAATATTAAAATCACACATCTAATTATTTAACAATTATATATACATTACATCATTAATTATTTAATTAACCAAAAAAATTACATCTTTATTAATAACAAATTAATTATTAAACAAAACTATTAAATATAAACTAGACAAACGTGCATTGCAGGTTGCTTGCACCTAGTGTGTGTATATATATATATATATATATATATATATATATATATATATATATATATATATAATTTCAGATAATAAACTTGCCAAAAATTTCGAGAAATACACTATACAAAATACAAGAACAAAAACTTGGTTTAACCGTAACATGTAGAGAACACAATTCATGTTTGGTAAGTACGATTTCGAACTTTCTAGATGACAATATTAACGAAGAAAAATAGTGTTAAAATCTCGTTCGTTCATTATACTGTCCAGTACCGTATACTAATTACTAAAAATATACTCATGGATTGCTACGAAATTGTGATTTCGAAAATGAAAAAAATTAATACCTTATCCATTCACCAGAGCAGGTAACAAATCCTCAAAGCAAGCTGCAGACCAGACTCAGTACAGAAGGAAAGCAAAAGATAGATAAAACTGATGAAGAACCCTAATACATTCACATGCAGATATACATATATAGAAAATTGAGAAGAAGAAGAAGAAGAAGAAGGGTTTTATTACTAAACTCTTAACACAAATCTTGCAAATGTATTTCGGGCAGACGATGTTCTTGTTTGGGATGGGGTGGCGTAGGGTGCGGGTGAACGGAGGCCCCATGAGAGGTGCATAAAGTCAAAAAACCCAAAATTTAAGAAAAAAATTAGGCGCAGCCCATACTAACAAAAGAAAAGGTATTGAAGATTAATATTTGCATGGGGTTGACACATCATAGACTCGTGTCTTCACCATGGCTTCTAATGCATGCCTCGGCTCTTCTCAGGTTTACACCTGTCCTCTGCTGCATTTCCATGCAGATAAAAACTCGCGTGTGGGATCTAGTCGAAAGGGCCGGGCCTCACATGAAAGACAACGATGACGATTAAAATAAGAGTTTTAATAAATTTTTATAGAAGTTGATAAAGTGAACTGTTGAAAAGTTATGAAACTCATAAAATATTTAATTAAAATTAATTATTAATTTATTTTAACTTAAATTAAAATTTATATTTTAATCCATGCCAAACTAACTCTATTTTTCATTTTTCTTATATGATTCGAAGCCAGGCTTGTACTTTCTTGACATTTTTGGCATGCTGGGTCAGGGGATGGCAATGTATAAGGTGGGAATCACTTCTTTGTTTGATATCGTATTCATTTTTAATCATATATTTCAAGAACAATTGCAGCAGCAGTATCAAACTTTTCATTAAATAGTAGACTTTGTCTAAACATTTCATTTGTACCACCCACAATACCAAACATTTCAAAATGTCGCAGTCAAAGTCCAAATTGATGATTCCTGTTAGTTTGACCGTTAGTTGACCAAATAATTGACTTTGACAATAATTTTGACTGATTTTAAAAGGTCAAAATGGTAATTTTAATAAAATAACCAAAATCAAATAATTAAAATTAAAACCCCACCCCACCCCACCCCACCCCACCCCACCCCAAATCTGCGGAAATCAATATCTTCGAATCCATGGCGTTAGAAACCCGCATGTGCACTCTCATTAGCTCCCCTATAGTCATAGACTTCTTTATTTTCCCTCCCGAATCGTTACTTCCGGGGCTCCCACCTTCAGATCCACGTTTCGAGCTGGATCTCAACCCCAATACCTTCTTTATCTTCGATGCTGATGTCAAAGTCATTGACCTCTGCAATGATGGCGACAAATTATTCGAATTATTACCATTAATCATCGAGGAATTACCATCATTGCTAATAATACTATTATTATTGCTCTGGTTGTTGGAAGTGTAGGTGAGGGGTTTGGATGAGGATAAGCGAGTGGATGCGAGGAAGATCTCATAAGCCGAAGCACGGAGGTCTATGCCGAAGAGAGATACGTTTCCAAAGGGTGAGGGAAGTGCAATTGAGAGGGAGTTTGCGGTTGTCGTGAAACTGGAGGTCGGCGACATATTGATAGTGGCGTCGACGTTGGCGGTGGAAGAGAAGGAGAAGGTGGGACCCCGTGGTGGGGTGGGGTGGGTTTTAAATTTTAATTATTTTATTATGGTTATTTTATTATAAAAATGTAAAATTGTCATTTTAACCTTTTAAAATCAGTCAAAATTATTGTCGAAGTCAATTATTTGATCAACTAACGGTCAAACTAACAGAAACAATTCATTTGGACTTCAGTTGCGACATTTTGAAAGGTTTGGTACCACCAGTACAATTATCCCTATATTTTACGAAATTCATAACGTTTATCAACTTTTCAATTGCACATATAATCAATTTTTATCAAATTTAATTTTTAACTTAACGGGTTAGATTGGATTATTTTCTGGCGTTCGATATAATTTCCTTGGTCCCATAATAAATTTAAGCAAATTGTCCCTTATTTTGCAAAATATGTAGTAGAAATTCATAATAATTGAGGATTTACAATTATTAACAACATTTTAACCGTATGTCGAGTAAATCCCTATTTATTTTAGCTAAAAATTATATTTTTAATTGATATTGTTAATGAAATTAAGAGTTAGCAAATGTGTGGTTAAAATGATTTTGAAAATGGAGATCAAAAGAGGGGCTAAATTTAATGGTGTCTAAACAGGTTAGAGATGATCTTCTCATAGACTTGTGTTGTTGAATAGAGCTTTGTACGCTTGATGGCCAATAGGTCTGTCCTGAATAGGCTAAATAGAGACCGAGTCAACTTCACTTTCAATACTGATCAAACTATCAAATTAAGATGTTTGTACCTTATTTGTTTAGAATAAATTTAATTTTGAGAGAGCCATAAATTTTTTCAATTTTGACACAAGATACTCATCCAATCGAATGTGCTCTCTCCAATCGGGTCCGAGGTGTCGAAGGTGAAGATTGGCAAAGTTCATCATTCAATGGTGGGGTGTTCATAGAAAAGAAGACGTCGCCCAACGAGTGGCGATTGGATGAAGTCTCGCTTTAATGCTATTCAAATAAAAATTGCAGTGTTTAGATACATGTAGAAATATTATGTTTCAAACAAAATTGTCACAACATATGAGATTTCAAATCCCGAGCTAATGCGCTAGAACAAGTGTAGACCCAACATCGCAGAAGACGCGTCTATCCAGCTAGAAGTGTTTTGAAGATTGAGTCTAAAATTCCGTCAGCAAATGGAAACATGTGTCCAGCACCAGGTAGCTCATGATAATGAATCCATGGCAGCTTCTGGACAATGTAACGTTGTGGTTTAACAGGGACAAGTTTATCATCATCTCCCTGCCATAAGTGAACCGAACCTTCACTTTCTAAAAATGGGTTCTCCAGATCCGTAGGATCAAATTCCCAGGTCCCAAATCCAATCATCAAATCACGGTGAAGGGATACAAAATCTCCTTGCTGTCTCACCTGTGCCTGGGCATGTCACAAAAGTAAAAATTCACAAGGAAAATGTTAGTTTTGGAAAGGAAAATGGCACGAGTTAAATTGAACAAGAAAGTTGAAATGGAAAACAACCAGAGTTTTATAAAACGTGTTATTCAGGATTACACGCAGAACGATTAAGGCAAAGTACAAAATACAGGATATATGAAGCACAGCCTCCTTGTATACACAGCCTCACGAAGAATGTGCACAATTGAGGGAGTAAAACTCGTTGAATTCACTTAGTAAGCATTCACTGGACATTTGCATCCACAAACATGTAAAGGAATTGTTCAAAAAAATATATGCATGGCACTCGGAAAGAAATTTGTGGCATCATAGTTGCTGTGATTAAAGATTGTGCTTCGCATGATCTTGACCTGAATGCAAGTTAAATTGTATTTTCAATTTAATTTTGTCCTTTTCGGTCTTATAGAGAAAATGGAATGGTAGAATCAAAATGTAGCTATAGATTCAATCCACATGCAAACTTCTTGGGGGAAAACATGTTATTGTCATTTGGTTGAAAAGACCTCGCAATTTGACAAGAAGGTTTATTGCATTTATTATGATTTCAATGCCATCTTTTATGATGTGGGCTACACATCTCTCAGTGATTCTGTGTAAAGAGAAAAGGCAGTAAGTGAGGAAATCAATGGCAGAAAAACATGTTATTCTGTCATTTTTGGTTTTGTTTGTAGAGTACTTTTGCATATCAGGGAATGGCTGGCCTAACCCCTTTTTTGGGGGGGCTTGTGTAAGAAGTAGAGGAGAGGGAAAGCATGTAATTTTGACTATGGGAAGTCCTATTGGAAAGATATTTGTGGGAGTCTATTACACAAAACAAGTGACTGGGAACCGATTCAGTAATCCAAATTTCCAATTCATTCTCAGCCCATTCCCTCTTACAATGCCATTTTAGGCTTCGCACCTATCATTTTACCTACAATGCTGCACCGGACCAGAAAATAAGTAGCTAATAACTACTTCTACATCAGACTGCATAATATTCTTTTCAATGAAGAAGAATGAAGAGAAAGGCAAAACACGGGCATGAATTATAACTTCTTCTGAGATAATGTATGATGCAGGGGCTAAGGAGTCAAAATCCATTTAGAGTATCTTATGATACTCGTTTAAGAACTTACACTTAGTGTCAAATGTGTAGTGGAGACGTATCATGTCGTGTAGCTGATACAGTGATATTCTCGTGTATCCTGCAATTCAAGTATTTTGTCCTAGAATGCACATTTGATTATGCAATAGAATCATATTCTCAAATAAATCCAAAGATTTACTCATCCGGAACGATGAATTTTTCACAATAGTGAGCAATAATGTTTGATAATGCGGACCTAGGAAAGATGTATGTTGATGACTATTGTACTATGTGACATGCATTCAACTGCCAAATAAAAGTAATACTCGTGATTTGTATGTAATGTGGATAAATTTATCTAGTTTTCGACAATTTCAATATTTACCGGCTGCGGGGCTAAAATAATTAATACAATCAAATGTACAAAGGTAATTACTGGTTAGAAACCTTACGTGGAACAAATACTAAAGACATGGAAATGTTCATAATTCCCAGGTATTTATTCATCTCTCCTTCTTTGCTTCCTTGATTTTCAAATACTAAAGACTTGGAAATGTTAATCATATAACAGCTATAATGGCATCTCTTTGTAATTTTTATCCACGAACATTTTTGTAAAATATTCAAGTTTAAATTATAATATACCTTTTTCTTCAAACTATTTAAAATTCTTCTTAAAAAATACCAAAAGTTTTATGTTATTTTGAGTATGATATCCGTACTTCTGATTTCTTTCACAAAATATCTGACAGTAACTAATGGCTAATGCTATAATACGTGAGTATCATAAAACGGTTTCCAGGAATGTCAAAAAATACATTTAGACACAGTCACAGAACAAACTTAATGACTTAATCAACTTAATTTGAATACAGATACTTTCGGGCAGAATACCATTGAATATGATTTATTTTGTTCATTCCATTCAAAAACATTTATTTAGATGTAAAAATGGTTGGGGAATTAGCATGCTCTTCATCCTTATTTAGCCGATGCCAAACAATATGCATGAAAGAATATACATCATAATTACCTGATACTCATTGCATATAGATTGAATCCTAGGCATAAGTTCTCTGTCCTGGTTGGAGAAAACTGCTGGGTTGTAATCTATAAGACTTAAATGCGGAAATAATTTTTGAGTGTTCCACCAGTAGGTAAGCCATGGCATGTGGTGAGAAACACGGAGAGCCCATTGATCCTGTGGAAGAAGCTGATCATAAGCTCCTTTGGACAAGTTTGAAGGTAAACCAGACCACCAGTAATTGATGGCTGGAGCTAACAGTGCTGCTCCCGCCAATCTGTTCAAAACACAGTCAAAATTATACGAGATGGATAAAAACAAAGGCTCTCACTTGAAGAAAAGTGTAACCATGCAGAGTGATGTTGCATATAAAATGGTTTCACTACTTCCTTAGCAATTAGCATGTTTGGCTTAGCTTAAAAAATTTATTTGTGACTAAGATCTATATAATTCTTTTTATTAGTCGAAGTTGGAAATCATTACTTATTTTCACAACAAGGTAAGAGTTGCTTTCAAAATAAATAACTTTTTTTTTCTTACTTTACAAAGTAAGAAAAAAGTAACATACCCAAATCGAAAAGAAAAAGTAACGTAGAAGAAAGTTTCTTTCATCTTGTAACTTTTTTCCTTGAAAATAAGAAAAAGCAACATATCCAAATATGTTACTGAGAAGTTAGAAGTAACATTTCAGAACTTCATTTTACTTGAAAATAAGAAATAAGTAACATGTCCAAACATGTTCCAAAAGAAAAAGTGAAACCCCAATATTTATAGCTGAGATGTACTATACCTGTGAGGAATATATTTTAGGCAGGTCCATACCAACTGTCCACCCATAGAAAATCCAACAAGATAGAATTTGGATCCCAAGCCCAACTTATCTGCAAGCTCCTCGATGTCAAAAGCAGTACTTTTAACTGTTTGTTTTGGGTTAGGATCACTTTCTCCATAACCAGGTCTGTCGAATGAAACAATATGGATTCCTTGGCTTTCAAAAAGATCCTGTGCGCAAATATAAAAGAAAGTCAATCCACATGATGTTATATATACTAAACCTAAAAACATTGATCCTCAAAAATCTACCAAGCAACACAAGAAAAACGCTGGTACCGGGTAGAGATATGAGGTTATATCAGAAACACCATGTCTGCAAGAATCAAAACCATGGACGAAGATTATTTTGTACTTCGCTTTATCCTTTGGGACACCATATTCTTTGTAAGCCAAGTGTCTCCCATCATTGAGTTCTATTCTGGATGCTGTAATGGGAGGTCCATCTGGCGAGCCACATATTTTGGGAGGAGGAGGCCGAGTTGCCTGATAAGCCCATGCCAAAAGGCCGATGAAGGAAACCAACAGAATTTTCTTTAACATGCCTGAAATATTTTAGTTCCAACAGAAAATTGATAAAGAAGCTGGGTTCAAAATTGTGTGAGAGAGTTGAGGGTAGGTATTTTAATTGGGCTAATTAGAGATTGATTCAGTAATTAAGCACATATTAATCATGTACTTTCGATCTATTAATACATCAAACTTTTTGATAGCCACACATCAACAAAGTCGCTTATTTTACCCAGCACACAGTATCTTAATGCATACTTGTACTCACTCTAAACTTTAAACCCAAATTGAAAGCTACTCAAAATATTATTTTGGAAATAAACACCTTTGCATCAAAATAAAATGAAATACTAAATCATGGACTTATAAGTAAATAACAGTGCTAACAGAATAAGATGGAAATTAATAGCCAATAAATCTAGTTGAGCAAGATCAAGAATTCAGAAAATTCTCTAAAATCTGGTCATGACATGATTAGACAAAATATCTTGAAATTTTATGTAAAGTTAGAGTTTATTCATGGTTTTGTGTAAGTCAAATGAATTTTGATTTAATGGGCATCATCAGGTAAACTATAAACAGAGTAAAAATATGAAGAAAAAGAAATATAAGTTTTCATAATTTATATAAGAAATATAACTATAAACAGATTTAGGCATTGAGCACTTCACATCCACTCTATCCAAATCTGATCGTGACATTAATTTATATAAGTTTTCTTAATTATTAGTCATTAATTCAAAGCACCCATTTTTCAAAACAAAATTCGCAAAAATACTTTTACGCATCCTATTCCTACACCTCAGTATTCGATACCACAACAATTGACTGTGTATTCACTGAGTCGAGAAAAATTTGAGTACAGAAAGAAATTTTATAGAACGAAAAAAAAAATAAGCAAAGCCCACCTGAAAATCCTGCAGAGGAAGCCTTTTGTTTCGGTTTTCTGGTGTGAGCCCTTGCTGAGGCTGCTGATATTTTTCTGTTCGTTCCAGCCGCCATTTCTTCTTGTGGTTAATATAGTTTGATATTTTTCTGTTCGTTCCAGCCGCCATTTCTTCTTGTGGTAATTAATATAGTTTGAGATTTTAGCGTTTGACCACGATTAATGATTTAAAATAAATATTTTAATTCAAAATTAATAGATTATCTAAATTATTCATATTACATCACAGTGAATTCTTCTACTTTCATACACAATTTAAAATCAAAAGTAAAATGGCATACTGCCGTTTTAAACGACTGAATGCCGTTTTAACTGATTTAATGTTTGTATCAATTTATGTTTCTTCGTGTCCACATAAAAATTAATGAAAACAAGTTTTAACAATTTTTTGAGCGAAATTGAAAATTCGTGACCCAAAACGACATGTTGTCGTTACAAACGGTTCGATGACGTTTTAACTAATTTAGCATTCGTTTCACTTTATATTGTCTCGTACCCACATAAAAATAAGCGTAAAAAAGTTTTCACGATATTTAGAGTGACATCGAGACCTCGTAACCAAAAATGTAAAGCTGCCGTTTTAAATGTTTTGCTGTCATTTCAACTAATTTCATATCTGTTTCACTTTATTTGCACTCGTTTGCACAAACAAAAGCAAGTTTCATTACATTTGGACATCAATGTCTATACAAATTTCATGCGATAATGACCAACACCGTTGTTCTGTGAGTAAACTACATATACTTACTACGAACAAAGGCAAGTAACCCAAATTCCATATATTCCAATTATAGGATAAAATGCTTAACAAATTAGCTCGTTTAACTTGTATAAGTCTTCTAGATGGTTCAAGATTTGATTGATTTTTTTGGGAGTAAAATCAAGGTCCTGTGATCAGGAGTGGAGTTAGATCATGAAAGTAAGGGGGCCTAGAGATAGAGGTGAAGGGGTTAGGGCGAAAAATTTTTTGATACGTTATTAACAAAAAAGTCAAGAAACGTATACAAGAAAGTAATAATATTTAATTTAGTAAAATCATACCTTATTACAAGCGTTCCCTTCGAGCCTGGTATCCAAAACATAGCACGTTTAGTCGTTTAATGTGTACGAGTCTGGTATCCAAAACATAGCACGATTGCATGTGTTATGTTGTGTATACCATACTTGTTACATTTTTCTTGGTGGTTAAGTGTAGTATAATTTTCAATCGGGCGCATGATGTGACTCGCTATAGTTTGAACTTTGAGTAGACTGTGACATTTAAATCTAGTCATGTGAAAACGATCGAGAATGAAGTGAAACGAACACGAAATTAGCAAAAATGATATACATACGTTTAAAATGACTACATGCCATTTTGGGTCACGGGCTCAATTTTTCTTCGAAGCCAGTAAAAACAATGTTTGGAACATCATAGATAAATTGTACATATTGAACGATTGCACATGCTATGTTTTGTATACATTTTCCTTGGTGTCAAGTGTAGTATAATCTCCAGTCAGACGTATGATGTGACTCACTATAGTGATCAAATGTCGTTTTGGGTCACAAGGTCTCGACTTGTAAGGGCTAATGAACGAAAGTGATGCGAATTGAACACTAAATTAGAAAAATGACAGTCATACGATTAAAACGTCCATGCACCACTTTAGGTATCCAAAACAGCAATAAGCTGAATCAGTGGAACTGAACACTAAATTCGTAGAAACGTCAGCTATGCGTTTAAAACGACAACATGTCGTTTTGGGTCACAAGGTCTCGACTTGTGGGGGCTAATGAACGAAAGTGATGCGAATTGAACACTGAATTAGAAAAATGGCAGTCATACGATTAAAACGTTCATGCGACATTTTAGGTATCTAAAACAGCAATCAGCTGAACTGAACACTAAATTCATAGAAACGTCATCTATGCGTTTAAAACGACAACATGTCATTTTGGGTCACAAGGTCACAACATATTGCATTAACTAATTTATAGAGTATCTTATGTGGATACGAGAGAATATAAAGTGAAACGAATACAAAATTTGTTAAAACGGTACTTAGTCGTTTCAAAGGGCGTGTTGAATAATTACATGTTTTCTCTTTTGCCCTATACCCTAAAATCTAACCTCAATACCCTAAAACCTAAACCCTAAACGGCAACCCTCCGTTTAAAATGATTGGATGCCGTTTGGGGTCACGGGGTATCGATTTCACTTCGAAACTAGTAAAATTGTGTTTGAAACTTCATACATGACTCGTACACATTAAACGACTACACTTGCTGTGTATTGGATACCACACCTGCTACTTACGTTTTTCTTAATTGTCAAACGTAGTGTAGTTTACTATTGGATTATGGAGTGATTTACTATAGTTTGAACAAATGTGTCAACCGTAACGTCGAAATATAGTTAAAACTTTCATCCATAAACTTTCATGTGGATACGGGCGTTAGTGAACCGAAACAAATATTAAATGAGTAAACAGTCATTTATACATTTAAAACGATCAGATGTTGTTTTGGGTCACAGGGTATCGATTTCATTCCGAAACTAGTAAAATTGTGTTTGAAACATCATATATAACTCGTACACATTGAATGATTACACGTGCTATGTTTTGGATACCATACTTGCTACTTATACTTTCTTTATTGTCAAGTGTAGTGCATTTTCATAGTGTTGGTCACTATCGGATGAACTTTTTATCTAACTTCTTGTTCAAATATGGCAAAAACTTGAATTCATTTAACTTTTATATAAATATAAGTGAATATAAAGTGAAATGAACACGAAACTAGTTGAAATAACAACTAGCCATTTAAAATGTCAGCATGTCATTTTGGGTCACAGTGTCTCGATTTCACTTTAAAACCATTCGATCATATTTTTGAACATCTTAAAAGATTTTTATAAGTTAAACAAACTAATTTTTTGAGTATCTCATCTATAATCGAAGTATAATAGAATTTAAGATACTTACCTTCATTCATAGTGAAGACTAGTATATTTTATTCATGGAAAATGTTGTTGATCACTATCGGGTGAACTTTTTTTTGTCGATCTTGGATGTTTAATGTTACTTATCGATTTACTCTAAATGTAATGAAATTTTTTCTACTTTCATTTTCATGTGGGTACGAGAGAATATAGAGTGAAACAAATATAAAATTAGTTAAAATGTTATCAAATCATTTATAACGATGGCATGCCATTTCGATTCTGACTGTAAATTTCACTCCAGATGTAGTTAAAACATATTTTTCAATAATTCTCATATGGATACGAGGGAACTTAAAGCGAAATGAATACAAAATTTGTTAAAATGACACTTAGTCGTTTAAAAAGACATGTCGAACAATTATATATTTTTTGTTTTGCAAACCCTGAAATCTAAACCCTAAACGGTAACCCTCCCTTTAAAATGATTAGATGCCGTTTTGGGTAAGGAGGTATCGATTTCACTCCGAAACTAGTAAAACAGTGTTTGAAATACCATACATGTCTTGTACACATTGAACGACTACACGTGCTATGTTTTGACTATCACATTTGCCACTTACGTTTTTCTCTATTGTCAAGTGAAGTGTAGTACTGTAGTGTAGTTTCCAACCGAATTATATAGAAACTCGCTATAGTTTTGACAAATGTGTCGACCGTAATGTCGAAATGTAATTAAAACTCGCATCCACAAACTTTCAAGTGGTTACGGGCATGAATAAATCAAAACGAGCACGAAATGAATAGAAACGTCATTGGTACGTTTAAAATGACCAGATGCCTTTTTAGGTCACGAGGTATCGATTTCACTCCGAAACTAATAAAATCGTGTTTCAAACTCATACATGTCTTATACACATTGAACAACTATACGTGCTATGTTTTGACTAGGGGTGGGCATGGGTTGGGTTGGGTTGGGTCGGTTTTTTACTCAACCCAAACCCAACCCAACACGATCAGTTTGATTGAAATTCAACCCAACCCAACCCACGTAAAGATTGAAACCCAACCCAACCCAACCCAACCAAATGTCGGTCGGGTTGGGTCGGTCGGTCGGGTTCATTGCATGATTCTAAGTAAGAAGAAGTCAGTGTTACCAAAATATCGCAAAACACATACGGTCCAATTTACGATTCAGAAAATCGTTCTGGGAGAAGCCATATTAATCCCTGAAAGTATTTTTTCAACAATCAGATATGGGTGAAGTTCTGAAATCCCATGCAGCTTAATATAATAATATCAACGTATTCAAACATTTCCATTTTCCACGCAAAGTCAATGACGTGAAAAAGTATCAAAAAATGCCAGTAGAATAGAAGACCTTGGTTAGATAAAGAATGCAAAAAGTTAAAGATCATCAAATGGACCAGATGTCTAACTTTACATCTCTAGCTGCCCTGCTTTGAATCTCAAATAAAAATGGAAGAGGGTGAAAATAGGAAAAAATCTGGAACAAGGATTCGGAGTATATCTATGCAAATTACGCGATTAGGTTTGTTTATGACATAGCAAAATGTAAATACAAGAAAAAGCTAAACATTGGATTGACTTCAGTAAAATACATGGTAACTTCCTATAAAACACTAACAGACTTCTGCACTCCAAGGCCTCACTATTCACTAAAAAGTTAGGCCATAGAACGAGTTAAATGAATATCCATAGTATACAGAAAGTAAAAAAATGCAACAGAAATTAGATCGACTTTATTATGAAATTTGCAAGAGAGTTATGAATCTTATGATCTACCCAGGGGCAGAAGAAAAAACGTGCAGGCATTCCTACTTCTATAAGAATTACATTGTTTTTTGAAGAACAACATATCTTCATGATTCGTTACACAATTAGTACATTATACATAAACACCAACCTACCCATATATATAAACAAGAATGCCCCAGCCTCAAAAATTAAAAAAATCAAAACCCAAAAATTTATCTAACACTCGAAACTGAAAAAAAAAACAGAGAAGATGCCAAAACACATAAACTGAAAAGAAATAAACCCCAAAGGGAAAGCTATAGAATATTTACCTTTGAGTTACATAAACTTGGAAGAATTAGTGGTTTCCACCTTTCTAGACAAACGTGCCTTTCTGGACGAATATTCAAGAATCAAGAGTGGGAACTATTAAGTACTAAATAGAAGGAGGATGAGAGGAGGGACGGGAGTTACGGACCTACGGTGGGACTCGTGGGAGAGGAGGGCTTCTGTGCGACGGTGTGGATTGTGGAGTGCGGCGGGAGAGGAGGGACGAAAGCCACGGGAATGTCCAGAGAATTCTAGGGCTTTTTGTGGACAGGAGATTAGACTTTCTTTCCCTTTTTAGTTTTTATCTTACTCGGTTTTTTTTTGGGTTGGGTCGGGTTGGGTTGGGTCGGGTTATCTCTCTTAACCCACTACCCGAACCAACCCGACCCGAAAAATTAATCTACTACCCGAAACCCACCTAAAAATCCCAAAAAACCGACCCAACCCGGTCGGGTTGGGTTGGGTCGGTCGGTTTTCGTGGGTTGGATTGGGTTTTGCCCACCCCTAGTTTTGACTATCAAACTTGTCACTTACGTTTTTCTTATTGCCAAGTGAAGTGTAGTGTAGTTTCCAACCGAATTATAGAGTAACTCGCTATAGTTTGAACTTTGTGTGGATTGTGATATTGAAATCTAGTTAAGACTTTCATTCTTACACTTTTAAGTGGACACGAGCGAGAATAAAGCGAAACGAACACGAAATTAGCAAAAATGATATGCATACATTTAAAATGATTGCATGTCGTTTTGGGTCACGGGTTCTCGATTTTTTCTTCGAAACTAGTAAAAAACAATATTTCATTCTAGTTAAATCTAGTTAAAATAAGTTAAGTGTAGTGTAGTTTCCAACCGAATTATAGAGCAACTCGCTATAGTTTGGACAAATGTGTTGGCCGTAACATCAAAATGTAGTTAAAACTTTTATCCATAAATTTTCAAGTGGTTACGGACGTAAATAAACCGAAACGAGCACGAAATGAATAGAAACGTCTCTGGTACGTTTAAAACGGGCATATGCCATTTTGGGTCACAAGGTATCGATTTCACTCCGAAACTAGTAAAACCGTGTTTGAAACATCACACGTGTCTTGTACACATTGAACAACTACATGTGCTATGTTTTGACTATCAAACTTGCCACTTACATTTTTCTCTATTGTCAAGTGAAGTGTAGTTTAGTATAGTTTCCAACCAAATTATAGAGTGACTCGCTATAGTCTGAACTTTGTGTGGACTATGATGTTGAAATCTAGTTAAAACTTTCATTCTTACATTTTCATGTGGATACGAACGAGAACAAATCGAAACGAACACAAAATTAGCAAAAATGATATGCATACGTTTAAAATGATTGTATGTCATTTTGGGTCACATGTTCTCGATTTTTTCTTATAACTAGTAAAAAACAATATTTCAAACATCATAGATAAGTTGTACAAATTGAACGATTGCATGTGTTACGTTTTGTATACCATACTTGTTATATTTTTCTTGGTGGTCAAGTGTAGTATAATTTCCAATCGGACGTATGATGTGACTCGCTATAGTTTGAACTTTGAGTGGATTGTGACGTTTAAATCTAGTTAAAACTTTCGTTCTTACACTTTCATGTGAAAACGAGCGAGAATGAAGTGAAACGAACACAAAATTAGCGAAAATGATATACATACGTTTAAAATGACTACATGCCATTTTAGGTCACGAGCTCTCGATTTTTCTTCGAAATTAGAAAAAACAATGTTTGGAACATCATAGATAAGTTGTACATATTGAACGATTGCACATGCTATGTTTTGTATACATTTTCCTTGGTTGTCAAGTGTAGTGTAATCTCCAATCGGACGTATGATGTGACTCACTATAGTTTGAATTTTTTGTGGACTTTGACGTCTAAATCTAGTTAAAACTTTCATTCTTACACTTTCATGTGAAAACGAGCAATAATGGAGCAAAACGAACACGAAATTAGCAAAAATTATATACATACGTTTAAAATGACTACATACCATTTTGGGTCACAGATTCTCGATGTTTCTTCGAAATCAGTAAAAACAATGTTTAGAATATCATAGATAGTTATATATATTGAACGGTTGCACATGCTATGTTTTATATACCATACTTGTTTTATTTATTTTATTTCGTAGTTAAATTTAATACAGCTTACTCATAGACCAATCGTGTTGGTTATTATCGAGTGAACTTTATGCCAATAAACGGGTCCAAACATAATGAAAACTTCAATTCTTTCATTTTCATGTGCATACAAGTGAAAATAAAGTAAAGCAGATACGAAATTAGTTAAAATGACACATAATCATTTAAAATGGCAACATGTCATTTTAGATTATAGGGTCTCAATTTCACTATAAATGTAGTGAAAAATTATCTACGTTAGCTAAAATGTCACCAAACCGTTTATAAATACATCATGCCGTTTTGGATCAGGGACTCTCAATTTCGCTTAAAATATTGTTAAAACTTGTTTTCTTTAATTTTTATGTAGATACGAGGAACCATAAATTGATACAAACATAATATTAGTTAAAACGGCATTCAGTCGTTTAAAACGACAGTATGCCATTTTACTGTTGGTTTTAAATTGTGTATGAAAAGTAGAACGAAAGTGAGGATTCATGTTTGAGGGATTTGGTAAATTTTTATTTCAAATTGGATATTTTAGACATTTCAATTGAAGGGTATTTAAGACTTTTAATGTATGATTTAATAGACCAAAGGCTATTGGAACAAAAACTATTGAGATAGACTATTTTACCAATAATTATGGTTGACTGACATTTTTAAGCAAAAACCCCCTTCTTCTTTTATTCTTTGTATCAAAAGCCAATTCTTGCCTTGATATAAAACATGCAATAATAGATTCAAAAAACTCTTAGATCTAATTCAAACACTCAGTAATACAAACACAGACGGACAGATTGGCTGATATAGAGAGGGATCTGAACGTCATGATAGGAGGTGGAAAGCTGAAGAGTGGGAGCCTCTGGTCAATAAATTTTGATTATCCGTCGTTTAAGCTATGTTTGGAAAGATTAGAAGTTACTAGATGTATTTATTAACACGAGAAAATTAATAGTCATATATATAAGCAGAAAATGTTCCAACAAAAATTTCTATCACTGTAGGACAATTTGATGTAGCAAATGAATCTCAAATACGTCATAAGCGTGGTCAACCAGTTGGTTCAAAAGACTACGTACCTCGAAAAAGAAAAATACAAGAGAAAAACCAACCAAAAACTTCAAAAGAAATAATATTAGAAAAGATTGATCAATCAAATATTGAAAATATGGTTCCTAAAGAACCACAGTGATCCAAAAATAATGAAATTTCAATAAATTGTATGTTATCTCATAGATTATGGGAAATAAATAATGTTGTTATAGATAATATTTTCGTTTTTAACGTGGCTCTTGATATTATACAAAATGAGTATCCTGAACCGCAATCTGTTAAAGAATGTCAATATAGAAATGATTGGTCAAAGTTGATAGAAACCATACAGGTGGAATTGAATTCCTTCGAGAAATATAAGGTGTTTTGACATGTAGTTCGAACACCTAAAAATATAATCCATCTGGATACAAATTGATTTTTGTACGAAAGAAAACTGCGAATAATGAAATTAAAAGATATAATACCCGACTTGTAGCTCAAGATTTCTTACAAATACCAAAAATTGATTATGAGGAAATATATTCTCCCGTAATGGAGACTGTCACTCTAATATTCTTAATTAGTTTGACTGTGTCATGAAAGCTCCATATGCTCCTCATGGATGTAGTTACTATCATTTGTATGATTAACTTGATAATGACATATATATGAAAGTTCCTGAAGGACTTAAAGTGCGAGAAACAAATTATACGTGTCCGATAACCATATTCTCAATTAAATTGTGGATGGATTGAAACAATCCGGATGCATGCGGTATAATTGTTTCAGCGAATATTTATTGAAGGAACACTATAAAAATGACGATATATGCTCATGCATTTTCATAAAGAAAATAATATTGAATTTGCAATTGCCGCAATTTATTTTGACAATTTAAATTTAATTAGAACTTTTGAAGAGTTCAATAAAACTGTAAATTATTTGAAAAATGAATTTGAAATTAAAGTTTTGGAAAAAATCAAATTTTATCTCGAGTTGCAGATTGAACATTTCATAGAAAGATTATTTGTTCATTAATATACATATACACAAAAAATCTTAAGAAGCTTTTATATGGATAATAAACATCCATTGGCATCAACTATAGTTGTTCAACCATTTGATGTGAAAATGAATCATTTTCGTCCACTTGAAAATGGAGAAAAAGGTGATCCTGAAATACTATATTTTAGTGCAATTGGAGCATTAGCCCCTGTTTGATCCACATTATTTTTTTCATTCTCATTCTTCTACTCATTTTCAACCATACATTTTTCAATAAAAATAATATTTTTCATCACATCAATAACTTTTCATTTTTTTCAACCACACAATCTCCATCAATCTACTATTCCAGAATACATTCTTTCAAAATAATGTGGCTCAAACACACCCTTAACTGATCTTGCAAATTGTATTCGACCGGACATAACTTTTTCTGTAAATCTCTTGGTAAGATATAACTTTACATCAATACAAAAACATTAGAATGATGTTAAATATATTTTTCGTTATCTAAAGGGTACTATTGATTTTGGATTGTTTTATTCTTAAAAGTCGGGATCTGCTTTAATGACATATGTAGATGCATGTTATCTCTCTGACCCATATAAAGTTAAATCACAAACAGAATATGTGTTTACACATTGAGAAACAGTTATATCGTGGAGATCTGTGAAGCAATCATTGACAACAACATCCTTAAATCGTTTTGAAATCATTGCAATCCATCAAGCAGTGTGAGAATGTGTATGGTTAAGGAACATGACCCATCATATCCAAGCATCATGCGAATCAACTTCAACAAAAGATAGTCCCACAATTTTGTACGAAAACAATGATGCTTGTATTGCACAACTCAAATGAGGTTATATCAAAGGTAACGGGACAAAACATATTTCTCCAAAATTCTTTCATACACGTGAGTTTCAAAAGAATGACGACATCAATGTTCAACAAATTCGCTCAAGTGACAATGTAGCTGATTTATTTGCAAAAGTACTGCCACCATCTATATTCAAGAAATTGGTTCACAAGATTGAAATGTGTCGCTCAAAGATTTTCAGTGATCAACATGAGAGGGTACCTTTACTATTTTTCCTTCGCTTAGGTTTTATCCCACTGAATTTTCCTAACAAGATTTTAATGAGCCAACATTTATCTTTAATATTTCAAAATAACTGTACTATTTTTCCTTCATTTGATTTTTTATCTCGTTGAGTTTTTATCAAAGACGATTTTAACGAGGCATATATTTTGTAATATATCATTAAAGGGAGAGTATTGTAAATTACAAATTTATTAGTGAATGACAATTGTACCACTGCAACCCTATAAATTATTACCATTGTATTCCTAATCCTACCCCATAAATATAGGAAGTCTATTGACTTTTATTCTCTCTTCTATTTTTCTCTCTTTTTACAACATTTTTCTAATTATAAAAGTTTTTAGAGAAATTTTATCTAAGATAACTTTCTTTAAAAACGCTTTTGAAATGGAATATGAAACTCTTTAGAAAATTAGCTTTCAAATTAAAAATAATAATAATAACGATAACTCCCTTCAAAAACTTTTATAGGAGGAATAAAAGCAAAAGCAAAAATAAAAGCAATGCCAAACGGCACATTTTCTAAAATTAATTATAAGGAGACTGTTAGCAAACTACACACTCTTGTTTGTCAAAAAAAAAAAATGTTAAGTGTACATAATTTTTGTATATAAGAGTGTACATAACCTTCACATATGGTGTGATCCACAAAAATGTGGGCTCCACCCCATGTGAGGGTTATGGACACCCCGTACAATAATTATGTACATCAAGCAAAGTCATGTCAAAAATGCTTTGAGTACAAATTTTTTGTACAAAATTTTCACAAGAAATTTGAATTTGAGGGCTGCTGCTTGTACAGTCCTTGTACAAGGGGAAAAATTCTTTGAATTTTACTCACATGGGGCCCCGTGTGATTAAAAAATTGAATTTTTTATGCACCCACCCCCTATTGTTTCTATCTTGTATGGGTACAGGAACGGGGAACGAGGAAATAGTGGAAAATACCCGATTGACCCGGCCACTTTTTTACAATAGCCGTTGACCAAGTAAAAAAAAGAAAAAATCAAAAAAACTTAAAAGTCCAGCATTTGCCCATTTTTACCCTCACACGTGACTTGGAAGAGAGTTGGGAGAGAGAGAGAGAGAAAAAAAAAGCATGTTTTTGAATTTTTGTTGATTATTTTCGAATAAATTGTTGTAAAATCAATTATTAATGGATGAAATGTGATTTTGGTGAGATTTGGGGAGCGAAGATCATCGAAAATGACGTTTTTAGGCGAATCTATCAGTTGGAGGAGAAAGGCCCAGACGGGTTTGAGCTTCTGTCTGGACGTTTGGGCCTAGACGCCCAGAAGCGCAGACTTCTGGGCAGAGGCGCCCAGACTTCTGGGCGTCTAGGCTTAGAAGTCTGGGCCTAGTTGATTTTTTTTTTCATTTAATATTTAATTTAAAATTAATTTCTAATTTTATTATTTAATATTAATTATAGTTTAATTTTGTCTTGAATTTTTAATTATTTATTTAATATTTAATTTAAATAAATAATTAACTTATTTAAGTAAAATTCACGAAAAAAGAGTTTGTAAAATATAAAATACTATTTAGTTATAAATAATAAACTATTAAATATTCGTTTGTTTATTTAATATTCTATTAACTACAATTAATAATATAAATTATTAAGTAAACTATTAAAAAAATTATTTTAAATTACTAATTTAATTTGATTACAAAGAATAAAAATAATCGATTTAAAATATATATTTTAAACTACTTACCGAAATTGTTTATAAAGAAATTGTCTATAAACAATTAAATAAACAATTTAAAATAAATTATATCATTTAATTTCTATATTTTAATAGATTGTCTAATATTTAGTTACAAAAAATATATATTTAAATTTGAAATATTATTTAATTGCAAATATTAAATAAACAAAATAAATTGTTTCTTTTAATTGTTTATTTAAATTTTATATTTCGATTGTTTATTTAATATTTTATTAATTAATAATAATTAAATATTATATAAACAATTAAAATAATAAATTTAATTATAAATTCTTATTTTACAACGAAATATTAAGTGAATAAGTAAAATATTTATTTTAAATTATTTCTTTTAAATTACTTATTGAAATTGCTTATAAAACATGAACTGAACAATTAAAATAAACAATTTAAAATAAATTATTTCATTTAATAGTTTATTTAAATATTATTGTTTATAATTAAAATTGTTTATTTAAATTTTACATTTCGATTGCCTATTTAATATTCTATTATAAGTTCTTCTTTTATTTTGAAATATTAAGTGAACAATTAAAATAATTTATTTTAATTTACTTATTGAAATTGTTCAAAAAACATTAAACAAACAATTTAAAATACATTATTTCATTTAATTGTTTGGTTATAAATAATAAAAAACTAAATAAACAAAATAAATTGTTTCGTTGAATTGTTTATTTAATATTCTAATAATTATAATTAAATATTATATAAACAATTTACAATTAAACTAAGAAATAATGAAATAATCCGTTAACAATTAAAATAAAAAAATCAATTTTATATTATTTAGTTATAAATAATCAAATATTAAATATTCGATTATTTATTTAATATTTGATTAATTTAATTAAATATTATATACACAATAAATGAAATATTGAATTGACAATTAAAATAAGAAATAATGAAATAATCAAGTAACAATTGAAATAAAAAATAAAAAATATATTATTTAGTTATAAATAATAAAATATGAAATATGCAATTTTTTATTTTATATTCTATTAATTATAATTAAATTAATTATAAACAATAAATAAAATATTCAGTTAACAATTAAAATAATGAAATAATCGGTTAAAAATTAAAATAAAAAACAATGAAATATTATTTAGTTATAAATAATAAAATATGAAATATTCTATTGTTTATTTTATATTCAATTAATCATAATTAAATTAATTATAAACAATAAATAAAATATTCAATTAACAATTAAAATATGAAATAATGAAATAATCGATTAAAAATTAAAAGAAAAAATAATAAAATATTATTTAGTCATAAATAATAAAATATGACATATTCGATTATTTATTTAATATTCGATTAATTATAATTAAATATTATATACACAATAAATGGAATATTGAATTGACAATTAAAATAAGAAATAATGAAATAATCAATTAACAATTGAAATAAAAAAAAAATCATTTAGCTATAAATAATAAAATATGAAATATTCAATTGTTTATTTTATATTCTATTAATTATAAACTATAAGCCCCCGTTTGACACCCATTTTTTTATCTCATTCTCATTCTCATTTTTCTACAATACTCATTTCTAGCCACACATTCTCCAAATAAAATAATATTACACATAAACCCAAAAATTCTTCTAACTTTTTAACCACACATTCTTTACATCAATCACTATTCAAAAACTCATTCTTCAAAAGAATGGGTGTCAAACACCCACTAAATAAAATATTCAATTAACAATTAAAATAATGAAATAATCGGTTAACAATAAAAAAATAAAAAAATATTATTTAGTTATAAATAATAAAATATGAAATATTCGATTGTTTATTTAAAGCAATTGGATTCGAAGAGGAGGTGAAACAAAAAAGTAATGAAGTGAGGAATGGTGAATTGACAGAAATTAGCGAGAATATGCGGTGATAATAGTGCAATTATCACGTTTTTATCCACTAATAATTGCATTTTCATGATTTATTGATGCCTAAATGTTCTAAGTACACTTGCATTTTGGTTTAGGCTGCAAATGAACGAATACGATGGAAATTAGAAGAAAAGAGCGAAAATGACCAAAATTGAGGAAAGTGATAGTTCATGGATTAAAGTGTAAATATTCTAAACTTGTTTCTAACCTCGCGATGAAGATTCGAGAGTGTTGGAGGTTAATTGGATGAAAAATGAGTCAAATGGATGAAATATAGCCAAAACGTTATCACATATTAACTTTCAAGTTGAAAAGTTTTGCACCAGTTTTCAGCTTCATATTGAGACCAATTTTTGACATGGAAGACGATCGAATTCGAATATTGTATCTGAAGTAAAGTTGTAGCCCTTTGAGTTAACTTTCCAAAACATCTTTAATTATCTCAATCGGATATTAGGAGAGAAAGTTATGGCCAAAAAATGCTGCAAGGTGCGTCGGATCCGAACGGGCCCAGGCTGCCCGCCCGTCCGGATCCGGACCTGCCCGGACATGCGGGCCGTCTGGATACATTAGGGTGTCTGGTTGACCATTTTACAGACGATCGTAAATTTGTATGAAATTATACATGTAGATGAATTTTTTTCTCGTTTTTGTTAAAAATAATTATAGATCCATTTAAAATCGTAAAATTTTCATATACTTATGCCGAAATAAGATTTAAAGATTAAAACACTGTACTAAGATTTAAAGATTAAAAATACGTAAAAATATATTTATCGATTCACTGATGGCTGTGAATAATATTTCCTTGTTGGGTGTTTGATAAATTTATTCGTTTTCAAGTTTGAAGTAGATGAAAAATAAAATTATTTTTATCTGTGTTGGAGTAAACAGATAAAGAAAGTGATTTTGAAATTTTAAGTATGAAGTGTTTGGAAATTTTTATAACTTAAAAGGGATATTTTTGTATTTTAAACAATATCATATTTTTGTAATTATATAATATTTTAAGGATATTTTTGTCTTTTACATATTAAAAGGGTATTGTGGTGAATGTTAAAATTTTTTGGGTAAGGTGGAAAATGACACATTTGACATGGCTAAACGAAAAAACACCCCAACGGGGAGGGAAATTATTGAAAATACTCCAAATTCAACCATACCTTTCCAAAATACCCCTTTTTACTATTCAACCATATAACTATCTAAAATACCCTTAATATAAAAAGTTTCAAAACAATTCATTTTAGTCCTTAAAACTTTAATTCTAATTTTGAATTCGACAAATTGTTTGCCCCTTGCAATAAAAAATTAGCTTTTCTTCACCATCAACTCTTTCCACCTATCTTGAACCAAAAAAATTGATATTGATTAATAATTTTATTTTTGAATTAATTGTATTTTTGCATTTTTAGGATCCCACACAAAAAATGGTATCAGAGCCTTATATTCTGAGAATTTAAAGACATAAGAAAATGGAAGATAATAAAGAAATTTGCGTAGGATGGTACGTTAACAATTCTACTGAATATTTAGATACTCATAGTTATATTCAACATCTTGTTAATAAATCAAGAAATTTGATTGAAAAAATAAAAGACTTAGATAATCTTAAAATAAAGAAAAATTTTGAAAAGAAAATTACTTTTCTTTTAATAGATTTTGATGAAATTTTAGATGAGGACCTAGGATATCTTGTTAAAATACATATTCTTACAGAAATAAAAGAATTCAAAAAGTTCTTAATAATGAAATTAGGAGAATTAAAGAATCAGAGCCCTAGAGATCATGGAAATTGAAAATTCAGAGAATTTAGAAACTGAAGTATACGAAGAAGTAGAAGAATATGCCTTAAAATGAAAATTTGATTGGGAAAAATTTTGAAAAATTAATAGAGCAGAATTAAATCTAAAACCACCAAGAGAAAATAGATTATTTAATATTTTAGGATAAACTTTTAGAAGAAAGAAGTTAGTTATTAACGAATATCATGAAATAGAAAAAGTCATAGATGTTAAACATACACAAGGAAAAATAAAATTAAATCTAATAACAAAAAGAAATATTAATGAATTTTTAGGAAAATTAAAACAAGAAAAACGAAATAAAATATCTTATGTTTACCTTACTGGAATACAAATAATAATAAAATCATGTTTTAAAGAAGGAATTAATAGTCCTATAATACTTAATCTACAAGATGAAAGATGTATAACTGCAGAAAATGGAAATTTAGGAATAGTTAAAGGAAATTTAGCCTATAAAAAATTAAAATTTACTTGTTATCCAAGATATTGTGTACATATAAATGATAAAAATTTAGATGATTGTCTTAGTCTACATTTTAAGATGACTAATAAAATATTAAAAGATGATAATAAAGTTTTTACTATATTATATCAAGGATTATATTGTTATACAAATAGTAATTATGGTAATATATATAAAGAAAAGCCTTTTATAGAAATTGACGAACAATTTAGGGATATATGAGAAGCAATCTTACCTAGAGAACACGATATAGAGGAAATAGAAAATTTTGAGATAGGACATGATGATGCTATAAGTATCGATCAACCTATAATACCAAAACAAATAACATATAAAGAAAATAAAATAATTATTGGAAATAATACAGTAAGACATAGTATTTCAAAAATAATACAAAATAAAAATAATAGTGTTTATGGAATCAAAGGAAAGTTTTTTAATGGAAATAAATGGATAAATGAAATTAAAATAGTTATTGATACTGTAGCAAGTCAGAATCATATTTGCTCTCTTATTGATGAATGAATTAAAAAGAAAAAAGTTGAATCTTATAATTATAGAGATTTTGAAGGAAAAATAAACTATTGTAATATCATAGGACAAGTTCAAATTAAATTAAGAAATTTATTATTAAGCATAGAATGCTATATTGATGATAATATGAATTTTGATGAACATCCAATATTATTAGGAAATTCATTTTTAAATAGTCTTGATAATTATAAAATAGATAAAGAAGGAATTCTTATTATACATCAAGGAATAATTACATATTGCCTTAAAGAAAAATGAGTAGAGAAATAAAATTCCCAATAAGTGTATATATACAAATAACTGTATTTGAATCAAAAATAACTACTTGTGCTCTAATTGATACAGGAGCTGAGATAACTGTCTTTAAAGAATTTTTATTACCAAAGTGGATTGAAAATAAACAACAATTAACTCTACAAGGAATAATTGGAGTAAGAGAATCTTTAAAATATAAAAATGAAAATATAGAAGTTATAATAGGATCTAAAATAGTAACCATAAGAAATGTTTACCAATATAATATTAATGATTGTGATATTATTCTAGGAAATGACTTTCTATAACAGTCTAGTCAATATAGTCAAAATATTTATACTATTCAATTAAAAATACCATGTGGACATTTACTAAAAATTGCTAGAGAATTTAAACCATTCAGAGTTCACCAAATTTCAGTGGTGAAAAAATAAAATTTATACCAAAATTACTCAATTATTCAATCAAAACAATTACTCTTGATCAAATAAAAGATCTTTTAGCAAAAAATTATAATGAAAATCCACTTGAAAAATAAAAAACAACAGCTAAAATAGAACTATTAGAACCAACAATCATCATTAGAGTTAAACCTATACTCTATAATCAAGAAGATAAAGAAGAATTTCAAGTACAAATTCAAGAACTTCTTAATCAAAAACTTATAAGAAGAAGTAATAGCCCTCATAGTAGCCCAACTTTTATGGTTAGAAATCATTCAGAGATAAAAAGAGGAAAACTTAGGATGGTTGTAAATTATAAAGAACTTAATAAAAACACTAAATTTGATGGATATTATTTACCAAATAAAGAAGTATTAATAAATATAGCTAAGAATAAAAAATATTATTCAAAATTTGATTGTAAATCTGGATTTTGGCAAATTAAACTAGAAGAAAATAGTATACCATTAACAGCATTTAGTACTCCTCAAGGACATTATGAATGGTTAGTTATGCCATTTGGATTAAAAAATGCACCACAAATTTATCAAAGAAGAATGGATGAAGTCTTTAGAACTTATAATTTTCTTATTGTTTATGTTGATGATATACTTGTTTGTTCAGAAACATATGAAGATCATCTTAAACATTTTAGAAGTTTTGCTACACTTTGCTCAAAAGAAAGTATAATACTTAGTCAGAAAAAGGCAGAAATAGCAAAAAATGAAATTGAATTTTTAGAAATGATAATAAATAGTAAATGAATAAAACTACAACCTCATATTTCTGAGAAGATAATTTTATTTCCCGATAAACTTGAAAATAAGCAACAAATTCAAAAGTTTTTAGGTTGTCTTAATTATGTTGAAGGATTTATAGAAAAACTAGCAGAAAAAAGAAATGAACTTCAGAAACTATTAAGAAAATCAAATAAATTAGGTTGGAATGAAGAACATACTCTTTGTGTTAAAAATTTAAAAGAAAATTGTAAAAATTTACCTAAACTTAGACTTCCTGATGAAAAAGATAAATTAATAGTTCAAACTGATGCTTCAGATTTATATTGGAGTGCTTTATTAAAGCACCGTTTGGTAACCATTATTCTAGAAAAGAATGCATTCTTTGTGTCAAATCACACCTTTTTTGTGGTTGAAAATGAAGGAAAAATTATTGATGTGATGGAAAATATTATTTTATTGATGAATGTGTGGTTGAAAATTAGTAGAAGAATGAGAATGAAAAAAAGAATGGATACCAAACAGAGGCTAAAAACTGATTTAAATGAAATTTGCAGGTATACTAGTGGAACATTTAATAATGCTGAAGTAAATTATTCAACCAATGAAAAAGAATTATTAGCAGTCGTTAAAGGAATAAAGGAATAAACAAATTTAAAATGTTTTTGTTACCCAAGGAATTTATTGTTCAAACTGATAATACTCAACTTAACGGACTAGTAAATAATAAATTACCAAATTCACCTCAACATAGAAGATTACACAGATGGCAAGTGTTATTATCTTTTTATAATTTTAAATTTGAATATATAAAAGGAAAAGATAACTTATTTGCTGATTTCTTGAGCAGGAATCATGATTTTGGACAAGATTGAAGCATTTACCAGGGAATTGCAAAATCTTCTAACAGATTTTAATGCAAATTATCTTGCTATTCAAGAAGATCATCTTGATATTCGACAAACTTTGTGCGATCTATCAAACAAAGTTATTGAGAATGGAAAAAAGATTGATAAATTAAATGATAATAAAGAAAAAATAGCTGAAAAATTGACAGAATGTTTGGACTTTTTTGTAAGTTGCAGCCAGGAGTACCCTCCTTTGGAAAAATGTGAATACAGCAAAAAGGCGAGTCATATCCCATTTCGGGAGATTAATACATCTACTTCAAGTGGAAATTCAAAATCTAAGAGAAATAACCCTCTTACCTTGCAAGAGGAAAATGTCATAACAAAGGGTCCACAACAATTACCCGTCAGTATTGACAAATTGTTGGAAAAATTTACAAGTGGAAAATGAGCCACCGAGTCCAGTACTCAAACATCCTTATCAAAATGCCCATTGGAACAGCCTACTGTTATCAGTGAATTCCAAAAAAATAAAAAAGTACCGATTGGTGACCTCAAATCACCAAAGGAAATAGTCACAACTCATCATGTTCGAACTAATCTACATCCTATGGAAAATGAGTATTATGAATTTTCTGAATGGGTATATAATTTCAGAGAAGGAAGTTCTCTATATTTGACAGCCCTTCCAACGACGATTTATCCAAGGATTAGTGCAGTTCAAGGAGCAGATCCTAATATTGTTCGAAAATTGGCAGCATTTGGATTTTTAGATCGACTCTTCCCAGTGATAGATCTAAAAGAAATTGAACAGTTTGACAAAGAATTTGTTAATTGTGTTAAAAAATTCAGTGATAAACAACCGGTTGAACTAAGGTTTTACACAAATAGTCCTGAATATAAAGAACCAGAATGGTATGGAGAACATCATCTTGTCACTATTCGGAAAAATAATGGAAATCCACTCAAGGAGATTCAGATTTTTAAAGAGTTACCCACTATTAATAAGAAATGGACGATTTATAGAAGTGCTCTTGGAATAAAGTCAGTCTGCTCAACAATGCAGTTCTTTTACGGAGAAAGATACATAGTATATGGGATGAGCAACAATTGGATTCTCATATGTAGATGAGACAAAGAATCAAAAATTCTTGAAGAAAAAATTTGCGAAATAATCAACGATCAATTCCTCGGGAGTGAGGAATGCATTAAAGAAGCTTGCCGACTTATGAGACACGTCCACAAGTAAAGGACGATTAAGAAAACGTGACTGACAGCACCATGTGAACTTTGAAGATTAGAAGACAGCTGTCAAGATGGAATCAAAAAATTGCCGACACTGGAATAAAGACAACCGACAAGCACTTTAAATATTTTCAACCACATTTGAAATTATTGTACTTTTTACTTTTGTGATGTAAAAATCTGATTGGCCAGAAGCTTCTCGGTGAAGCGCGAGCCTTTCTATAAAATAGAGACTCTACTGAAGGAGAAGATCATCGAAAATTAGCCATTTGAAATCTCATCCTGAACTACCATTTCAAACTTCCAAAAATGATCTTTGTAATTCCTCTCGTTAGAGAGTAGAAACACTATTCGGAGTATCAATCTTTGTAAAAATCTTTGTATAATAGCTTTCAAGCTATCTTCAGATCAATAAAATCTTTGAGTTTGAAATAAATCTTTTATTACGCTTTGAGTGTTGTTCTACACAGTGAATCTGTTTGAGAGTTTTGAGTGCCTTTGTGTCCATTTTGCTGTGATGATGTCGGACTTTGGTCAACTCTTGTGACGAAGGTGACCAGAAACATATAACATTCTTGCTATTTGGCGAAGCGTGGTAAGGCCCTTATTTTAAGCTACAATAAAATTTATTGTCTGAAAATTTGCATGAAAATTATTATATAAGAATTTTTATAAGATTGTTTACTTTGAAGAACTTTTATCATGGAAAGTTATGAGTTTTATTATAGAACTGTACCTTTTAGATATACTAATAATATTGATTATAATCACATGATAGAAATTCCAGAAACTTATAATAATTATACTAGAGGAATAAATTTCATAAAAAGAGATAGTAGATATTATGAAAAATGTCTTACAATTGTATCATTTGGATTAAAAGAAAGATTGCCCAAAGAAATAATAA
This sequence comes from Fraxinus americana, assembly GCA_035079005.1. NCBI lineage: Eukaryota > Viridiplantae > Streptophyta > Magnoliopsida > Lamiales > Oleaceae > Fraxinus > Fraxinus americana. The sequence continues at coordinate 2,026,337 of CM068726.1, forward strand.
AAATGATTATATTTTTCTGGATAGATAGTGAAAATAGTGAAAGAACTTTTGCAACTATAGAACAACATGTAAGTTATAATGAAATTTCTGAATTATATGATTTTGATCTTAGTTTTGACGATATAGAATAAGAATATGCCTGGAATAACTAGAAAATTTTGTGATAATAAAATAAAATTTTTAAAAGAACAAATAATAACTGACAATAATCGTAGAGAAATAGAAAAAGAAATTCCTAATTGAAATAAAATTAAAAGAGAATTATTAAGGAATGAAATTACAAGAGAATTAAGAAGAGAAGAATAATTTAGAAGAGAAATAAGACAAATGATAAATAATATAATAATTAATTCCTTAAATTTACCAAATTAATATGAGTTTACCAACAAAAATAAGATTTGATAAACAAGAAATAGAAAATATTAGATTACCAATAGGAAGCTATCAAACTAAAAAATGGAATACAACTCTATTTCAACATTTAAGCTCATGGGGAAATACAGATGAATTGTTAAATATGACTACAAACTGGACTAATGCATTTTTATTGCAACAATTATGACAATTAAAATGTAAAGATATAGAAGCTATAGACGAGATAAATAATATAGATCCAAAAGATGAAATAACTAAAGAAAGATTAGAAGTTTTAAGCAAAAATATGTCTAAATAATTCAATAAAATAAAAGAACAAATTAATAATTTAGAAATATTTGATGAAGCTAAACTTGAAGAAATTCAAAATCAAATATCAAAAATTGCACAGAAAAATAGTATTAATAAAATAGCAACTTTAGAAGAAAAGATAGATATTATTAATTATAAACTTGATATTCTATTAAATAAATTAGGATTTGAAATTGAAAAACCATCTTATAAAAAACCTAAAGTATGAGTATGAATGATAAAATCAATTTAATTGAGAAAAGTATAAAAACAATTGATGAAAAAATAACTAGAATTGAAATAGACTACGAAGAAGAAAAAGAAAAACTACAAAATAACTTTTTAAGAATAGAAAATCTTTTAAATAGAATAATAGAAAATCTAAATAAAGAAAAACCATTTAAACCAGATTATGCCAAAGAACTTAAAGAAGTTAGAAAGAAAATTGAAAAATATGAAAAATTAATAAAACTTAATGGAGGATTAAAAGAAGATATAGAAAGATTATTGATTGATCTTAGAAAACAAGAAGAAAATCTTATAGAAAAAGAAGAAGGAAAATTGGTTATAAAAGAACAATGAACGAAGATATGGAAAATTTAATATTTGACTTAGAAGATTTAAAAATTTGTGAAGAAATAACTAAAAATCATATAGTCAGAAAAACGGGAGGACCACGAGCAGTTAAACAAGAAGAATATGGAGAAACTAGCACAACTAGATATGAATCAGAAATAGACCCAAGAAGATATGTTAATACAAAAGTAGATTTTAAAACTACAAAAGAAAGAATGTATAGAGACCAATTTAAACCAGTATTAAGAGAATCAAACCCAATGAAAATTGTAGGATCATATTTTAATTTAGATTGTGAATTAGATGTTAGAAGAGTTATAAATGAATGGAGTACTAATATGATAGCACACTTTAATTATAATCGCAGTAATACCGATAATAAAAATAGAACTGAATATTTATTAGCAACATTTAAAGGAAATGTATTTAATTGGCATAGAGGATTAGAAAAAACAACAAAAGGTATTTGGAAAGATAGTATTGAAGCAGGATTTGGAATTAGTATAATAGAAGGAATAAATAGAGTCGCTACAAGAATTTATAGAAAATTTGTTGGAGAAGACTGGGTAAAGCTAGATTAGAAGAAATAGAAGATGTTAAAAATAGAATGGAACATTTACAAATTTGTAATATGTGTTACCTTAACGAATATTGTTGTAAATATTGTAAATATTATTATATGATGTTTGGAAGTGGAGTTGATAATAATTATTATAAAGAAATTTTTATTAGGAAATTACCACCACCAATGAATAATTATTTTCAAAATAAGATTAAAGAAAAACAATTAGGAAGAAATGAAAAATGTTATACATTAGGATTTATTATAAGAACTATAAAAGATGAAATAAATACTATGTGTAGTAATCAAATAATTTATAAACAATCAGGATTTATACAAGATATGATTTGTTGTAAAGATACCGAAATACCAGAACATTGGGGATGTTATGATTATAAAAGAAAAAGAAAAATAAGACCTAAAAAATATAAAAAATATAATAAGTTTAAAAAGAAATATTTTAAACCAAAAAGAAAATATTTTAGAAAAAAATATAAACTTTATAATAAAAAAATCATTAGATAAAAAACGATGTAAATGTTGGAATTGTAATGAAAAAGGACATATAAGCACTGAATGTCCAAAAAAGAAAGTTAGGATATTAATTACGGATTTTGAACAAATTAGAGATAAATGTGAAGAAATTAGTATTGAAGAAATAGAAGTGAATGAAGAAATATTTGAAGAAAAATCAGATTTAAAAGAAACATCTAGTGATGACGAATAAAAATAGGAATAAAACTAGTTTCTAAAAAACTATAAAGTTTGAGGACTTAATTTGCAATAAAAAAATATTTCATTAAAGGCAAAATTGACTTTTACACAAAAACCCCAAATAGGTCATTTAACCCGACTATTTTGGAAAATCCCCCCAACGGGGAACCCGTAGCAGAACTCCTTGTTCTATACTATTTTGAACGTTTCTTGAATAGTGTACAGAAAATCTTGCTTTGTCTACAAACACAACTCGTGCCGACGACAGCGACAGGCTCACGCTCGACCCATAAACTCAACACCGCCAACTCAGTCGAACTGTTACCACTCCGATATAGTATTCTTCGTCACCCGCTATTAGAATCCCATATTGTTTGGGAAAATATAAATGATCCACTTAATAAGGTGAAGACAATCCTCCCTTAAAAAGTCGGTTTTATTAGGAGGAGTTAGGCCCAATATTCCTAACATGGTATCAGAGCTAGGCCCAATTATGCAATGTTGGGTGCCACCCAATATCGATTTGTTCACAGTTGTTTGGCATGGTCCACGCTGTGCGTGAGGGGGCGTATTAGAATCCCACATTACTTGGGAAAATATAAATGATCCACTTAATAAGGTGAAGACAATCCTCCCCTAATAAGCCGGTTTAATTAGGTGGAGTTAGGCCGTAACATCCGCCTCCATTTACCCACCAGGCGAGTCGCGACATCCACAGCTCCACCACCATCTGGTTCTGTTCCAGAGCGACATTGCCTTCTTTCTGCCACCCGTCGAGTCATTCCCGTTACTGGTGCTTATGTCCGCCATATCCGGGATCATATTGGCCCATCCTCATTTCAGCCCATGCGTCTCCATGGGGGTAGTTTCAACACATTCGGTGCCTGCGATAACTGTTTGCAATTCTTGCCTGCTCTCTGAATTGAGACTTTGAGGTAATAATTTGTTATATTGAATTTTACTTTTATTTAATTGAATTCATTTTCATGGGGGAAGTATTACTTTTTATATGATTTGTTGTATTTAAGGTAATAATTCTTGCCTGCTCTCTGAATTAAAATTATTGATTCCCAATTTGCTTGATTCATAATATTGAAAAGTAGCATCATAATTTTGTGATTTTTTTTTTTTAAAATTATCGAATAAAACTAAATGCTGTTAAACAATCCAACCCAAGTCTTGTTTTGCTTTAGCTATATTAAAGATATATTTGCAGAAATGAATGTTTTTAATGCTGTAAATTATATCTGTTCATTTGTCTATTTTTTTCTCACACTAATATTGCAAAAGGCTATTAAACATAACTTTCTTTTTCAATTATGTGAGAGCATTTCATGCCTTAATTAATTTAACCATAAAAAGTAAATTATGATGCCCAAAGCTTGATTCCAAATTGAATCTTGATTGTCTTGGAATTAAAGTTCATAAAATCGTGCTATCATCTATAGATAAGTATGTTAGTTTTCCGGATAATGGAGGCTACATACAAATGATACAATGGTATGTAGCCTCTTAGAATTAGACACACTACAATTAGGTTGACACCACATGTATTGATATAATTTATTGGGACGATCGCAGTGGAGGTCGAATGTATAGAAATTGTGCAACTAAATGCCCAACCTTTTTTGTTTCACCAAAGATGGCTCCCAAACTTTACTAGTATGTATCACCTTGGTCCCCATTGTACAATCTTTTATATGATCATTAAATCCTTTTTCAATTGAAACAAAGTATAAAGACAAAAGAAAAAACCAATTCCTTTCCCCTCTCCTCGTCCCTTTCTTGCAGTTCCCTTCCCCTTTTCCCCCTCTCACCCTCACCAAAAGTTCCATCCTAGGCAGAGTTTGGGTAAATGGAAGGAATAGTAGAATGTGTAATGGGGGTTGGGGGCAATGGATGGGAGGTTTAGCCCACTATTAAGATTGCTTTCTCTTATTGCCATGGGTCGACTTAAGAACAATGCTATCCCCAAGATTATCCCGTTGTTTCTGTATGTACTAGATACAAAAGAGGCTAGTCATTGACATATCCGCCGAAGAAGGATCATGCATGGTGGAAAAGCAAATTTGATCCATTATATTTTTTTCTTTTTGTTAAAATAAACTGTATTAACCTATTGTACCTTTAAATGGTGTTTTAGATGCACTGCATGTGACTTTTTACTGGACAAATGAATGTAAATTGTTCAATGCGGACCAAGGTGCTACAAGCCTGAAAGGTTGTTATCTGTCATAAACAAAGTTGGGGACTCAATTATTACAATGCCCATTGATTCGGGACTTCTGCTACAATTTTCCCTTGTTTATGTGAAGCAACATGTAAAACAATATTTTTTTCATTAAATCATGGACGATATGTTCATAATGCTCACACAAAGGGAACTAAATTTCCTTTGTTCCATTGCTATAACAATAAATTGGAGATATCCATTGCAACATTTAATTCATTGAATTGGAGATTCATTCCTTGAACGCATTCAACAAGGAATGAGAATGAAACCAACAAATTTCCGAACTTTGCTTTCCACTCAAAGAATTTCTGGTATATCATTCTTGAAATTGAGACACATTTGACAAGCTTGTAGCATTTAATAATGTTCAGTTACGAAACCCAGCATAGAAGTTATAATCAATGCTTACCATAAAAGAGCAAAATAAGAAAATATAATATTTTTCCTTTCACACAGAGGATGAAATTGAGATATCTTATCTTTGCCCAGAGATGGACTGATATATCTTGAAGTTCAGCCACACACTTTCACCACCCCAACAAAAAAAAAAAAGAAAATAAAATTTAGGAAAAAGAAGATAGGATCATAGGGAACATATGCAGAATAACTGTTACTGTTACTGTTACTGCAAACCATTTCCACTAGTTTTAACTATTTTTTGACTCCTAAATGGTGTTAAGACAAAGGAAGCAAAAAGAGGAGTCTAGGTGGGGCCATATATCTCCAGCTTTAGTTCTTGATGGATAATTGGAATTGGAGTTGGAGGAGGTGGATGGTTGGTTGGGATCGGGGATGGAGCTTGGTGCTTGATTGGCGGCAGCTCCTGGGTTGTTGACCACAGCAGTGGCAGCTTCCTGGTAGAGCTGCCGGCATCGCTTGTTATACTCAAGAATCAGTGCCTGATTCTCTTGCTCGAGATTCCTTAGCGTCTTCCTCAGCATTTCATTCTCCCTTGTCAATTCATGGTTCTCTGACTTTAGCGTTGAGTTGCTCCTCTCCATTTCTGTGAAACAAAAATGTCATAAAGAGAGCTTTATATTTTTGGAGAAGATTTTACTAGTAAAGACCAAGCAAACACAAGAAATGAAAATTCAGAATAAGTGTACAACTTTGAACCATCTCATTTTGGGAAGATCATTACTAAAAGATAAAAGGAAAAAAAAGAAACATGTCCAAACTCAATTAAAAATTGGTTCTTCTTTGTCCACTGCTAGGAGTAGAAGAAATTTATTCTGCAACAAAGTAATCTAGAATGTAGTATACCAAACATAATAAAAATAATGTTGTAGACAATTAGAAGAAAGCTGTCAAAGAAAAAAAAAAAAAATCCTTTCACGACGACCCAGTGTACCCAATATTTAGAATGTTGGAGTCAATATATAGCGCAAAAAGTTGGAGCAAGTGAATGTGAAGAAATGAAAACACGTAGAAGAGGGAGAGAAGGACAGAGAGCTCTCACTCGTTTTCTCTTGTCACAAAAAACATTCATGTGTAGGCATAGTTGTTGGCGTCTTTAGGCACGGATTTATGTTTCTTCCAGTTTGAAACAGTTATGATAAGTTTTTAAAGGGGCGGGAACATGTGAGTGATGGAGTTCTAAAAGACTGAAGGCACATCATGGGAATTTCAGTTCATTTACTCCTAGTGTGTGAAATCGGGGAAAAGGGCATGTTGGGTACCTCAGTAAAAATGATGGTTGGGCTATGTCAATTTCAAAGATTTTTTGACATAATGGTCTGGATTGATTCAAACCAACACATCCCATGATCACCTTCACATCCACAATTGAATTTTTACGGAGTTCAACGTGTGGATAAATGTGAAAATCTACTCCATTCGCCCAAAACTTGTGTATTTATCTTCTCTGTCTTCTATGGCTATATCTTTGTTTGTATTACTGATTTATTTATAAGGGTGTACAATTTTTCTCCTTACGGTTGGCATTTGATTTATGCCCTGTTTTATTGAATGCCACATAATGTTAAAATCTAGTGACACTTAAAAAAGAATCCAATTGTACAATTAATTACTCATTTATTGGGATCTATGTTTTTCTTATTCATGATATCACTAATGACCTAGAGAAGCCGCAGCATAACATTGGGGGATGGATCGACAAAGGAAAATGACAGAGAGAAAGGAGAAGTCATATTATTGTACAATGAGGACTTAAAATTGTAGATTTTGAATGTTTAGCAAAACATTATTTGTGCAACTTATGTGCCTTGCATTGTCCACCCTTAGTTTAAATTTAATACATTTGAGTTGAACCACAAAAAAAATCACAGGGTATGGATAATATGTGGAACAAAACTATAAAAATAATATACGGAACAAAACTAGAAAAATAAAACAGTATTTCACCAAGAAATGAAAATATAATTTTTTGTCTAAAAACATTAATGACACGACTGTTTGAGTCTAAAAACGTTGAAAAAAATTGTAATTATGCATTTCTTTTAATCTAAAGTCGTTATATGACGAGTGCGTTCATTAATAGAAGGACAAAACCATCCAGCTCCTGAAATGTAAGAAACTTTTGATGGTCCCCAAATATCATTGTGAATTAAGGTAAATGAAATTGAAGATCTTTCATTACTTGATGAAATGAAACATGATGATGTTAAGATTGAAGAAGATTACGGAAGATTACGTCAAGATTGAGGAATATTACATACCAATCACGAGATTAATACTTGTACCATATATATATAACTTCCATATTTAAACTTCTATTTGTAACTATAAATTGTAGGATGTTTAATAGACAATTCATTCAGCCTAATTTTATCATGGTATCAGAGCCATACCTCTAGAGAATCGCTAATCTTCACTGTTATATTTTTTTTTTCTTTTGGCATCAATCTACGCGTGTCTCCGTGCGTTATCAACGCAGTTTGTGTGTGGGCTCGAAGTGTTTTCGAGCAATTTCTGGCGATTCAGTGCGTGGGTCTTCTGGGTTAGGGTCGTTCCTCCTTTTCCGGCGTTTTCGGTGGGTAATCGACACAATTGCTGTGTCGTGCATGTGGGCTCGAAGTCTCTTCGTGCAATTTCTGGCGGTTCAATGCGTAATTGACGCAATTGCAGCATCTTGGGTGTGGGGATTTGAGGTAATTTCAGGTTTTCCGGTCGATTGTGTACGTCTCTGGCGTTCTTCGTCCTCTGCGTCTTCTCCAAGGGTTGGACTCACAGGCAGACGGGAGTTGGGCTTCTCAGGGAGTTGGGCTTCTTCTTTGGGCTGGTGTTGAAGTAATTTAAATTCTGGGGGTGGGCCTAGGTTTGGGCATGCATTTCAATTTGGGCTTCGTTTTGGTTAATTTTTTTCATCTCGGTTGTGTGGACTGCATTTTCGTGAATTGGGCTGTTTTTTGTTTGTGGTTACACATTTCTTTTACTGAGCCATGTCGATCGACGCATTTTGTGTTAAGTTTACAGGGAAAAATTATTTTGTATGGGAATTTCAATTCAAGATGTTCTTAAAGGGGAAGGAGCTTTGGGGTCATATTGATGGTTCATCCAAAGCCCCTGACGACGTTAAAGATTTCAGTGCATGGGAAACAAAGGATGCTCGTATTATCTCTTGGATTTTGGGATCCATAGAGGCTCATATGGTAAACAACTTATGCTCTTTCTCTACTGCTAAAGAGATGTGGGATTACTTGAAGATGATTTATTACCAAGATAATAATGCACGACGATTTCAGCTGGAGTTAGATATTGCCAACTACGCTCAAGGCAATCTTACACTTGAACAATATTATTCTGGTTTCTTAAACTTGTGGAGCGAGTACTCTGGTATAATTCATGCTAAGGTCCCTGCAGCGGCTCTATCAGCACTGCGCGATGTTCAGGAGGTTAGCAAAAGAGATCAGTTTCTTATGAAATTGCGACCCGAATTTGAAGCAGTCAGAGCTGGTTTATTGAACCGTGATCCAGCTCCTTCTTTGGATGTGTGTCTAGGTGAGCTTTTACGTGAGGAACAACGACTGACGACCCAAACTACTATTGGAGCTGATTTTTCTTCCTCTACTGTGGCCACTGTTGCTTATGCTGCCCAAGGACGCGGACGAGGTAAACTACAATGTTTTGGCTGTAAAGGATACAGGCATATTGCTCGTAACTGTCCTCAGAGAGTCTGCAATTATTGTAAACAAACGGGACATCTCATCAAAGATTGTCCCACAAAACCAACACACCATGGTACTCGGGCATTTCAAGCGGTTGTACAAGATCCTAATCCTGCACTCTCTCAGGCTCGCACCAGTCAACCCGTTCTTACTCCAGAAATAGTCCAGCAGATGATTGTTTCTGCCTTCTCAGCCTTAGGCTTGCATGGTAACGGTCACAATATTTCTTCTCCTTGGTTTGTTGATTCAGGGGCATCTAATCACATGGCAGGTAGTTCTGATTTCTTACATAATATTCGCCGATACACTGGCTCACAACACATTCAGATTGCTAATGGCAGTACTCTTCCTATTACCGCTGTTGGTGATATTGGACCTTCTTTCGATCATGTTTTTTGTATCTCCGGGGTTATCTACAAACTTGATTTCAGTTGGTCAATTGGTTGATAATAACTGTGATGTATGTTTCTCTCGTGCTGGTTTCTTGTGCAGGATCGGGGATCGGGGACGGTGATCACGAAGGGGCCTAAGGTCGGACGTTGTTTCCACTACAGTTCACTATTCATCCTGCTATCTCTTTGGCTTGCGTTAGTGGTAGATTTAAACATGACGTTTGGCATAGACGATTGGGTCATCCCAATACTTTAATTTTATCTCATTTGTTGAAGTGTGGTTTTTTGGGAAATAAAGAGCAGTTTCAGTTTTCAAATTTGTCTCTCAATTGTGATACTTGTAAACTTGGGAAAAGTAAGACTTCCATTTCCATCTCATGGTAGTCGTGCCCATAAATGCTTTGAAATTATTCATAGTGATGTTTGGGGAGTGGCACATGTGACTTCACATGCTCATTATAAGTATTTTGTGACATTTATTGATGATTTCAGTCGTTATACTTGGATATATTTTATGCGGACTAAAAGTGAAGTGGGTACCATTCTTCAATCTTTTATCGCTTATGTTGAGACACAATTTTCCTCCCGTATTCAAATACTGCGGTCGGACAATGGCGGGGAATATATGTCTCATCAGTGTCAGTCTTTTTTACAACAAAAGGGTATTCTTTCTCAACGCTCTTCTTGTCCTTATACTCCTCAACAAAATGGAGTGGCAGAACGAAAGAATCGTCATCTTTTGGATGTTGTTAGGGTTTTGCTCTTGGAGTCTTCGGTTCCACCCAAGTTTTGGGCCCAAGTACTTTCCACGGCGGTGTATTTGATTAATCGACTTCCTGCTCAGCATTTGAATTTTGACCCCCCTTATTTTCGCCTGTATGGTACACATCCTGGTTATGATATGTTACATACTTTTGGTTGTGTCTGCTTTATTCATCTCCGTCCTCCTGAACGTCATAAGCTTGGCGCTCAATCTGTACGGTGTGCCTTCTTGGGTTACAGCATTGCTTAGAAAGCTTTCATTTGCTATGATGGTGTTGCTAATCGCTTTCGCACCTCTCGCAATGTGGTTTTCTTTGAGAATCAGTCCTACTTCCCACATGTTGTTCCATCTCCTGATTTGGTTCCACTTATTAGCTTTGCACAGGACTCTGGTTCTGTGGAGCGTTTTAGGCCGGGTGTGGTATATCAGAGACGTCGGCCCCCAAAACGACAGCCCCTTCCCGTTCCCGATCTTGATCCCGATTCTGATCCTGACAATGCTACCCTTCGGCGTTCCACCTTCATTTCTCACCCTCCTGTTCGGTATGGTTTTTCTGCAACCTTATCTCATATTACTGTTCCTACGACTTATTCCCAGGCTGTTACTCAACCTTGTTGGAACAAGGCCATGCAGGAGGAACTTCAGGCTCTTCGAGAAAATTACACATGGGATATTGTTCCTTGTCCGTCTGGAATCAGACCTATTGGGTGTAAATGGGTTTACTCTGTTAAGTTCCGCTCTGATGGTTCACTAGACCGCTATAAAGCTCGATTGGTAGCGCTCGGTAATCGTCAAGAATATGGCGTTGATTATGAGGAAACTTTTGCAACTGTTGCCAAAATGACAACCGTTCGCATCATTCTTGCTATAGCTGCCTCCAAGGGATGGTCTTTACGACAGATGGATGTTAAGAATGCTTTCTTACATGGTGACATTAAGGAAGAGATTTATATGACGCCGCCTGCGGGTCTCTTCTCTTTGCCCTCTTCCGATGTGTGTAAACTGAAACGCTCGCTTTATAGATTGAAACAAGCGCCCCGAGCCTGGTTTGACAAGTTTCGTTCCACTCTTCTTGGTTTCTCATTTACTCAGAGTCAATATGACTCATCTCTGTTTATTTCTAACACTGAGGCGGGCATGGTGCTCCTTCTTGTTTATGTGGACGATATAGTCATTACAGGGACTGACTCTGGATTAATATCACATCTTCAAGATCAGCTTAAGGAATCTTTTCACATGAAGGATTTGGGCCCCTTACAATATTTCTTAGGCCTTGAGGTGCTTTCGAGTTCAGCTGGGACTTACGTACATCAACATAAGTATACGGAAGAGTTGATTAAATTGGCTGGGCTTCAAGATGGTAGGTATGTTGATACCCCTTTGGAGGTGAATGTGAAGTATTGCAGGGAAGAAGGAGATCTTCTTCTTGATCCTTCGTTATATCGTCAATTGGTGGGTAGTTTAAACTACCTCACTATTACACGACCCGATATCTCTTATGTTGTACAGCAAGTTTGTCAGTACATGCATGCTCCACGACACCTCCACTTGGTTGCAGTTCGTCGCATTATTCGATACTTACTGGGTACACCTAATAAGGGTCTCTTCTTTCCTGCTAATTCTCCTCTTGAGCTTGTTGGTTATAGTGATGCTGATTGGGCCGGTTGCGTAGACACTCGTCGCTCTATAACGGGTTGGTGTATGTTTCTCGGAAATGCGCTTATTTCGTGGCGAAGTAAGAAGCAAGAGCGTGTTTCTAAATCTTCTACTGAGTCTGAGTATCGTGCTATGTCTTCTGCTTGTTCTGAGATTGTTTGGCTTCCGGGTCTTCTGGCAGAACTTGGTTGTCTGCAACTTGGGCCTACTCCGCTTCATGCTGACAACGCTAGTGCCATTCAGATTGTTGCTAATCCCGTATTTCATGAGCGTACTAAACATATTGAAGTAGACTGTCACTCTATACGTGAGGCTTATGATAATCATCTTATTACTCTCCCACATATTGCCTCTAATGTTCAGACTGCCGACATATTTACCAAGGCGATGACTCGACAACGACATCAGTTTCTTGTGAGCAAATTGATGCTTCTTGATCGTCCAGCATCAATTTGAGGGGGGGTGTTAAGATTGAAGAAGATTACGGAAGATTACGTCAAGATTGAGGAATATTACATACCAATCACGAGATTAATACTTGTACCATATATATATAACTTCCATATTTAAACTTCTATTTGTAACTATAAATTGTAGGATGTTTAATAGACAATTCATTCAGCCTAATTTTATCAGATGATGCTTGGAAAACTCACAAACGTCACAATGAAATGTGTTTACATCAATGTTTTTGAATAACGAAGGAAACATGAGCATAAGTGATTTAAATGAAGGATGACCAAGACGAAAATGGTAAGCCAAAATTGGTCTTTATATAAGGAAGACGGCCTGGATAAATATAAAAAAGGTAGTTGGTTACCATTGCTCACATTGCCACCACTTGTTTAAAGATAGTAGCATCCATCTTTTTCCCTAGCATGCCCAATCATCCTCCTGTAACCAGGTCCTGTAAAACACAATGAGTAGGGGAAAATAACATTGCAGTTAATGTCGTTTGCAAGTTGATGTATAGACACAAGGTTGGTGGAAAAATGAAGTACATGTAAAACATTTTTAAGACTCAAAAGATGAATTTATGTTGATTTTTCCCCGACCTGCAACAGTTGCTAATGACCAGTCTGCAATGGATACTTTTGTATTGCTAGGACATGGACTTTAAGTGCTGAATTTTTGTGAGGAATGTGTCATATGATCTTGCTCCCAAGTCAATGACCGAAGAATGCGAAAGTGATATATGTGAAGCACATAGTGCATGACAGAAGAGAACACCTGATGTATCCATTGGCTTCTCTAACAAACTCAAAATTTCTTCAGCCTTTCAATCTCTTCTTTACTAAATTCTGCAGGTTTGGCACTACCATTATTATCTCCATGTCCTTGGTTTGAACATATGAAATCACCATATCCCTGTTTTTCCATAACTATGGCTGTACTATAATACTCTCCTTCCGTCTTTGGCTTGAATAATGGAGACTACTTCATTAATGGATGGTAGAGTCTCTCCACAAGTTGCAGCAGCCATGATGGAAATCTCATAAGCATCAGACATGGTGGAATCAAAAAGAGGATATATAAAGATCTCAGCAATGAAGGCTATAAACCTTAACAATTTAAGCCGCAAATTTTAGCTAGTATATATCATTTAAATATTATTTTCAACATGCCTCCTCACATGTAGGCTGAATTTATTTTTTTCCCTATCAAAGCCTAACACGTGGACAGTTCATTTAATTGGGTGGTGGTAAGTCTTGAACTCAGAACCTTTGCTGCTCTGATATCATATGGAGAAAAATGTATTAACATACTTATCCAATCAGTAGTACAAACCTAATTTATAATCCAGAATTACAGGGAAAGTCAAAGAGAAATTAAAATGTCAATCCTTAATTAATCAGGGATTACTCCTAGTAACTGCTAAACAGTGGGGATTATACCTATCTCACATAAATACATAATTTATTTACAGCTATACACAAATCTAAAATATGAATATTGAATATTTCCAACACAGCCTATTGTCAGCTTGCAAAGTCATTCTCAACCATCTTATGAGAAAATTTGTCCGAGTATCTATTCTGGTGATGGATAAAATTTATTTTCTAGTAATGTAAGATCTTTGCCACTGCATATTCTTTGTTCAGTTCGGGTCTCTAGCTCCTATCTTTGAGTTCGCCCAGACAAGAAATCTTCCAACGTTAATTTTTTTATTTTCTGGTTTTGTTTCTTCAGCTGTGACAAGTCAGACAGTTATTTTCACCATATAGACTGGAAATTACGGTGAGGTCAAAGGAAGATTGTGTTGATGAAGTATGAAGTCGTTTGTGAACTCCTCCAACTTTTCCTTGAGGTTTTCCGTGAGTGAAGACTTGAAGTGAGAGTCACAATCTCATGTTGCCCAACAAACATGCCGTGCATATTTACATAATTGTTGGTGAATTATAGGAAAGAAACTATGAGCATGTAAAATGAAGGAAAAAGATGCAGTAGCAAGTTTATTGCATGGCTTTGGAACAGTGAATCCTTGTAGTTTTCTGATTCATTTCCAGGACTATTAAAATATAAGCTGAGGAGTTGATCGTAATTTAAAGGCTTGAGATGTAGGAACTTTTTTTATTATTATTGTCATTTTGATCAGTATTATTGTATCTTAACATTTTCTAATTGCAGGAGCCAGGATGTCTTATTGCTCAACTAATAGTTCATATGTTTTGCAACTTTGTGGCTCGCCTGTGATATTCTTTCCGAGACCTGGTACGTGAATTGTTCTTTTAGGTTGTAAATCAGAGACGTACTTTTCAAGAACAATCCCCTACCCCCACCACAAAAAAAAAAAAAAAAACCTCTATAGCAAGCCAAAAAATAAAAATTGCTTACCGAAGTCTTGTTAATGCTTGCAAGATTAGAATCTATTTGCCAAAATGGATGTGTTTATTATTCTGCCCTTTTGTCTAATACATTTTGAGACAACAAACAAAAAATATATGTATGGAGTAATTTAGAATTATAAAGGTAAATATGAAATATGCAGCAGCTCTTAAGATTCTTAATTGTCCCATATTTGTATGGCTACGATACATTCAAGAAATATGGGAAAGATGACAGGCAAAAGAGTGAAAGAGTTGAGTTAGGGGTGTCTTTGGGTAGATACATCACAGAAAGTATTTGGTTTCTCTCTCTCATTTCCCCAATTGACTTGGCAAGGCTTTTCAGCAAGTTCTATCCTATTGAACAATCTAGTCTAGAAGCTTAAGCCCTTAGAGAGGGAAGACAATTTTTTATTTAAATTAGCTGTCAATACACCCCTTCATCTGCACGTTGGACTTGTTCTTTTATTAAATGTCTGGTGTGTGCACAATTTTGATAAATGGGCCGCGTCGAGACTTGAAACTCAAAACTTCAAGCTGCTCTGATATTGGTGTGAAAAACCTAAGCTGTTAGATAATTATTTAACTTTAGTTGTCAACATGTCAATGTTAGTACTGCTAGCATAAAGAGAATTGACGTTTGAATGGTTTTGTTTTACCTGCACTCTTCTGAGACGATAAGTTCTCTCTATACTCCCGTCTTATTTGTGACTCTAATATTTATGTCCTTAACCTTTGATTTCTGTTACTTGTACTAGTTTTTTTCGTATTATATTTTCGTGTGCCTTTTTTTATGTTTAATCCCTCTCTTGATTTTCAGGAACAGACAGTTTGGCAACAGTTGGGATGTTCGGTTTAGTTGTGTTCTGGCTGCTTTCTCCAAGTTCGATCGAGTTAAAAGCAGTTTTTAAGTACAACCAAATGTTCGACATCTTTACAATAGTAGAGCTGATAATTACAAGTGTTAGCATGGCTATTGTAATTAGAGAGGTACCCTATCAAAAGTGTAACAGAAATGTAGGGGAAAAAGGGAAATACTAAAGGACAAGTAGGCTATGAATTTTTACTTTTCAATTTCTCTTCTTTTTCTTTTCAACTTAGTCAAGTTTTGCTATTGTCGGAGTTGATATGACTGGATTTAGGGATGGCAAAAAAGTTCGTCGACTAGAGCTCGGCCCGGAAAAAAGTCCGAGCCGGCTCCGGCACGACTAGAATTAGGGATGGCAAAAAATTTTGTCGGCTTGGACCTGTTTTGCTGAACCGAGCCTAAGCTTTGAGTTTCGGCTCGTGGCTCAGCTCAGCTCAACTCGTTGACATAGCTAACTGGAATCAGAGAGAGATTATATATCAAA